>VZTE01000404.1:0-16223 GCA_013397775.1 Eulacestoma nigropectus | reverse complement strand
AGGGGGCAGGGAGAGTTGGTGGGTGGTGTCTGACTTTACATTAGACTTTTCCTGAAGTGCGAGTAGAAATTGAAGATGCCTGGATTTTTCTCCCTGGACGGTTCTCCTGAGGAAGTGAGGATCTTTTGCAATCAATCTCTCACCATTGTGTTGCTGCTACTGCAAATCCCCCAGCAGTGGGAATCTTGAAGCATTAACACAGACTGGCTGCGGAGCTTTCACAACTATAGTACTGGGGAGACATGCTGGATGCTGTAATTGTAGGAGTACTGGCAACTAAATTTACAATAATGTGGCAATTGCCATTGCTGGTGGTGTTACTCAGTTCACTTGTGAGACCTTTCCTCAGGAAGTTTGATTCTTCATCAGAAGAAATTCCTTCCAGACAAAGTGTCTTGGAGGTAGCTTTGCAATGAGAGGTTGGGCGTCCTAGCAGACACCAAGAGGAACAGACACCGGCATTTGCCTTTGTAAAAAAGAAGGCAAATGGTGTCCTGAGCGGCATTAGGAGCTCAGGTAGGTGGAGGGAGGGGATCCTGCCCCTCCCCTCAGCACTGGTGATGTCACGCCTGGAGTGCCGGGTCCTGCTATGGGCTCCGAAGCACAAAAGAGACATGGCCATACTGCAGCAAGTCCAGGAAGGAGCTGCAGAGGTGTTCAGGGGACTGGAGAAAAGACTTTTCCAGTGAGAAAAGACTGAGAGAGTTGTGACTATTCAGCCTAGAGAAGAGAAGGCTCGGGGAGGATCTTAATAGTGGGAGCGAATATCTGAAGGGAGGTCACACAGAACGATTGGTGGTGGGCACGAACTAAAGCACAGGTGGTTCCCTCTGAATATCAGAAGACACTTTTTCACAAGTAAGGGTGGCTGAGCAGTGGCACTGGGAGGTTGCACAGGGAGGCTCTGAAGACTCCATTCCTCGAAAGCAGCTGGAACATGGCTGTAGGAGGCCCTGTCTGACAGGGCTTTGGACTACATGACCTCCACTCCAGATGTCCTTCCAGCTTCACCCAGTCTGTGGTTCTGTGATCTGATAGCTGGGTAGGTCCAGTCAATGCAGGTTAAGAGTCAATATTTGGGAATATGTGACAGAAAAAGCAAAGTATTTAAACATACGCCCTGAGTAACCCAAAATGTTACTGTATTCGATATCTATCTGTGCACAAAATTGTTACTGTCCCTACTGTTCAGACCCTGCAGCCACAAAACGGAAGGGCGGGGCAGGGGCTGGGGGTGCCGCGGTCTCTTTAGAAGTCAAGGCGCTGAGGCAGAGGCTCTCTCCAGCTGCTCTCTTTGCCTCTTGGCTTTTTCCTGCCTCTGCTCGCAACAATACCAACTCTAGGAGCTGCATTTCACAATCAAAATCTGTTTCAAGTGCTAATTTTGCAACACCTGTCTGCAGCCGCAGCACTGTGCTGGGACAAGCGGAGCAGCCCCGCTCCGCAGGGTCACCGCAGATGCCCGCTTTTGCTTGTTAGTAAACTTATTTTTTCAGTTATATCTACTCATATTTGTTTCTCCTTATTGGTGGAAAGAGATTGGTTAAAACTAAGGGGAGGTAACTCATTTTAAAGTGTCCCCCTCAACTGTCTTAAACCAAGACAATTTATTAACTTCCTTTCATAATTTTGGGTACTGTGGAATAATATCCTCATATTAATTCTTCTGCGCTGACTGGTGCTGGTGAAGGGGTCTTGTGGATTCTACAGCTCATGCCTCTAGTGCTAATTCTGCTTTTAGGATTTACTTACTACACAGCCTTTGCACATGTACGACAACATGAATTGTGTGATGCTAGAGTATGCCTGTTCTTGCATATTTGCACCACATTATCATAAATCATCTCTAGGGACAAAAGAGAGACTAGAAAGATGTCTTTGGCCTTAAACCCATTCTCTTAGTCCCATTATGTTTTCTAAAAGAAGATATCCCTTTTAAAGTTTTATCTTGGAAAGCTGTACTTAAATATCATGATAGTAGGTCCTGTTTTGAGGTTTGTCTGTACCAGCACAAGTTTTGTTTAAGAATCAGTTAAGAATGTTAACTTGCTCTTTAACATTGTCTTAACTGTTACATTCACCTCAGAATATGAACAATGCTATTATAACCCTAGGCTGAAGAAAATACTGGATTGTTTGCTTACACTTACAAAATACTTTTCTGTATAAAAATCAACCATTGATTTTTACTGCCATTCCTTTTCTGTGCTCCTGTTTTAATGTTTTTATCCTGTACTGGGTTTAGGTAAAATCTCTTCTACTCAGCCTTGCACTGAAATCAGCTTAAGCTAAAGTCTGTGGCAAAGGAGCTTTAGTTAACTTGATTTTGGCTGTTTTGTGAGAGAGACAGCAGTGGTTTTAGATATATGGAACACCATATGGGCACATAAACACTACATAAATTCAAAATCAAGAAGACCTACTCCATACCTGTCTCTTAATGCTTAAAGAGCATAAGCTCCTAACCTGTCTTAAATTTCTCTGAGCTCCCTCATGCTCCCTTGGACAGTTAGGTCTTCATATCAATAAGCATTTGGTTTGCAAGTTTGCCTGGATTTCAGCCCCTGCTAAGAACATCAAGGCAGCTGTAGCAAACCTGCCAGGCCCATTGTGCTGTCTGTAGCAGCAGCCTAGGGAAGAGTTTAAGAAACTGCTTTAAACAAGCTTCAAAGCAGCTCAAAGGCTTTGTGATACCTTTATGTTTGATTGCAGAACACTAAGGAGCCCTTAGAGTGAAGCCTGGGGTTCAGAACTTACCCTGTTCCACCTAAGCATCCTAAGAAAGAGGTTCATTCTCTCATTCAAAGTTAATGGTTTAAAAAAGAAGGGTGTATAACATCTTCAGAATAGCCCACCTGCTTGAGTTCGTGGTTTCAAAGTGAGAGCTGTGGGTGTCAGTCTCCTCAGGAAATAGGAAATTCTGGTTTTCTCTAAGGACTTATCTTCTAGGAAGAGCCACATCTTCAGAACACACCAGGGCTGTGGCCCAGGCTGCAGACTGGGAGCTGGGAGAAGCCTTTCACTGACTTGACTGAGTAAGACTCCTAATTTCTAGAGAGGAGTGTGGCTAAAGGTAATCATGTAATCACTAGTATTTTCTTAGCTGCTCAAAATGACCTGCTACTTAGCATGCTTGCTCTGAAAGCCTTTCCAAGGCTGCTGTTGTAGGGTAGACAGAAACGGGCTCTGCTCTGGCTTCCAAGATAGCTGATTAGAAGTGAACTCCAGTGTGGGTAGTTAACACTAAATTAAAGCCAATCAGTTCTGCTGCTGTGCAGAGGATATTAAGTTGTGCTCACTGTGCTTGCATAACCTCTAGTTTGGAGCACAGGCAGTGCTGGAGCACAGTTGCGCTGCATAGCCTGAGTTACCAAGCCCTTCTCTTCCTTTGAGTATGGAACCTTAAGTGCACCTCAGAGCTCTTCCCTGCACAGGGCTATGAGAAGCACATAAATATTGTTGCACACATAGCATGAGATGCCTTGCTGTTGCCTCAGTAACTGGCAGAGCAGGTTCCTGTCAATGCAAAAGAATTGAGACACTTGTTACTGCAGTTGCATCACTGTTTGCATCAGAGTTCCCTTTCCTTTTCTGCTTTCCTTTTTTCCTTCCCCTTCCCCTTTTCCTCTCCTGTACTGTTCTTAAAGCCACCAAATAATTTCCATCTACTCTTCCCAAATACTAGTGCCTATAACAGTGGAAGATCTCTGTCATCATAAATGCAGTGCAGGCTTCAAGTTCAAATGATGGTTTTGTCTGTGTATGACTTCCCCATGGTGGATTGCCATGCATGTAGGCATTGCAGACTTGCCTAGTTCTGTAAGCAGAGGAAAAGAGATGTACAGAGAATGAAAAAAATGTTAACTAAGATGTCAGCTGAATTTAATTATTGGGCAACCAGATGACATAAAAGACACTTGATTTCCACAGCATGAACTGTGAAAGGACATGATTCCCTTATGAATGTGTGTTCCTTCTTTCTAATGCATCTGTTTACATATCTGTGCAAATATTTGCATATATTTCACTTGTATGATACCTAGGAAGAACAGTAATTGGTACTCCTAGTATTTAGTTGAATGCTAACTTTCTTTGGTGTTACAAGTTCAGCACTGAATCAGACAAATGGCACATCTTGCTCTGTGTTCAGAGCTGTGTGACAAGGTCAGAATGTTGGACTTCAAGATTAGCAATGTACTGTTCAGCATTTCAGGTAAAGTTTATGTTCAGATGAGTAGCCAGGCCTTGGCTGGGTAGGTCTAGGTGACTGTAAACCAGTTTGTTTACTTCAAGATACACAGAGAACAAGTCATTTAAAGACAGAATCGAGGAAAACACTGAGTTTGTGGTGGCCTTATACCACACAAATAATGGTGGTGACATTCAAAACCAAATAATTTAGCTCTGTGTAACAGCTGTAGAGGTTTAGTTTTTGAGTGAAGCAACTGAACAAGACAGCTACAAGGGAGCTTTGTGGGAGAAATCAAGCAGTCCTCCCAGTACCATATCTAACTTTGTCTTCTACTTTCCCTGTGAAAAAGTTAGTTTTGTCTCACTAATACTGTTCAAGGAGCAATTAGTGCTGTTAGAAATACAAAACTAGTATGAAATATTCATTCTTATTCTTTGAAGGAGTTGGGAAGAGAGCCAAAATAAGTTTAATATTTAGTCTTTCTTAATTGTGTCTACTGCCGTGAAGCTCCCTTTTCTTAATGTGGCAGAACCTGGAAAATTCTCCTTGTATGTTCCAGATTCACTCTGGCTGAGAACCTCCCCTCACAAACACATGTGAATCCGAAGTCCAGTTATGTATAGTGTGTTTCTGGTCAAGTCACACCAGCCAGAAGGAGAATTGAAAATATAACATGTTTTCTAATGGTCTGTAATGCAAACATATATTTTGCCTGTTTAGTTTGGATTTAGCATCCTAAAGTCCAAAGACATTTAAGCATGCTTCCACTGATTGCAATAAAATTAGCACCTGCTTGCTGCCAGTGTTGCACATGAAGTCCTTAATAAATATTCATTTAAATTACCTAGCTTGCTAGTTAAGTAATTATCTGCATACAGCAAGTAGTACTTCATGGTGTGCAGTGGCTGTTTAGCCCCACCTAGTATTTACACCTGCAAGGGGTTTATTGCCCATGATGCTGAATCTGCCAAGAGCTGTTCAGATACATAATTTGTCCTGCTTTGAATTCAATATAAGATCAAATAATAAAGGTCCATTTCAGCAAACATCTGCCCATAGAGAAAACATTAAATGACTGTGCTGTCCCCCTTAATATCCATGATGCCGTATTTTGTGTGAGATTTTGAACGGAAATTCAATTTACTTGTTGATGTTTACACCAACAGATGTTTTGAGAATTTCAGCATTCATTTCATCAAGTAAGTAAATATTTGTTATTCTATTTTTCCTAAAGCAGCACTGGCTGATATTGAATGATAGCAAAAGAAGTTTTAGTATTTCTGCAGAAATTAATACATATTCCCTCCCAGGAGGTTTCCCTTGACTATGAAAGGCAGGAAAAATGTTTAATTGTGCACTTAAGTATATTTATATGTACATATGACTTTGGGAAGCCTATTTCAACGTCAACACAAATAGTTTTTTTCCTATTTTACATATAAACATTTGCTGACTTTCAGTCTGCTGTACCAGAGAAGGTCCACAGAGAACAATACTATTCCGCAGGTGCCAATAAGGACACAATCTGTGAGCTGGTTTTATCTGCTTCTTAGGTTGCTGAAGGTACGAGTAAGAATTTCCCTAATTATCTTCTTCCCCTCTTAGCTTATAAAATAAATGTGCTTTATGGAATAGGGATTGATACTGGAGTGAATACAGAATGAGTTTTTTCCAACAGATGAAAATTGCATTTTATTTTGATCAGTTGTTAAAGACCTTGCAAATGCTCACAGGTGCCATTGGGAAGTTTGTGTATAGCAGATCATGTAGAATCTTCACCTTCTTACTCTGTTGAGATACAAACCGTGGGCTTTTTGGGATTACAATCCACTATTCTCATAAAGTTGGTCTAAAACCCCTGATTTTTAGTTGTTATTGTAACCTTTGTTCTCAGTCAAACAGCTTCAAAGTGATTGCCACATTTCATAGATAACATTATTTCACTGTGGAGTAGTCTGTCCTTCAAGAATGTAAAAGATGTGGAAGCACTCTGATAAAGCATCATACCAGTTCAAGACAACTCTTCTCTTCAAATTAAATGAATACTGGAATATTCACAAACACTACCTGCCTTGTCTGGATTATGGTAGTGGAGCTCTAAGTTACACATACAGTGCTCTCCAGCTTCTCCTGGCATGCAGGGATGCGCAGCCTTAGCAGTGGGTAATGTCCCCCCTTTGGGAACAGCTCACTCAAGAATTCTCTTAAAAGCTGGCGTATACATCCCGGAGCAGCTTTTCTGTAGTCACAAAATCTTCTGATTACTCGGTATCTTTCCATGAATTTTAGTTGTTATTCCTATTAAGTACTGTGTGTCGCTGATGTTGTCACTGATGTTCAGAATGATTTGTACTTTTGCACAAACACAGTACTATACTTAGGATAAACAGCATTTTTGTTTTTTTCAATGTTGCACAACATGTGTGGAATACAATTTATTTTTAGGTGATAGAAACAATAAACATTACTCTTGAGTTTGGCGGTGGTGTTTTTCACAAACAGCATATAGTGAAAAATTCTTCCAGGACAAATATAAATCAGGTTCTGATTCTCTAAATTAATCCCTTGAGGTATTCAGTTACTCACTAGGACATAATAATTGCTATCAATAAGAAAGATGAAACCTTACACTTTTTGAGAGAGGTTGGATAGATACCTAACGATCTTAAATCAATGTATTTTTAAAAAACATTTTGTTTCTGTGGCTATTGCTAACTGACCTATCAAAATAAACAATTAATGGAACCTTAAAAATTAATATGACAATTTATTATGAGCTATCCTTTCTTTTTCCTTTTTGAAAAGATGCAGTATCTCAGAATGCAGTCAGTGAAGTTCTTCAGTTTCTAAAGCCTTACTTTCTCTAGAAGTAAACTTGCTCTTTGAAAGTGAAGTAAACCTCCAGATGGACTCAGTTACTTCCACAATGTTGTTCCTGGTAAGTGGATTATTTATGGAATTACTGACAGAGTTGGTCTTCTGCTGTTTCATGCAGTCATTTTTTACTTTTTAACAAAATGCAATAAAGGAAAGAACTATGAGAAATCATGAGGAATAGGGCATGAATATGCACTGCCAACTTTTATTTTACAGATACTGTACAAAAATCCTGCAAATGTGTGTCGTATTCCTGAGCCAAACATATTTGCAATTTGCATTTGGAAAATAAAGATCCTTACAGACCAGCACCCCTTGGGTCTCTGAGAGGCAGCCCAGGTAAATAGAGAGTTAGCAGAGATCATGATATTTGTTCTGTATTGTGCCTTCCTGAGGAATCTCCAAAGACTTGAAGAGAAGGCATGGGAATTGTCATTTCATCCTGTGCTGAAAGGAACTACTTGCTCACAGGAATGAAGTCAATTCTCAAACAGCATAAAAATGTAGAGGAAGAACTGAGAAATGCTTTTAATTTAGCTGCAGAAATATATCCAGAGTGTAAGTATTTATGCTGGAATTTGATCAGGAGATTTCAACTTCCAGTCTTTCATTCTAAGAAGTACAATGGCAGCTTTCTAGCTACCTCATATGGACATGGGTTTCTCTGCACTGACAACTGAACAGCATTTCCTAACTATGATTTTTAATGCCCTGTAATTTCTAATTCTAATTTAATTCTGATCAATGTGGAACAATTCTACCTCATGAATTACTGAAATTATTTTTTTAACTATCTTCTTAGTCTCTCGGATTCTTTTGTCCAGCCATTGGCCAGAGCCATCATGACTCAGCTGATGAGATCTTGTCAAACAAACATTGCTAGACAGTGCTTTTTATTAAAAACACCTATATGCTTTTGATGCTCAAGTAGTTCTAACACTTCTCTTTCCTGATTTGTGCATAGAGATGGTTCTGCAGCACTGCAGGGCTGCCTTTGGTAGTTTTAACTCCCAAGTTTCTTATGCTCCCCTCCACCACCATAATTTCTGTGCCTGTTGTGTGTACATCCATCCCTCTTCATTCCACTATCCACTCCTTTCTAAGCCAGCAAGCTACTAATGAGATGCTGAAACCAGCACCAACAATGCATCTTCCTTCCTGCTGGAGAAGACTGGGGTGTTTGATAAGCATGAAGCTTTATGCAGACAGCTACAACTATAAACTGACATTGGCTACTGTGGAACAAATAAGCGTTGCAACTGTTTAGATGTGTTGCTCCTCTGTAGCAAAGGATTTATATTTCAAAAAGAAAGTAAAACCTAATAAGTACTTTGTTTCATCCACATGTAAGTGGTGATGATGAACAGATAGGCTTGATTATAATATAAATAAGTGAGATAAAATGGTTGTGACCTGAGACCTAACCCGCCAAATGTTTGGGCTGTTCTATATGAACATTGTATCTGTAAAATACATAAACTTCTCACATAAACGTATGTTAGTAGAGTTTGCTTTTAATACGTAACAGAGTCCTTAAAAATCTCACATACTCTTAACCAGTTTTGCTTACAGTTGTGCAGGGAGTGCTGTGTCTGACATACATGTTGTGGAAATGTAAGACAGAAAAACACAACCGAACAGAAAAACCACAAAACAAACCCAACCAACCAACCAATCAACCAACCAACAACTGCAAAAAAACCAACCCCAAAACTTAATTGCAAGGTACTCCATAGCACAGACAGTTTGTAGCTGTTGTGGCAGCATTCATATGCTCATTTTTATTACTGCGGCTAAAAATGAATATTCATGCTAAGAATGAATCTCCCTAAAACAGAAGAGAAGAAATGTAAGCTTTCAGCATCTGGCTGAACAAACTCCTACAGCTTTTAGTGATCAAGGCAGTTGCTGAGCAAGAGTATTTACTAGGCCATGGTACCTCACTGTACACAAAAATAAATAAATGTAGAGGAGAAGGGAAACTGAAGTGTGTCTCTGAGCATGCGTTGTAATCTATGTCATGTTCCTTTGGGATAATTGGTCTGTTTGTAATTTCTTACTAGGGTATAAGAAGTGCAAGTTGCGGTGAATATAATTTTATGTGGGTGGCTAAACTATGGTCTAAATATGAATTGACTCTAAGATGGACCTTTTATTTCCCCATGGTCTCATATTTAGATCTTCTACTTCGTGGTTCTCTGAGAGTAACCTGCTAACCCCCTTCTGATTTAGCACAAAAATATGGTTCACTTGAGACTGTTCAACAGTTCACAGAAAAATCCAGACAAACTTTCCTTTGCAACTCAGTACCATCAAGAGCTGCAGCTTTGCTGAGAGGTAGTAGTCTCACCCTTGTAATAGGTTGTTGCCCTTGACAGTGTCAGAAAGGATTATTATTTGGATATGCTTACAGACACCAGTGTGGGAGGCTGGTAAGATATTTGTTTCCTGTCTGCAGCATGAATATTAAAGTAAAAAAAATTACAGTCCTAATAACTTACATAAACTTCCTCACCGTTCATATACCAAGAAGGAGAGTGTCCTTAGAGGGCGAAAACCAGAGGCAGAGAAGTACTTGCCCTGAGAGAGCATTAGTTAATAACAGGGAAAAAACTGAATAGTGGATGAGAGGGCAGATTTACTGATAGAGCTACAGGATCACAGCCAGCTGCTTGTTAAGACCTCATAGCTCAGCACAGATGTCATAAGATAAATAATCAGCCAAGCTATGGTTTTAAGGGGACTGTAAACCTAACTCTTCCCCCTTATTAGCACTGAGTAGTGTAGTCCATGTTCTTGTGCTGCCAGGCAGTACTTGTGCATCTCTACAGTCCTTCCCACCATTTAGATCGACTGAAGGCTGTACCACTGCACAGCCTCTCACTTCACCACTGTGGCTGCATCTAGTCCCATTGGAAAATGGAGATCGATAAAAGATGTTTGTGTTTTGGAGTACTTGCTATAACCATGTGTATATATCTTTGCTGGGGAGAGCAACAGCTCTATTCTTCCTTTGTTCTGCTGTTGCCACCAGGTGTTCTCTAGCACTGTGACATGATAGATGTATGTATTTCTTACTTTGTCTCTATAGTAACAGACTGCCAAAAGAAGTCTGAAAGCTCAGCCATGAGCATAGGAAAAATGGAGGACTATACCCCACCATCGGGAAAGCAAACTCTTTAAATATGAATGGAAGACTGGAAATGGCAGATGTAAGTTTAGATGATTTTAGAAAGGTATTCTTCCCATTCTATTTTGGCACATGAAAGGCAACTGAAATGTTTGGCTTCATCTCCTAGAGGAAAGGAGTGGGCATTCCAGCCTCAACCCTTGTTTTCATTGTTAATGCTTTGACACAACTTGTAATGCTGCTTTGTGGGTGACCACCATGTATTTTTCCTTTTCTTCACCCTTCATCTCCATCCCCAATCTACTCAATGCATGATAGTGCATCATAGTCCTGGACAATTCAGTTCATTCCTCAAATTTCTTGACCAGTTTGCTGACTTAAGCCACACAAGTTCAAACACCCTTGCTTTACTCTCAGAATTCTCTGGGATCCAGCCTCTTACATTCCATTTCATTTACTATGTGGTGCTACCATTACCTCCCCACAGACCCTCAGGTCCAGCTTAACCCAGCACCACCACATTCACCACTAAACCCTATCCCCAATGGCCACATCCACACATCTTCTAAATACCTCCAAGAATGGTCACTCAACCACTTCCCTGGAAGCCTGTTACAATGGCTGACCACCCTCTCGGTGAAAAAAATTTTCCTAATATCCAATCTAAACCTCACCTAGCACAACTTGAGGCCACTTCCTCCTGTCTTGTCACTTTTTAACTGGGAGAAAAGACTGACCTCCACCTTGCTACATCCTCCTCTCAGGCAGTTGTAGAAACTGGTAAGGTCTCCCCTGAGCCTCCTTTTCTCCAGGCTAAACACCCCCAGCTCCCTCAGCTGCTCCTCACAGGACTTGTGCTCCAGACCCTTCAGCAGCTCCATTGCCCTTCTCTGGACACGCTCCAGCCCCTCAATGTCTTTCTTGTCATGAGGGGCACACAACTGAAGACAGGACTCGAGGTGTGGCCTCACCAGTTCCCAGTAGAGGGGAACAGTGCTTTGCATCAGCATTGTTTAGCTACACACATATGTTACCACCTTGTGGTTTCTGGGCTTGCAAAGTTTTTCAACCACATTTCAGAGTGAGAGCCAAATATGCAACAACTTTGTCTTGCCTTCAAAGTTCAGCATTAAGATATAAGAAAACAACTATAGACTGTGTAGCACATCAAATGTTTTGGAAGCCATTGAAACTAAAAGCAAGAATTAGAAAATTAAAGTGATGAAATGCAAAGACTCCAAAGACCCACCAAATCCTCCCTGAGAGGTAAAAGTTGCTTCCAGTTGAATTTTAGATAGTTATATTTTTGGCTGAAAAATGGATGTGAGTAATGAGACCTTGTTGATCTTCCATAGGCCATAAATATCTTTCCTGTTAGCAGCACTGCAGAAGCGATTCCAGCCACTGTGCAGGTTTGTGGAAAATGTGTGTGTATTGTGTGCACACACATACATGATGATGTAGGTTTGCTACAGTATGGTCCGTATTGATCTCTGAATTTATCTTATGTGAAGGCAACAATTGTCTTTTGCGTTCACTGCAATTTTTTTGCCAATATATAAAAATTTAGAAAAACCTTTACGTTCACCACTGTCTGTAGAATTGGGGCAGCATATTAGCTATGAAAAATAAAAGACACAGAAAAAAATCTTGTGAAATCATTCCTTTGAAGCTGAAATAAAAACATTGTTATGCCCAGAGATTAATTATGAATAATCGGATTCTGACTTTAATCTGTTCAAGGGGGGGAGCATGGATGAGTTGAGGCGGAATATTTTTCCATCTTAAAATGATCAAAGTATTTTTGTCTATTTGCAGAAATTGGTGGAGACATGACAGTCAGAGATGGGGGAAAAGGGTACCAGTTCAGAATAAATAATGGCATCAGATGAAACATGGAACAAATAGAGAAAAAATTGGAAGGAACTTGTACTAGAAGTTATGCAAAATCCTGCATGGCTTTGTAGAAAATAGTAAACTCTTAGTTTCCCCATAATGACCCAGCTAACTCTGTAGAAAGCCAGTTGTCTTCAGTCTTCATCTCTGCAGATATAAAAATATCACAATGTAAAAATAATACATGTACAAAAAAATCGTAACAATGGCCAAAGGCTGTTTGCTCAATGCCTATGCTATGCAGTTAGACTTTGTATATTTTCTTTTGGTTGTATATTTCATT
The DNA here is from genome assembly GCA_013397775.1 of Eulacestoma nigropectus. Classification (NCBI taxonomy): domain Eukaryota; kingdom Metazoa; phylum Chordata; class Aves; order Passeriformes; genus Eulacestoma; species Eulacestoma nigropectus. The sequence continues at coordinate 3,845 of VZTE01000404.1, read as the reverse complement.
ATTGATTTCAAAGTTTCTCTCCATCCTTTTTGAAACTCATGCACCAATGAGCCAGAAGTTCAGTCCTGGAGGAGAGGAATGAAGACGCAGTGTGTTCAGGCCAGAGATGTATTTTTATTAGAGAAGGCAATACTGGGAATGAGTAATGTGTGTTGGCTTTTTAACCTGCTGATGGATCTGGTAAGCATAAGGCAAAGCTGGAGATAACTTTGTCTCCAGCATGCTCCATTTATTAGCCAACAAGGAAACTGCTTACTAGCAGGCATTGTAAGATTGAAAAGACAGCAAATACCACAAACTTTTCAACACACACTTCGAAAAGTGTCCCCGTGTATAGAGCTGTCAGCCTGCAGCCCACTACCAGAGCCCTAAGCCTGTTCCTTGCAGTAATCCTCATGGCACATTGGCCTGAGCTGCATTTCTCCACAGCCTCGTGATTCCCGCCTGCCTCTCCTATCAGGCACCTTTAGCGTGCAATTATTACCTAAACTGTTAAGGACAAGTAACATTCTTTCTTCATGGCTTTTCCTCCCTTTCAGTCTTCACTGTGGTGATCTGTGGTTTCATTTTTTTGGCCTAACCTTACACCAGGAAGAAACTGTCAGAAAAGTATAGATCAGTTTCATAGTTAGTTTGGGTTTTTGTGTTTGTAAGAACTCATACTTTTTTCATACCCAGGTTTCAATTACAGGTTATCATTCAAGAACAGGGCTCAGTGCTCTTATGTATATGGAATGCTTGTGGCTTTTTCAGTTCTCGGCATTTCTTCAGATACAGGGGAAAAAAGCCAGATTAAATCATGAGAGTGCAGCACAAGTCTCACTTTCCTACACTTAAAGTGTAACAAGACCCAGTGACTGATGAAACAATGAATCACCACAATTTACATATACAGGTCAGCAGGGAACATTCTCTCACAGCTGAGAGCACCCCTGCAGTCAACACTTTGCTACTCCCATTGCAGCCGCCTCTTGGCAAATCCAGTCCCCTACATACACACTCCTGTTAGTGGTCCCTTAACCAGCACACAGGTGGTGTGGTGAGGAGGCCACACCTTTCATTGCTGGGAGGAGACCTGACCCGTACAGGGACCCTTGCCTCATGAGAGATGTACCAGGGCTTGGCCGGCTGCAGCCCTATGGAGGAAAGAGGTGTTCCCCTTTTATGTTGTCATTTCTCTTTGAGGCCAGTCAGAAGAAGTCGGTGGTGGACTGAAGTCAGTGGCAGACCTAGGCTGCTGCCCTGGCGTTCAGGTTCTGGTGACAAGAAAGAACACTATCTAGTCCTTGTACGAGTGGTGTTTGCAGAAAGGGGGAGGTGTTCCCACCTTTCCAAGGTCACGATCTTTCCGTAGAAGTGCTTTAACTCTAACTAAACTCGGTGGAGGGCGAGTTGGGAAGGAAGGGACCCTCTGCACCCGTCTTAAAGCGAGGGAGAGGACTCTCAGGGCTCGCCCCGCACGCGTGTGAGGAGGGCGGAGGAGCGCGGGCCGTGCTGCCGAGGGCGTTCCCCGCGCCCGAGCGCCGTGCCGAGAACACGCTGTTCCCTGCCCGCCTGAACTGCGAGTGACCTTCCCCGGCCCGCTGCGCGCCGGGCACCGCGCACACACCCCGGGGGGCGGCGACAGAGGCGGGGAAGAAGAAAAGCAGGAGGGGCGGAGCGAAGGAAGTTTCAAAAGGGTTTATTTCATCGTAAGTACTCAAGGTGGGGTGTTGTTTGGGTTTGCTTATTTTTTTTAATTTGTTTTGGTGTGTGGGTTTGTTTTGTTTTGGTGGTTTTTGTTTTGGTTTTGTTTTTTTGTTTGTTTGTTTGCTTTTTTGTTTTGTTGGGGGTTTTGTTTGTTGTTTTTTTTTCCTCTCTGTGTGTGTTTTCTTTTTAAGTTAAAAAAAAAAAGCAAACAAAAAATGCAAGGCAATCAGCATCCCTGAGCAAACATGCTTTCAGAAAAGATGTAGAAAAAGAAAAAGAGATTGCTTTTACAGAAACAGATTTATTGCACCTTTGTTTTTTTGACTTCCTGCCATTGTTAAACAAGTACTTTTCCTTTACTCTTCCTGAGTAGAGTACCTACCCTACCCTGAACTCATAATTATTATGATTATAATTATGTTTCCTTCCCAAAGGAAACTGAAAGTGCTGTGACCCCACCTAAGAAAGAAAAGACCAAAGGTTTGACAAAGACCTCATCCCCGCAAGTTGTTTTATTTTTATAAGAGTGTGCCTTTAAAGCAGGTATCTCTCAGAGGTTTTGTGCCATCGTGGTGCAGGTCTCAGGCAAGGCTCTGTGCCCGTGAGAGGTGCAGAGGAGCCAATCAAGCAGTTTCAGCCTGCAGCAGGTCAATGTGTCAGCAGGCTCAGAAGTGTAGACATGTTTCTTGGGACTGCAGTACTAGGGTTTTCTCTGTGAAAGCTTTGTTAAAAGGGATTAGCAGCACACTTGGGCATTTTCCTTGTTTAGTGAAATCAGCTCTGTGCCAATCTTGGATCAAAATGAGTAATAAATCTTGAGGGGTTTTGGTAGCTTTTTTGTATAAGCGCCTATATTTAATGAAAGCATCACAGCTTTTGGAAGACTTTTTGCCTTTCTCTGATTTGGTTCCATTATGGAGAGCATAGAGGTAACCTGGTCACTCATTGTGTGGCATTCTTCACAGTAGCTAAAGTCACCACCTAGTCCAGGTTAATTGACTTTCAATTTATTACTCAGTACTATCTGGACAGCATCTGCATATTTCGGGCTTGTTGTTTTAGGGTTTTTTTGTAGTAAATTGGGATTTATATTACTGATATGTTATATCCTTAGTGTGTTCCAGTCCATTAACCACCTCATAAAATCCTTTAAAAATATTGGTTTTAGCCTGTTGAGTAGCTAAGTGATGCAGCCTCTTGCAGTCTGCAGTTAAACCTGAAGGAGCAAGAACCCTTTTTCTCTTGTTTTACTACTGTATTGCCCTGAATATAAGATAAGCCTCTTGACTGTCAAATGTGAAAACATGCAGAAAACCCCCACCACTCTCACTTTGGAATTCTTTCCCTGTGTACTGTGAGACAGGTTATGCCATGTCCCCTTTAAAGTCTGTGCAGGTTGCATCCTGGCAGACAACATCAGCAAGTGCAAGGGCAAGCTCCCAGGTGGCACTTGCTCCAAGCCTTGGTCCAAAAAGGGGTGGACACACAGCAGCATTTTTTGGGTCTGATTTGCACCCTTTGATCCCCAACAGTGCACTGGAGCTGAAGCACCCACTGCAGCCTCCTTACAGGCTGTAAGGCCATGCATGGGTGGGGCCTGCGTGTTGGGCCTGCCTGACGAATTCCTTGCCTGCTAGGGAAGGAGACTTTCACTCTGGTCCCTTGTCGGAAAACATCTGTCTTCCTCCTTCTCTTTCCAACACAGGAACCCCTTGCCCTTGTCCTTGTCCCACAGATACTCTTCTCCCTCTGGTTTTTATCTTTTATCTTCCAGCTGCAGTGCCTTTTGGCTTTCCTCAGATACTAGTGCCTAGCACTACACTGGCAGCCACTTCTTATCAATTCATGTCTTCATTTCATCAATCTTGAGATTTTATTGTATCCACAGCCCTTGAAAGTTACTATGGACTTCTTTCCTCATGTTTGCAGGGCTGCTGTGCCATAATTACGCCAAAAAGTACAAGGCTGCTTCCTTTCTATGAAGCAGCCATGTTTTATGGGCTGTGGCCCAGGACTTATGAACAGAAACGACCATTGCCCAGGATGGGGAGATAGGTGGGCGCAACACAACTGGAGCGCTGCAGTGGCTAGCTGTAAACTCTTCAGAGGAAATGGACATAGAAGGAGACATGGAGGGGCTGCACTCCTTGCTCAGC
>VZTE01000403.1:27895-85756 GCA_013397775.1 Eulacestoma nigropectus | reverse complement strand
TTGGAGCTTAACTTATAACAAAATGTAGTCAAAGCATCAAGGAAAAAGGTTTTAAGAAAAAAAACAGGAACTAAAATTCTACAAGAACTCCTGTTTGGATCACTCCAACATATATTTCCAAAACAAACACATTCTACATTAGATTAACAAAAAGATACTCAGTTCATTCAAACAACCTTTAATTGCTTTACGTTCAAAAATTAGTTTATGGAATGCTTGTATTGCATGTAAAGCCTCACTAGAAGCTAAACCTAAACTAGGTAACTTAATTGTCAACTGAAGATGAGGGGAGTTTCATCAAAAGACATCTGTACAATGTTTCAACTTTTCACACATATTTCATCCACCACATCAATGCTCTAAGAGCTATGAAATAATAATTTATTATTTAAAATTACTCAAATCTCCCAAATCTGGTCTCCAGTTTTTTAAACTGCCAGAAAGTCTAGAGATTCAGGAGATTCAGAGCCCTCTGTTCTGCACTAAAAATTATTTGATCACAACACAACAAAAATAATAATTTTTAAAAGCAAAGGAAAATAAAGTAAAAGAAATTTTTAACATCTATTTTATATATATAAAATAAAAATAATAAAAAAGAAATTCACATTGTAAAGACAGAAATTACATCCTTATGACAGCTTGTTTACAAATAAGGTAAAATATTAAATATTCAACATTTAGGGTAAGTAGCTCAAAAAAAAAAAAATCAAAAGGCTTCTGTAACTCTAGTGGCCTTTTGCTAACCATGTAAATGCACAAGATTATTATGTATTATTTACTTAGCCATGAATTAAATTATACTGTACTTCAGGGAAAATCAAATCAGAGCATTCAAGTTTGAGGTAGTGCTTAAGAGACATGGGGAGTCATGCGGTCCTCAGCTTACTGCAAGACAATGCAGATACTGTAGAAATCAATCAACAGCTGTTTGTCCTTACTTCATAGTGAGAATCAGTATCAAAGACAAACATGCCTACCATGCAGAAAAAGAGCCAGGAGCTTCCCTTTCTTCAACTCCCTCTTTCCTTTTTGCCACTGTTTTTGTAGAAAAACTGTAACTGAGTATGCTTTACTGGGACGGACTGCAGTATGAAAGGATAAAGGGACATCATTCAAGGGTACCTTTCATTCAATTGTTCGTTGGTCACAGTAAGTTTTTACACACCACATTTGCAACACAGGGCTGAAAAACACATCCCCAAAATGACTACCACATACTACTAAAAACCTACACAACACCGAGTTATGGATTTTTTCTTTTTTCTTACAACAAGTAGATGATTCATTGCTAGAAGACAGCAAATACTATATACTGACCAATCTGGAGCTTTTCCCTCACCTCATTTCACTTACATGTAACTTTTCTTTAACTGGTAAGATACAGTCTGAAAGGAACCTGCAGTCTGTACAAAGAGCTGTCAATTTTTGAGAAGAAACTGCTAAAAGGGAAGATTTTCTCATTAACAGACAAAGAAACTATTTCTTAACTATAAGCTTTTCTTCTTCCTCCCCTCCCTGCAATGCCAACTTGCAACATCAGGGAGAATTTACCAGAAGCAGCAGAGCAACTCCAGGATTTGGCTCTGAAACAGCTAGTTTATTTTTCTTCATATTAATAAGAGTTTCAGAGTACTAGGATACATTTCTAGTATCTGCAGTGCTGGCAAGGAAAGTGACAACTTTTAGTTCCTGCTTTCCCAAAACTATGCTTTATGAAGTCCATGCTGTAAGTTAAAATACAAATGGGTTCTTATTAAATTGAAATTACTAGGAATCATCTCTTCACTGTGTAACTTCGGTTTGCTCCCACCCCACAGGTAAGTATCAAATAACCATCAATCAAAATGTAACAGTAGCAAAGAATGGTGAGTCTGCCAGATGCTCACATCAACAAAAGAGGCTAGGTAATAAAGTCAAGGGGCTCCTTCTGAAAATTGCACCCAGAAAACTAGAGAAGATTATCCCAGACTGACTTCGATATAGACATAAATGTATCACAGACACAAATGTATTTGAATGGGGAGTGTGTTGGAGGGAAATGGCATTTAAAAGACATACAGATGTGGCCCTTTAGGTCATGTTTTAGTGGTATACTTGGAAGTGATGGGTTAACACTTGGACTCAATGATCTCAGAAGTTTTTACCAGCCTAAATGACTCTATGAATCAAAGTTCTGGTTCTCTCCTGGTACAGTACTGTTTACACTGAACTTGATCAAGAGGGTCTTTAGGCAGTTTCTTCACTAAGCAGTCTTCCTTCCAAAAATAATATTTCTGCTAAATTGAAAACAACTAAATACTAATTACTTTGGAACCAACCTCCAGAAGGTCAGAGAGAAGAAATATTTGAAAGAAATGCATACATAATTACCACTCCGATGACGATAGCTATAATGCTGAATATATAGCTGTTCATCTGCAGTCTGCACCAGAGCTCAGGAAATGGCCACATTCCTTCCACATCCTCTCACACCTCCCTCTCAAATCCTCAGAGGGATCCTAAGGTGCCTGAAGAATATGGAAGGGGGGGAAATGAGAGAAGGAGATCCAACTAGAACCTGAAGTTGGTGCAAACACCTCTAAGTGAAAACAGCCACAACTTTTTAGACGAACAGACAATAGCATTCTCATTCTCAGAAGTAAACCATGCATATAGCAAGTAAAGGAACTGTCTGACTAACATAGAATAACAGGAATCAAATATTAACCAGGCAGAACCAGGGGATCAAAAGCCCTATCCCTGGACAACTTGCAGAAAGGACCTATTGAGGTTTCCCAATATTTAATTTTATCGCAGGTATCCCATGGAGAAGAGGGAAGGATGTGCAATTCTACACAGCAAGTGAGAAGAGTGAGAGAAAACAGCAGTAAGGTGCAGGCAGGAATACCACAGGCAGAAAGTCTCTATTGTGTTTTATCCAGGAGATCTTTATTCTTTCTGTGCATGATTAGACTGAAGGACTAAGGATTAGACAGAGCATAATGCAAATGGAAAAATTAAAGTAAATAAATAGACAACTGCTCTTGTGATTCTTTTGGAAATTAACATAGATAAATCCTCCATACCTCAGGGAGCAAGGGTCACACACTTCCTCATTTGTAGACTGAATTCCAGAAGCGTATGTCATGTGCACTGTGCACACATCACTCATATGCTCCTCACAGATCCTCCACAGGCACTGCTTTATTCTGACTGAATAGCATATTAGTATAAGTACATGATTATACAAGTCCAATTACCTACTACAACACCCTATTCCCTAAAGTAGCAGGGAACATCATTGTACAAAGGAAGGAAATAAACCGAAGGCAACTAAGTTCAGGGAGAATACCAGAAACATGGATTCCTAGAAACTTTAACATTAATATAAAACTAATTTTCTTAACTAAGCAAAAAAGTAAACACCACATCATGTATTACTCACCTCTGCAGGAAATTCCTTGGCTATCAATTACTTGTTTGCAGATTCCACAGATACTGGATTTCTTAAATGACTTATTTTTGAAGGTGTGAGACCTTGAAGCTGTTTCTTGAGGCTGGAAGCAAGGAGAATAACACCAGACCTTCACTCAGCTTTTGAGTCATAATTTTAAGGGAAATATAAATAATTTTAAAATAAAAATAACAGTAGTTATTTTTAGTAGTTACATATAGTAGTGTATATATAGCATAATTTAACAGTATAGTTTTATATATAGTACAATTTAACAGTCATGTTATATTTAGCAGTATAATAGTAGCAATATGAAAGTGCTCTTGCTCGCTCTCTCATCCTCACTCTTGTTCTAAAACATAAGCTTTCCACTTTCAAGTGTGCGAAACAACAGAATGTGAGGGGGCTCTTGCACATCAGGACACGGCCACTGCAATTCATTTTTAATCATAACTTCACAATTCACTCTATAACTTATCTTTTAAGAGGAAATACAGAATAATGTCTATGATATGACCCAACAGTCTTCTGACCTACATAAAAACTAGCATTGGTTCCATTTAAACTAGTTAAAAATACCATAAGAACTACTCTATCACAGTAGCCAATTTAACTAAAGCTAACTTAAAAACCCCTTTGTTTCTTTCCTGTATAAGAAACCTACACCAGTTTAAAGTAGCATTATTTCCACAGAAGCTGAAATATCATATTAAAATATAATGCAATTACAAAATTTCTAACTGGGAACAGAATTCAAAAAGTCAATCCCATATTTGCAATAGATATTTTCTGGCTTCTATAACTTAGGAAACATTTAGGTAGAAAAACAGAGGAGGCTACCAAAAGCCTTTGACAGCCATTATCTTTTCTAGGTGTGTAACAACATTCACATTCATTGGCAGACTTTTTGGAAATATCAGTTACCTATTCAAAAACAAAAATACATTTCACCAGACCATGAAAACTCCCAAACACTCTTCACATTTCCTCATTTTCATTTCACTTTTGTGTGGATGTGAAAAGCTTGGTTGCAGAGAGATTTTCCAGCTCTCTGCCCGTGTCCGTGTGAAAGCGAAGACTTTCACATGGATGCTGGCTGAGAAACAGTTAGAGGTTTTTGTAAACTAACTTCTTCATCTTGCAGGTGCAAGATGTTTTGCAATATTGTTATTACTAACTGAAGAATTGTTTTTAAATAGGTGTTGTAGAATCTAGCCAATCACCCTGAGAGGTGGATGGTCAAAAAACCAATGACCTTATGCCACTCAAGCGACCTAGAGGATATAAACTGGTCTGTAAATAAGTAATTAATTCTGCTTTTCCTGAAATCTGCCTGCTTCGTTTCTCTCCGTCCCCGGTACAACAGCAACACATTTGCACCTTACTGTCCTTAAAAGCACTGCAAACAAGCCTGCATTCAACACTAACACCTGTGCTGAGCTTTAGCAGCACAAGTGTCTAGAAGCAGAAAGCTGTCCCATGGCTGGACCATTGCAGCACCAGACTTCCACCCATATGTCAGCTGAGAAAGTTTCCCAGCATGGTGCAATGCATGAGGTAACATGGTAAAGAGGTATCACAAGATTTCTTTGTGGCTTTAAGAAACTCAACATGGCTCTAGGCAAAAGGTGTACTGACTACAAAAATAACTACAACACAGCTAGATAACATGCACAAGAACAGTCATAAAAATCAATGACACTTTTCAAGTACAGCCTCCACATGGGCCTATCCAAAATCCCACAGAAGCCCCGAGGAACACAAATGGCAACAACTGACCACACTGAGAAGTCTGCAGGCTCAGATGTCCCATCCTGAGTAGGGGTTCATAGTCGGCTTGATTTTAAGAATAACTTCAGGAAATATTGCTGGTCTTACCCACAGTGTAAAGCCAAGATAATTCACTTACTTCCATAAACAATAAATTATAGAGACTGCAGGAATAAACCCTAGTCTAGACTTTCACGAAAATTTTTCCAATGGTAAGGTGTATTAATCAGCAGAAATTAGTAAATTAGTGAGAGAAATAATCTACTAGTCCACATCCTTGAAAGTCTGAAAAAGGGGGTGAAACACTTGAGAAATAAAACTGAATTGTATACAGTGCTTCATAGTGTATTGGGTTTGCATGGCCAGGTTTTGGTGGGCAGGGTGGCTACAGCAGTGGCTTCTATGAGAAACTGCTAGAGGTTTCCTCCATGTCCAGCACAGCCAATGCCAGCCGGCTCCAAGACGGCCACTGCTGGCCAAGGCTGGGCCAATCAGAAATGGAAGCAACGCCTCAGTGATAACATTTTTAAGAAGAAAAAGTTATTGTGCAGATACAATTGTGGCCAGAGAACAGCAGGGTGAGAATACATGAGAGGAACAATTCTGCAGACACCAAGGTCAGTGGAGAAGGAGGGGGCGGAGGTGTTCCAGGCACGGGAGCTGAGATGCCTCTGCAGTCCGTGGTGAAGACCATGGAGAAGCAGCTGTGCCCCTGCAGCCCATGTAGGAGACCCATGCTGGAGCAGGGAGATGCTGTGAACCTGTGGGAGGCCCGTGCTGGAACAGGCTCCTGGCAGGGACCTGCAGACCCACGCAGAGGAGTCCATGCTGGAGCAGGTTTCCTAGTAGGACTTGTGACCCCATGGAGGACCCACACTGGAACAGGCTGTTCTCTAAGGACCCATGGAACAGTGACCCACATTGCAACAGTTTATGGAGCATGTGGGATGAATTCATATCGGAGGAGTTTGTGGAGCACTGTCTTCCATGGGAAGGACCTCATACTGGAGGCAGGGGAAGGACTGCTCTCCCTGAAGAGCAGCATAAACAACTTGTTATCAATTGATGGTAATCCCCATTCCCCATCTCCCTGCACCACTGGAGCTGGGAAGAAAGTAGGGGAGGGGAAAGGTATTTTTAAGGTCTAACTTTATTTTTCATTAGCCTGCTCTCATTTTGTTAGTAATAAATTCAATTAATATCTCTAATTCAAGTCTGGTTTGCCCACAATGGTATTTGGTGAGTGATCTTGCTCTGTCCTTATCTCAACTCATGAGCCCTTCCCTCTCCAGTTACAGAGAAAAGTGATAGAGAAGCTTTGGTGGGTGCCTGACATCCAGTCAGGGTCAAACCACTATTGTCTTTTTGGTGCCGAAAACCAGGAAGGGGTCTGCTGTGGTTTAAGCCTAGATTGAAATTAAGTACCACACAGCTGCTCAGTCAGCTCTCCTCTTTCTTCCTCCCTCCTCCCCGAATCGAATGGAGAGAATTGATGTGAAACTTGTATGTTGAGATAGAAAAATTTAATAATTATTATTATTGTATTTTATTTTCAATGGTAAATAATAATGATAATAAAAAGGAAACAGTAAGTTTGCTTACTACCTGCTGACTGATGCCAGACCCCCCTTCCCAAATGCAGATCAGCCACCCTTTCAGTAATTCATCCCAGTTTATATATATATAGGGCATGATGTTTTATGGTGCGGAATATCCCTTCGTTCAGTTCAGGTCACCTGCCCCAGCTATGCTCCCTCCCAGTTTGTTTTGCTCACCTCACTGGCAGAGCATGAGACAAAGGGGAGAAAAAAAACTCCTTGACTTAGTACGAGCACAACTTGGCAAAACACAAAACATCAGTGTGTTATCAACACCATTTCATACCAAATCCAAAACACAGCACTGTAACAGCTACTGAGAAGAAATTAACTTTACCCTAGCTAAACCAGGGTAATTACAAACTTTGGTCACTCCTTGTGGAAACCAAAGGCACAAATTCCCCTATATGACACTCGCATCATGTTACTTCAGGTTAAATTGGAAGATATTGTCAGAAGTATGATTCATATCAAAAATAAACAATAAAGACAAAGAACAGCTGAACTCCAGAATTATATAGGAACATAGTTGATAGCAAATAGATCAAAGTTATTAGTTTTGAAAAATCTCCATCATGATTGGGTTTTTTGCCTTTAAAACTACAGGAGATGCTTTTACAGAGACGGGGTCTAGGAGGAAGGAAAAGTGTCATTACACCCAGGTAACTTCTCTAATCCAGCACAAGGAGGTTCTGTGACATACTGGGTTTGAGCATTGTTCCCAAAGAGTTGGGAGTCCCTCATTTCCACAGCCTCTTCTTTAAAAAAAAAAAAAGTCAGCAGTTACCACTGGTTGCTGTAGTTTCTCTTTGTAAACTTGTAAATAAAAAACCAAAATTCTCATTTTAGATTTATCCTCCCTTCTTCCCTGTAGAGTTCTACTTTTGGGACATGTCTGTGATTCTCTCTGAAAATGAGTTTAGCAGAGCTTGCACTTTTGAAGAAATTAATGGATAAACTTCACTGAAAGTTTATTCTATAGCTAGGCCTGCTTCTCCTTATTTCCTACCTAACAAACATTCTTCGCAAACCTTGGCGTTTGCACTATTCCAAAGATAAATCACTGTCATAAGAACTCACCGTTTAGATACTGGAGTTTAGTGTAAGTAGGTCTTGACAGTAGTTGATCAACTAGTCAATCTGTCCATTTAATTTATAACATAAAGATAAAATGTGTTATAAACAGTGAAGGTGGATGTTGGCTTTCATATTTGGAGTTATTGATCCAAGTGGCTAATAAGGTTAATGAGTTAATGTCAATTAATAAGTTTGAACTGTTAATTGTTAGTCTTAATGTGCTTGGGAGTTAAGATTTGTGATACGTTGTTGTAATTTACTTGTATGTTGTAATATGCTGCTATATTCTATTATTTTGTTGTATGNTCCATTTAATTTATAACATAAAGATAAAATGTGTTATAAACAGTGAAGGTGGATGTTGGCTTTCATATTTGGAGTTATTGATCCAAGTGGCTAATAAGGTTAATGAGTTAATGTCAATTAATAAGTTTGAACTGTTAATTGTTAGTCTTAATGTGCTTGGGAGTTAAGATTTGTGATACGTTGTTGTAATTTACTTGTATGTTGTAATATGCTGCTATATTCTATTATTTTGTTGTATGGTAAATGTTTTCACTGTTGAAACAGGTTCATAATGTTTAATTGTTAAATGTTAATATAGGTAGTTGTGTTCATAAAATGGCCAACGGGGTTGGTTCTCTAGAACCTTCCCAGAGGGCTCAATGCAAGTGCCAATCAGACCTACCGGTACCTGCCAATCAGGCTGGGGTCCCGCCCTTGTAAAACAACCGAGCATGCTCCAAACAGGTGGGCAAGCCCCTTATGGGCAGGCATGGGGAAGGGCCAAGACAACCTAGCCCCTGATTGGGCCAATGTATCCAGCTACCCTGACTGACACCTAGGGGATATAAAAGGCCTTGCACAAGCCCCAAGAGGGCGGTCTCTGACTACCCACGACCGTGGTCAGACACGCAGAGTGCGTCCTTCTTCCAGTGGCCTTGGCTAACCAGCCACAAGAGATCTTTAATTGTTCCGTTTTACTACTCAATAAATCAGCAAAACTGTGGATTAGCTAAGTAATTTACTTCAACTGGGAACTCGTCCGGGATAGGCCACAGCCCCGGCAACGCCAACAGATCTCCTGGGAAAAAGAAGGTGCCGACCAGTTGGATTTCTGACTACTCCGGAGAGCTCTCTTGGCGCCATAGGAGGACCGCTGGTCTTACCCCGGAGGAACAAGAGAAGATCCCCACTGGGAGAACGAGCTCTGCGCACTGAACCGCCCATCAGGAGTTGTAAGTATCCTGTGGGGCAGGGGGGGTGGCGTGTGTGAGTGGAGTGTGAATGAGATGGGGACAGCCATGCCAATAAGTGAGTGCAGAGCCCTTCTAGTTATGGTTCTGGACTCCCGCAAGGGGGCCGGCCAGCAAAGGGGTGAAGTGAATGTGTTGAAGACTGAGTGAGCCACCCTGGGGTAGGGAACTGTGCCCCAAACCCTGACTGGAGGCTTCTCGGGGGGAGGTTGTGCTCTCTGAGGAGTCTGGGATACCAGGAGTCACAGAAGGATCTGGGGTGACTCTCGAAGCAAGGAGTTGGGAATCTCCCGAACTTGTTTGTAGGAAGATTCCCGCCTCCTGTAGGACAGGCCTGGTCTGTGGTGTAAAGAAAATCCCATGGGGTCTACACCAGCGTGGCTACTTGGGTACTACTAGGGCTAAGGGTGCCCCGTAGCTCCTGCCCATCTGGGGGGGCTAGGAGAAACCCAAGTCTTGCTGGCCAAAGAGGGGAAGGAAAGGAGACTTGGAGAACCTTAGGGCTCAAAGCCATGGAGGGCTGGGAATTAACCCATAGGGGAGTCCAAGGTATTTACCTGTGTTTCTAGGAGCTGTCCACGGGGTGCAGGGGAGGCACAGGTCAGACCCCATTCCCGAACCTACTGGCAGCTGGCTGGAGGCTCGGAGCTCCCTCAATCCCGATTGGGAGAGGGTGCGAGGAAGCCAAAGATTGGCTTTGGTGTTTTGACATACGAGGTCATGGAAAGGCACCATGGACCCTGGTAAGGCTTATAGCCTGTAGTGGTTCGCCCAAACTCTCAGAGCTTAGTCCTGTGAGGATTGGGAGGAATGAGTGGTGTGGTGTGGTGTGTGTGCTTGGTAAATGGTGAGTGGTGAAACTCTGGGAAGGGGAGTCAGTGTGGTTCGCCTGGGATTGTGTGGGAGTGATTGCCCCCTTCCCTCCTCTTATTTGGAAATAAAGTTTATTCCTCCCTGTGTCCGCTCCTTGAGTTAAATGAGAGTGTGAGTGTTCCAGGGCGAGGTGAGACCTCAGCAGGCAACAGCCCTAGGGAAGGCGGGGGCCACCCTGTGAACACTGTGTGACTGCATGTGTGAGTGGGTGAGGACCAGGCCAGGGTGTCTTGTTTTAGTTGTACGGTGGGTTCTGCCATTTTGTTCTTTATTGCTTTGAGTTGGTTGACAATTTTGGTGGGAACTCATGAAGGGTGGGGCCCACCATTTTGTCTTTGTTGTGTGAGTTAATGTTATGCAAAGGCAGGAAAAACCACCACCTTGTTTTCTTGGACGGTGGGCTGCCATTTTAAGCCACCCGCCATTTTATCACTTGAGGCAGGAAAGGGGCTTCACCTTGAGCAGCCTGCCATTTTAAGATAAAGGACCACCCCTTCTGCTTAGGTGGGGGCCGCCATTTTGAGAAAAGGGGGTATAAAAGGCCTTGTACAAGCCCCAAGAGGGCGGTCTCTGACTACCCACAACCATGGTCAGACACCCAGTGCGCGTCCTTCTCCCAGTGGCCTTGGCTACCCAGCCTCAAAAGATCTTTAATTGTTCCATTTTACTACTCAATAAATTACCAAAACTGCGGATTGGCTAAGTTGTTTACTTCAAATGCAATTTTTCTCTGTGGCACTTAGAAAATATTTTGCAATGCAGCCTTGGCATCTGCATTAAAAAAATGTGCATTTTTTGTTCCCTGTTGTTCATTTTAGGTACATTCCACTATGGGCTCTCCAAGCAATTCAGTTAAACAGTTCATTTAAGGAAATTCAGTACCTACAACTTACAGTCTTCCTATACAAAAACTCAGCATAACCTACTGTGAAATCTACAGAAGTCTAGACAAAGGTTTCTTTGTTGTCACCTGGTACAGCTTTAGTGGAGAACCACAAAGAATGACACCAAGGAAAAAGAAAGAAAAACATATAAAAAGAAAGAAGTGGGGCGGGGGCAGGGGGAAGGGAAAGCAAACACAGCAGAGAGCAAGCAATGCTACTTTCATGAGGCTCAAGACTGGAATCTGAAGTGCATATGATTGTTAGGAACAAAAACTGGAAGAAAATAGTACAGAACCACAGGCTACAGACTCAGGTTTTGCCCAAAGAAAAGGCTGTAATTACATGTGGTCTCAATTGATAGCATTATGAAAATTACTCTGGAAATATTTTGCCATGCTGTGCTCTCTGTGGCATGCAGAAATATAATGAAACTGGAACTCTATCCCAGACTTGCATCAATGTAATTCTGCAGACTGTGTAAAGACTTACAGATACATCCTCAGCTATGATGAATTTCAAATCCTACTCATCACTGAGCAATTTCATTAGGTAGCAACAGGCTGAACATCATCAGATGCAAAATTCACAGCACCTCTGTCAAAGGCAGTTTACACAAAAAACTCTCCAGACTGAAATTAAGCCAATACAGATTAAAACAGTCAAGATCCACAACTTTGTTTTTGGCAATACCA
Organism: Eulacestoma nigropectus; assembly: GCA_013397775.1. Classification (NCBI taxonomy): domain Eukaryota; kingdom Metazoa; phylum Chordata; class Aves; order Passeriformes; genus Eulacestoma; species Eulacestoma nigropectus. The sequence continues at coordinate 74,170 of VZTE01000403.1, read as the reverse complement.
ATACAGCAGTTCCTTCTTGACAGAGACTTAGCACTGGTTCATTACACCTATGGAATAGGTATTCCCAGTATTATTCCCAAATACCATAATCACATCGTAACAGTTAATGATTCAATGGATAACAGGCCTAAGCAACATTAGTTTATTTCAACTTCATGTTTCCAACATGTAAACTGCAATTGTGGTAACAGTTCATTCTTTAAAGAGGCAGTCAGAGGGTTTCGATCTTTTATTAAATAATCAAAGAAATATTTTAAAATTAAACTTTTTCAAATAATCTTCAAGAAAATTATATAACTATATTCACATACATACATGCTCCATTAAAAACAAACCAAAAAAAAAAAAAAGGCACTTAGCTGAAAAGGATTGGTTCTCTACAAAGTCATCCAGGCAGTGACTAAGTTATATTTATGAGAAAATACAAATCTCAACAAAAATGATTAGACTTTTGAAATTAAATCATTTATTTCAGGTGTTATTCTATGTTGCTGGGGAAGCCAAAACCTGTTTGTATGTTATTTCTCCATTTCCAAAACTTGTAAAAATCCACATCCCATTCCAGCTAAAAGAAAATTATAAACATACATACAAAGCCCTATTAACTTTCCCTATGTCAGACTCTACTCCTACTGAATTTTACATGGCCTCTTAGGATAACGGCAGAATCACATAAAGCAAAAATATGTTTTGTTCACTTCCCACCTGAGGTCATACAAATATGATTCCTTTTCCTTATCCTCTAACTTACCAACCTATAGTGCAATTTCCTAGGACTCTCTTTGTGCATTCTTCTACTCTCCAAGGTAGATTTAAATCCACTGGATGATATAATACTTACAACTATTATTTTAAATACATGGAGGGAGGGGACAGCAGTGTATTAGCAGAATAGGTATTTCACCACCTTTTATAGGCTAGAGAAATGCCTATAGGTGATATCCAAAAGAAATAAAGAGATGACTGAAAGAAGTCTTCATGAAAAGGCTCAGCCCCAGTTAAAAAAAGGAAACCTTTGCAAAACTAAGCTATGTCAGTAAATCACATGACTAATGAAAAAACAGCGCACCAAACAGAAGAATGCTACCTCTCAGCCCTTCCTGTTACATTTGCTCATTGTTACTTCTGTTACTTCTCTACTTCCTCTCCTCCCTCTTACTTGAAGTGCACAGCACAAGTCCCATGATTTCTGCACAATTACTTTAAGATCCCTGGGAAAAATCAAAGAATAAAATCCCATCAGGTTACCCACGCTTTCCCATAACTAGCATTCTTTAAGCAAATACTGATGAAATAGAGCTGCCCAGAACACAACAGTTGTTATTATACTGATGAAACAAAATAGTTTCAAGTTTCTCTCCTCTCCACACAGTAAAACAGCATTTTTAAACTTTCCTGCTCCTGAACTGGTACTCCACATTTGCTGCAGGTTTCATTTCCAGAAAAATATTTAAGAATGCCTGCTGTGCATACAGATCAAATAATATATTATCCATCTCCCCTGTAAACCTGGCTTTTAGAACAGGGCTGACCACAACTTCTTGGTGACTATTAAATGTGGATACCGAAATGCTGCTAGCAGATGAATTTTCCAGCTTCTTGCATTAATTCTTTGAGAACCTTTCCTTTCTCACGCAGGATATGAAAACAGTAGGATAGTTTATCCAGACGATAGTCACATCTGGTGTTTTGCTAAGTTCTGTTTATGGTTCACTGAGAAATGTTTTACCGTGGATGTGATAGAACCTGAACCAATCACCCTAGGAGGTGTGTGAACATTGTCCAATTGCTTTATGGAACTAGACTGTATAAAAATGATTGTAAAATTAATAAATAATTCATTCTTTCGCTGGATTTGTGTGTTGTTACATCTCTCCATTCCTGGCTCTACAGTGACAATAAAAAGTGATTATGTCAAGTCTCACACAAGGATGAAATGAATATACAACAAAGAACTTCCCAGAAATAGCAAAGAGCATAGCATATGAGATTCTCTGCAGCTCTCATATATGAGAATCTCTTGGAAAACATACTACTGCTTCAAAAGTAGCACTGTATTTTAGCCAAATTACATTAACTAAACCTATAACGCACATTTAAGTACATCCACAAGTACCACCAGTGAATATACAAATATTGCAGAACCTATGGTACATGACAAGAATATGGGATGGTGGCAAAAGAATTAGAACACCAAAGTAATTTTACACTGGCTGAAATAAGGCATTTCTGGCTGTTTTACTCGCAAAGATTATTTCTACAGTGACAGACATAGCATATATATATAGATAGATAAATATAGATACAGATATATTTACATACACATCCTAAAATATACACAAACAGCTAGTTATACTAACAGTAACACTTACTATTACCAAATAACTTCAGAGGAATTGCAAAGACAATGGAGTATTTGTTATAAACACCCCATTTCCTCCTCATTCATTCAAGGCATTTCACAGAAAGACAAGTAGACCGAACTAGAGAAGAGAGAGATGACTTAGGATCATGCAGCCTGAACTGGCAATATGTCTCCAAGTGGAGTCTTCTCCTGACTCATGATTCAAGTGAGAGCACATGGAGAAGTTAGTGAGGAAAAAAACGTCTCACCAAACCAGCTGAGTAAAGTTCATGTCAAAAAGAAAAAAATCATGTAATTTGGTAGTAGAAAACTGGTTTACAAGCATAAGGGGCCAAAAATTAACAAAATGACAGAAAGTACTTTTTTGCCACCTTGTTGAAAATATTTGGTACTACAGTTTTAGGCAGCAGAAGCCTTTGTAGTTTCTCAGACCAAAGAAATCCAGGTGTTCATTATTTTAATAAGAAATTCTGCCCAGGTACCAGGGTTTCAAACCTATACACTTCTCAAACAAACCAAAAAAAAAACCAAAAAAAAAAAAAAAACCCCAAAAAAAACCAAAAAAAACCACAACAACAACAACAAAAAACCCTAAAAAGCAAGTTTCTGTCCAAATGACCTTACAAGTCATACAGATTTAAAGAAAAAGGTCAGATGTGAAAAGCACAAATATTTAATGTTTATTCAGTGCATCAACAGCTAATTGCAAAAAAAATGGCTCAAAACATAAGCTATGCCTTACTGGGTTAGCACAACATCCATCTCCTTCACCCAAGTTCTTCATTGTTGTTTCAAACACACTATTCAAGCACAGCAAGTCAGCCCCATCCCTTCTGTGTCCCACTCCCTTCACACTCCTGCATGTACATGCATGCTGGAAGGTCCATCACAGACCCGTCCTCCCAGTTTGTACTAATGGACCCACTTCCCACTAGTTCTGTCAAACTCTTGCTTTGAACATGCTGGTACTGTCTGCCCCACAATATTCTGCAGCAGCATGTTCCAAAAAGTCATGCTCTCCTTTGTTTAAACTATTTTTATTTGTTGATTTTAACATAAACTCCTACCGTGTCTGACGCTTACTAGTTCCTGCATTGTGGGACTGCATAACTAGCTCTGTATGTTAACCTACCCAACAACTTCATGTTTTTGGAAAACTAACGTCAAGAGTCCCCATCTTTTCAGTCCCTTCCCAAAAAGCAACTGTTCCATCCCCTTGACCACTTCATCCCATGCTTTTATACAGGCTGGGACCTGATACATACTTCAAAGTTTCAAGTTAACAATCCAAAAAGATAGATTTGCTCCACAGCCTATTCATACAGCCTAGTACTCTACATCTATTTCCAGACATAGCTGCTTCTAATTCCAGCTGCCAGAATAAAAAAACACCTTGGTAGCAGAACGGAAAATTGTATTGGCCCTCACACACAAAGCTTTTCACCTTAGCTCTCTCACTTACAGCTCTGAACTAACAAGATAAAAGCAGACAGACACAAGGCAGCACAAGACGCAATAGAGAAGCAGCAGCACAAACCTCGTCTTGTGTTGGGTTTTAAAATGGAGGTCCGGAGCCTTAGCCACCCTGCCAAGTGACCTGCCCAGAGAGAGCCATGACAACGTAACAGAAACTTCACTGCTCCCTAACAAGAGAGAGGATCTATGTCTCATGTACTGTTCTTTCATGCCACACACATTTGTCCTTTGTAGACAATTACTGTCTGTAGACAGTTCATCTCACAGGATGTCCCTCATCTACACCATCTAGGTCCTTTATCAAGTGCGTGTGCCCTTCTCAAAGCTTTAAATTCTTGAGACAAAGCACTATCAACTTTCTTTGAAAAATGATTTCTACAAGATGCAAAGGTAATATAAGAGAATAAAGTGTTTGAAAACACTTTAATAATTAGATTATTAAATTAGATAAATTAATCTAATAATTAGATAATTAGACAAATTTCTTTTCCCTTTTTAAACTTTGAAGTTGGCCACCTCCAACTTTAAACAACAAAAAGATCATTTAAACATCATGTTTGCAGTTTTCCAAAAAGTTCTTCCCCTTATGATCTGGCTGAGATTTCAGCCCAGAAAATAATAGGTCGATGTCGCTGTTATACCTGGGACGGTGAGAAACGACAGGTCCAGATCTGCATAGAGGTGGGTGACGCCTGCTGAACAGCACTCAGAGTTGTCTGAATGCATGCCCATTAGTAGCCCAACATCCCTTCCAGCAGAATGCAGGCAGAGCAACACGCCAACTTTCTTGCCTTTCTCCAGCCAAATCCTCACTGCTCTCCTTTATCCTAATATCCCTAGGAATCAGTCACCTGTACAGAGCAGTGGTTCACTCCCTCTCCTCCCAACAGGAATAAACAGGGGAGCCTGAGGTCACTCCTCTCACATAAAATAGCAGCAGATCTCAGATCTTTTTATTCCGTCATTTCTTTGCATTTTTGTTTCAACACCTTCATTTCTCCACTGCACATGCATCTATATAAGTGGAATAGCAATTAGGAGACAGATGGACAGTCCATTAAGACAATCATTACTCCAGACACTGAAAAACTTGTCTATTTTATCCTCATCTCACTGGCAAACCAACACTTTGTTCTGTATGGGAAAATACCGTAGAAAGGAAATGTCTGAAAGCAGCAAAGGACTGTGTTTTGCTTTTCACAAAAGTTCAGTGTTTGCCAATAGCTATTTTTCTTCTTTGTTAAAGAAGACCTTGTCTTCTCTGAAACTGTAATACTGCTTTTATTACATAAAGACTGGAACTTCCACACGGTCAGAGCTAGACAGCTGAAGATTAGAATTTACGTATTTAAATAACGGGGGGGAAAGGCTATTTCTGAACATACTTGGTTTATTCTGTTCACAGAAAAAAATAAAGAGCATAAGAAAAGTTAAAATTCAGGTACATCAGGCATCTACACTCGAAATGCTGCCAGCTAATGTTTTTTTTTAAAAAAATCATCTTCCACATAGAATCTCCAATCAAATCTCTTCCCACTGCAGATGTATTCTTGCAGGTACACAAACACATTGAGCTTACATGCATGTTTCCTCTCTCTGTCTTCATAGTCCCTAATGAACCTGTTTCCAGAAGCAACAAAGGACTGCAATGTGCAACCTAATCCTCTTGTGACATAATGCAAATAACAAGGTCAAATACCAAAGAGCTACCAAGAGTTCTCTTGTAGTAATTTCTGATGTGGTAAGAGCCAAGTATTAAAAACAAACAAAACAATAATTTAAAAAAAAAAATTACAAAAAAACCAACCAGGAAATCTACCAAGGAAACAAATAGAAACAATCTAACAAGGAACAACCAGGAAATTTACCAAATTCTGCAAAGAAAGCAGAGAAAGCAAAAGAAGAGGTCAGACCTGGGCTAGAAAAATGACAGACAGAAGCAGCTGTGTGTCAGAACACTGGCCCGAAAAAAAATAGCTGAGAGGAATGAAGATGTATGTCACTAAATCAGTCACTAAGAAATAGAAGAAATATTATTAATACTAATGCAGTGAATATTTTTACCCATTTCATATAGGCTCACAGCTTGTTTTCTCTCCTACCCAGACAATCCTGCTTGAAGCAAGTGTGCTACACTACTACATATTCAATTTAGCACTTCAAGTGGGTAATGTGTGCAGCATAGAAGTAATATCTTTCAAATATATCTTTTCTACCCGCTATCCTCCAGAAAAAAATCAACATCCAGGATAGAAGTACACAGAGAAGCTGACAGTTGCACACTGCATATATGTGTGCATTCAGCAGGTGCTGTACTAAGGAAGTATGAACACTGAAAGTGCATTTATCAGGGAGGTCATCAGTCAGGTTATTACATCTTCAAAATGCAGAAGATAACAAGCTTTCCAAGTCTGCATGAAGATCTCATTAAAGGTATTCAGCAGGATGAAGAAATGGCAATCAGTTCAGTTTCCTCCTCTCCCCACACATTCTCATTTACCTACTTTCTTTTAACCTAGGCTATCAGCATGGCTCATAGGACCTACTGACAAAAACAGTATTAATGACTGCATGAAGTCTACCTGGTTGTTGTACTTTGAAAGGCTGGAGTTACACTAAGCAAGGAACAGAGCGCAGACCAGCATCTGCGGCCAAAACATCTTCACTCAACACCTATGCTCTCCACACCAAAGAAGGTACTTCAATTTATTCCTCTATGTCAGAAGCAATGGTATTCCAAACACTCCTGTTTCAGTGTGTAAACAGCTCTAGTTAAACAAGCAATCCCATACAGATTACCATTTGCACTAATGATAGTAACTCATATTGAAAAGAACATTCTGTGTGTATGCCTGGAATTATGTCCTTATCTATTTCCTCCTTTTATAAATTTATCTTACCTAATGTAGTTAAGACTGTTCCAAACAGTAATCTAAACCAACATATTTTATACAACAATTTAAAATAGAAATATTTTTTGCATTTCGTTAAACTTGAGGACTCAAAAATTTTGGCTTACAGAATTTTGTATTCACTAATTTAAGAAGCAGGAGAGAACCTTGTGGAAAATTGAAATCTTCATTGTGCACTTTTGGGTAAAGCTTAATTTCTTTCATAACATCTAGTTTCACTTTTTCCTGCTATTTTACTGAAGCAATTTTTTTTTCCATCAAGTTATAATGAACCATTTTCAGGAGACAGAACCTAACTAGTATTACACAGACTTCTACAAAACTTTTTATAGGATAAGGGCCACTCCAAAAATCAACTCAACAATCCTGCTCCAGGATGCAAATTCATTACTTTCATTGGATAGCAGACAACTTGTGGTTAGTCATTTATTTTGTATTTTTCCTGGTATTCCTGTGTTGTCTTTGAAAACACAAGCTGATGAAAAACACTCTACTTGCAACTGTAGATTTGCACACCTTCTATTTTTTTTTTTTTTAATATTATAAGATTGGTGGTACCGACCACTCTGAACACAATTGTTTCATGTTAAAACAGTATACGGGATCAAAGTCTCGATCATATTCCCTTACCACTACTAACCACAGATAATATACAAAACCCACACTCACCACCTAAACAAATGAGAGGAAACTTTGAGATAGTACAGGTACTAGGTAGGTTTGTATTTTTATTGAAGAACATGAATGACACACAAAAAAACCCCAAACAAACAAAAACCAGCAAGCACTAGTGTCAAACTTCCTGGTTAAAAGTATAATTCATATTACAACAACACTTTCATGATACACAATATTTTTAAAAATGCTAAGGAGGTATCAACATTAGCCTAATGGTAACAGACACATTGTTCACTGTGATAAACAGCAAAATAAGGCTCCTCTTCCAATCCGCACACTGCTTCCAGCTCTAACCATCCTTCACACTCTGGTACCTGAATCAGTACTATGGAAAGTAGGCTGTTAAGGCTTTGGCAGACATACCGAGCATAAGATGCACTCACATTTTGCCATACAGAAAGGGAAAGGCACTTGCCATGTCAGGTTCAACCTTTACCTCTATTTGAGAGAGCAAATCTAAGAAAAATTTAGCAGCAAAGCATACCATGTTATGGTAAAAGAATGCATCAATAGCAAGCTAATAATCATAATTATTCCTGCTTCTGCTGAACCCCAGATTTTTAAAGGTAAAAGAATTTTAATTAAGTTAACCTTAATTCCACCTTATTAATATAACCATTTTCACAGTCACTTCAGTCCCAGGCTGGAGATAGGATAACACCCTTGCCTGCCTGTTCAAATGGTCTCCATCTTTTCAGTTAGCTATTCCAAATATTAACCATTAGTTAATTGTTCAAGTATTAACCTCTAGCAAGAGTACATGAAAATAGCCATCTTGACAAATTTCATAAATTCAGGTCACTGACTAGTGCAAGCTGCAACCAGCTGGGACAACTCTATGTTCTCATCCAGCCAGAAAAAGATTTGTTGCTACTGGCCTGAGGTTTGGAACTTTAATTCCTCTCCTCTGCCATATGAATGAACCAGAATAATGTAAAATGGCAGAAGTAGAACGATCACATTCAGCTAGTTCAACCTAAAGTTCTTGTGGAAATGGAAATCAAACACAACAGACATTTATGGAGTTATTATACAGTGCCTGCTCTGTAGCTGATTTACTTGGTCACTCACCCAAGGACAAATAGTTAAACTATTACATCAAGAAAAACAATTACATGAAATTCAACTGTTGTTTAAGACCTGGTCTTTCCTTTTGGCTCACAAAACTATGCACCTTAAATTTCCAAATAACTATCCTAGTTATTTCTCTGGCACTAAAATCAGGATCTCTTATCACAGCAAGTAAAGAAAAACTCATCAAGACATATGCTTAACTCGATTTTCATGATCCTTTTTAAAGGCCCAAAGAATCTACTTGAAACACTAACTTCTTCCTTCTACCAACCACAAAGCTCCACAAACCCTTACTCTTGTTATCAAATACTCTCCAATCTCATCAGTATCACTTCATCAAGGTTTTTCAGTTTCCATTCACATCTGTAGCATCAAGGGTACTTCCACATTGGCACACTGGAAAAGTACTCTGCTTTTTTACTCTTTTCTCAGAAAACAAGTTTCCTTTAAAGCCTTCATAATTTCTACTTTATCACAGGTTAGATTTCTTTTCTTGCATTTTAGAGGGTTTCATTCATTATCAGAGCAGTTACTACTCCTTCTGCCCCACAGAAAAAAAAACAGAAAACACTCCTAGAACAGATTCTTCAAATAAAGTAATTTTCTAGATCACAGCAATTTACAAAAGCAATAGTCCCATGATACACTTGCCAAAATCTGAAATTTCATGGAAATTTATAACAAAAAACATGTGAGACTACAGAATGCTTATTTAAAAAGCTTAGTTTTGACATCCAATTATTGCAGTAACATCTTCATTATTACAGAGTACATTATGTAGTGTATCAACATGGCTGTTGAAATCAACTAAAACTTCTGAAGCATCTTCATTGCCTGGACATGTTTGTTTGCAGGTCTGTTGACAAGGCAGGTCTGCAGGCTGGTATTTTTATAAATGTTGTGAAGGGAAAGCACAAATACTGTTTTTTCAAAACCTGAGCTGTGTCTGTGATCATCTATTAATGAAGAAGAGGTAATCTTTCAGAAAAAAGCTACCAAGTCTCAGTCTAGCCTAAAGTATTAGCAGGTCTTCATCACTCAACAGATTTCACCCAAAAAGCCAGATGGTCAGCGGTTTTACTCTTTCAAAATCTTTTAATCTGGCAAAGTAGACTTCTTAACAAGCAGCAAGCCATTTGACAAAACCAAATAACTAAGAGCAAGCAGTGATTCTGCAATATTGGGAAAAAACCACCTGCAAGCATACAGTTAGCTACTCAAGATTTGTATGTTGACTTTTTAGTATTATGCAACTTTCTTTGTATAATGTAGTTTAGGGCAGGAAAATTTGTAAAATTTTTCAACTGTCACTGTACATCAACACAGGCCCTGTCCTTTCCTTTACAGCAAAAGTACAATTTCCAAACAAGAACTCACTTTTCTACAAACACATAAAACCGTATTGACCAAACTACAGTCAGAACACACGCTATTCTCCCAAGCAAGAGTGTACATAAGAGAAAGGGGAAAAGAAAGAACTGCCTCTTGATAATGTTCTTTCAGCAAAGATTTATAGTCCCTTAATGTTGCCAAACAAACCTGATACTTACAGCCAAAAAGAGCCTAGTCTATATACTTGTTTTGTTTGTTAATTTTCACTACGAACAAGATTGTAAGGCAGTAAAATTTTTATAAGCTGCAACCCTCAGCAGTAGAGAAACCACAAGGAATGCACAGATGTGATTACCTTCTTCCAAGTTAAAAGCATTACTTCAGAAACATCAGCACATAAAATATGTTGAATCACTGATGAATGAACATACCTCAGTTTGTCCACAAGCCAACTCTTCAGATGAACTGCTGTGAGCCTGTTTTAAACAAAAGGTTGCTTTAATTAGTGAAATATTACTAACTGACAGGGCAAATTCCAAAAATACTTCACTATAATTAGAAACCTTTTTCCCCCCACTAAAACAATTTTTAAATAGCACTTAACCCCTACACAGCCACATAGGTATGCTCTAAATATATCCATCTCTCCTCTGTACATCAAAAAAACAGTTAAGTGAGAAATAAAAGTGTTTACCAAAGCATCTGAAAAAGCTTCCCAATATTATTACCAGAGATCAAGGCAATATTTCATTTCAGACCTGTATCAGATCCCACGAGATCTGAAGGTTTTTACAGGGGGCAGAGGGAAGGGTGGTGGCACAGGGGGAAACACCTAAATGAAAGCAAAACGCCAGACAACTGTTCAAACCAGTTTTCACTTCAGGTTAAGTTCAATTCACAGCCTGTTATTATACTGACTGCAACTGTCAACTTCCCCTAGCTGCAATTAATTGTCCACCTTTTTGCTTTCCAGTTATTCTTTCACCACCTTGAGCAACCTAACACACCATAGTTCACCATGTGCACCCGAGACTCCAACCTGTCCCCACAACAACCTCCATACAGTCACAAACATACTGTGTTTTTACATGATAGCAACTTGAACTCTGGAAATCAAAATTTACTGGTGATAGAACAGGTAGTAAGACATCAATACCAGTGCAGATATTTTTAAACAAAGGAACACCATTTTGCAAGCAAATAAAGGATGAAGTATTTTTCTTAGAATAAGTGATAAAATTCTTTAAAGTTAAGCCAAACCAAACTCTGCAATTTAGTAACCTGAACTACTATATTCTATTCACTCAACCATGACAAATTAATCTTTTCCATGTAAAACATGCACATATACACAAGCTATTAATTGTATAATTCCTGTACCACAACATATAGATGCCCTTTTTGCTCTTACTGCTTGCAGGTGCTGCGAGTACAGACAGATGTCTTCAGACTAAATGATATGTCTTGTCATAGTAACACTTTGCAGAAAATTTATTATCTTTCTATTACTCTGCCTCTTGGAGTGCCGCGGTGCTCGCCAAGAAGGGCTAGCTCAGCTGGACCCGAGCACCGGGCAATCTCTACCCACGGCGGTGGGAGAGGACGGAGGTCGGCGGAGAGCGGGAGGACAGGCAAGGTCTATAACAAAGCTCGCCTCGACCACCGATGAATAAGGCGCTGAGGAGAACAAAGGATGTGAGGGACTCTTCTTGGGGGAAACAGGAACAGGTTTATTGGCATCAGGGGAAGGGGCCAAGAAGAGCGAAAAAGAGCTCCTGACAGGGGGGTTTATACCCCTGCAGTCAGGGCAGAGCAAGTAACGTACAACCAATAACGGGACAAACGGGGGGAGGTACAGAGGCGGGGAACAGTACACACTGGCAAATGAGGGAAGAGGTGGGTGGGGAGGGTGAACGTGGACCAATTGGAAGGGATTACATAACCATGGGGAGGGGAGCGCAGTGGCCATTGCGGACATGCAGGATGGCACGTTTCTCCCGCCAAGGCCCAACGGTTTTTCCCGCCAAACTGCCTCAGGGCAGCCATCTTGGGGCAGGCAGCCATCTTAGGGCTCTTGGGCCCTTGGAGGATCAAACCACTGGACTCTTTGTCCAGCCGGGTTTAGAGTGCCATGGCGAGAGCCATTACTCACCACAACATCTCCCCCTTTCTTATTAAATTGAAGGGAGGAGAGGGAGGATTTAAGGGATTTTAGGATTAAGGACTTAAGAATTGGGAGGACAAGCAAAATGGACACAAGCATAAACAGAACCCAAAGAATGTCCTTAATAACTGATAGGACCCAGCTTCTTGGTCTCCAAGGTGAGGTAGATGATGCCGAAGCCAAGAAGAGGTTGAAAAACCAATCGTTTCCTTCGATCTTTAAGTTGGCCCTCTGAGATTGCAGTTGTTCAATCTTGGTGTGGATGGAATTGCCCTTGGACAACAAGTTTAGGCAGCAGAGTCCTTCAAATTCGTCACATCCATGACCATGGGCGAGAAGTAGGAAATCAATGGCTGCGCAATTTTGCAGCGTTGCCTGCCTCATGGCCTCTTCCTCTGAGAGGAGTTGACAGAGGGCAGAGGACGTAGCTCGCACGTTCTTCCCCAGCCAACATGTTACTTGGGATAACTCTCCCAGGGTCTTGGCCGCCGCCACCCATGGCAAGAAAATTGACATAATGACCCCTCTTTGAATGAGGCCAATTAGTAACTGAGTCATCACAATCTTTGGGGATAAAATGGATTGACCTTTTAGATCTTGCCAATTTGGCCAAATCTGGCCACCTAAGCAGCTGGGCCCTGTCTGCGGTCAGGGTGGTCAGACACCCCAGCGTGCAGGGTCTACCTCTCAGAGAGGACGGGATTCCGTTCCACGCCCGGTCCCCACATATGAGAAATACTCCATCCAGCAACCGCTTGGGATGACCAATGGATCGGGATGGGGCGAGCGCTCCCTTGCGACACCAGCCCTTAAATTTATAGATTTTAGCGACTGGGTCGGCCGTTTGATGATGCGACCCAGGATAGTAAAAGCTGATACAATATGCAGCTCCAGCGGACCCTTGTAGATGTAACTCTTGTGGCTCGTAATCCGCTGTGGGGAGCTTCCACATCCAAGTATCCCAGCGGTTGGGATGGAGGATGTGGGTATCATGGGTGTATGCAACGAATTCCTGGGCGTAGAAGGGAATGCCGATAAGGCAGGTTGACATCGGGTTGCTAGTTCCGCCATGGCCAAGTGTCGCTGTTGTACCCAGGACGGTGAGAAACGACACGACCAAGATCCAGAGAAAATGGCTTATTTAATTAATTATAAATTGATTTTTATATCTTGAGTCGCCAGCATACCATAAAGTCATTGGTTCTTTGACCTACCACCTCTCAGAATGATTGGTGGGGACCATTATCATCTATTATTTCAGTAAACTAAAACAACACTGAGAAAAACAGCAGCTGCAAGGACAAAGGATTAGTTTACAAAAACCCATAGCAGTGTTTTGCATAGTTTTCGTGAGAGACACAGAGTTCTCACAGAACGCTGCAGAAAGCTGAAAAATCCCTCTACTAAAGCTTTTCAGTGTCCACAGCCAAGCACAGTCCCGACTGGTTTAGCGCTTGGGCCAACATGACCCACACATTGGTCTGTGGTTGCGGGATGATCCACTCTCCAGACAGTGGCAACACGGAGAGGAGGATGCATAGACGAAGGACTCTGTTCTCCATCTCGGTAGCTGGGTAGTTTTTGGGCTAAAAACAGAAAAGGAACATTTGAGGAGAAGAACATTTGGTTGATATGGCCATGCCACTGACTCCCCCTTTTTAACAAAAGCAGAGGGTTGAAGGGTTAACAGGTAGGAGGGCAGGGAAAACATTCAGGGAAGGGTAAGACTTGCAGAAGTACTGCAGTTTCGGAGTTTGAAAGGCTGTGGCATCGCCTTCTCTTCCACGCTGTTTTGTCTTGAGAGGTATCGGTATTGTTCGTGTCTGGATGGGTTAAGTGCAGCTTTATAAACTTGGCTGGTACCCATCTCGGACCGGCTGGGTTAGATATCGCGGTGTATCCCTGTCCCCAAGCTAATAGCTTATATGGGCCTTCAATTTGGTGGCTTTCAGGGTTCTTAATCAGCACCAGCGGATTTTCTTTTAGTCTTGATTTGACTGAATTTTTGAAGTGCCAGTACACCAGGGGTTCAGGCTATTTGAAGGAGCAATTTAAAAAATTGATTGTGAAGAGAGCTTTACAGAGTCGCTCAGTGGGCGAATTGGTCTCTGCGCCCTGCTGCTGCTGATTAAGAACTCTTTTGAGCATTTGGTGGGTGCGTTTAACTATTGATTGACCCGTAGGGGAGTATGGGATACCCGTGGTGCGTTTGATACCCCATGTGTCAAAGAATTGGTGGAGATTCTTCGACACATAAGCTGGGCCATTGTCTGTTTTTATTTCTGCTGACACTCCCAAAGTGGCAAATGCCCACAGAAAATGATTGATGACATCTTTGGCGGACTCGTCGCAATGTGCAGAGGCGAAAACGGTTCCCGAAAAGGTGTCGACGGAGACATGGACATACTTGGATCTTCCAAATTCCAGAATGTGCGTCACATCGGTCTGCCACAACTGGTTGCTGTGGAGACCGTGTAGGCACACCCCGGACCCCAGAGATGGAATTTGATGTTTCTGACCACTCAGGCATGTTGCCACAATAGCCCTGGCCTGGCTGCAGGTAAGATGGAACATCCGCACCAAAGCTGGGACATTTTGGTGGTAAAGCTGGTGGCTCAGTTTGGCTTGCTGGAATGTCCTCAGTACAGAGGTCAGCTGTACCGGAGCGTCCAAGGCATCGGCCCTCCGGTTACCTTTGACAATGGGACCTGGAAGGTCGGTGTGCGATCTTACATGCATGATAAAATACGGTTGCTTTCGGTGGGCCAGCAAGTGCAACAGCTGCGAAAGCAAGCTGAACAATTTTGGGTTTGACACTTCTTTGAGCATCGAGTGCTCTGCTCTTTCTACAACCCCAGTGACGTAAGCCGAATCGGTCACAATGTTCACGGGTTCATTTTGAAAGCGTTGAAAGGCTCTGACAACGGCGGCTAATTCTGCAATTTGTGGCGATCCCTCGATCACTTCAACATCTTCTTCCTACTGAGATGTTTGGGGGTTCTTCCAAGTCACTACGGACTTGTGGGAAGTCCCTGAGCCGTCAGTGAAAACTGTCAGAGCTGGGAGCGGGTCTTCGCTCCGGAAAATCTTAGGAATCAATCTGAAATTTAGGTTTAATAGTTTGTGTGCTGGTGGGTATGTAGAAAGCTGCCCAGTATAGTTGTCAAGGGCAAATTGCAGACACTCGCTGCTTTGCAGCATGAATTCGATGTCTTCTAATCTAAACGGTAGGTATATGCATGCAAAATCGCATCCCACAAGAACACGGACGCAAGACCTGGCTTTTCGGATTAGCTGCGCCATCAACTCTTGTGGCATTGTGATACTTTTGGACGGAACATGGGGCAGGAAGACCCACTCTATGATTAAGAGAGGCTCCTTGCTCCTGTCGTCCCACTGAAACATGAGGGCCTGAAGGTGTGGTAGCTTGCTAATCACGATCAGTTTAAACTGCAGGCTCGGGTCCATCCTGTGTGCTTGACGGTTGGAGAGCGCCTCCTGTACCTTAGCTATGGCCTCGCACGCTTCCGGTGTTAAGGAACGAGAAGAGTCTAGCTCACCACTCCCTCAGAGAAGACTGAATAACGGAGCAAGGGTCTCTGTGTTGTTCCCAAGCAGCGGACGAACCCAGTTGATAGTGCCACACAGCTGTTGGAGATCTCTGAGCGTTTTGGGTTCGTCCGCGATGGCGAGTTGCTGAGGCGTGATGGTAGACTCCTGAATCCGGAGGCCAAGGTAGGTAACAGGGCACAGGCGTTGCACTTTGTCAGGATGAACTTCGAAACCTGCAATCTCAATTGCCCAAACAGTCATGTCTAGGGTCAAATCCAAGCATGCCTCGTCGAGAGCGCACACAAGGACATCAACCATATAATGTAATATAATAGCTTTAGGAGCCCGCTCTCTGACAGGTGCCAGGACCCGCGCAACATACCATTAGCAGATGCTAGGGCTGTTCTTCATTCCTTGTGGTAGCACCACCCAATGGTATCTGCGCATGGGGGCTTGCCGGTTAACAGACGGCACTGAAAAGGCAAACCTGGGCACATCAGCTGGATGGAGAGGTATGTGGAAGAAGCAGTCTTTGATGTCGATAACTGCCAACTTCCACTCGCAGGGGAGCATGGATGGCGAGGGCATCCCTGGTTGCAGCGGCCCCATGTCCTCCATCGTTCAATTGATTTTATGCAGATCGTGGAGGAGCATCCACCCGTTTCGCTTAGGTTTAGGCAAAACGAATACGGGTGAGTTCCAAGGACTGTTGGATGGTACTGTGTGTCCTTTGGAGAGCTCTTTCTCCACGACGGTCTCGAAAGCGCGTAATTTTGTGACTGGTAAAGGCCACTGTTCCACCCACACAGGGTCATCCGAAAGCCAATTAAAGCGCGGGTGGTCACACTCAACAGTGGCCCAGCCTAAAAATTTTGGCCAGGTGGTATGTACACTTGAGCCCCCCATTGGTACAAGGCATCTCTGCCCCACAGGGTGAACCCCACATCTATAACAAACGGACAAACGTTGGCCAATTGTCTGTCTGGGCCTTTAATGGTGACATTTTCATCGCTCTTTAAAGCCGCTACAGTACCTCCCACCCCTGCAGTGTTCCCGGCCACATGTTCCAGTTTCCATGTCTGGGGCCATTCTCTTTGAGAGATGACGGTGACATTGGCCCCCGTATCCACCATAACTGACATGGAAATTGGCTGGTCCCCCCGGCTCAACTCACAATCTATGGTTGGCCAATCGGATCCCAGCACCTCCACCCAGAGGACTTGAGGCTCGATAGGGATGATGAAGCCTTGCGCCACTCTGGCACCTTTTGGGGAAAAGAGAGGAGCATTGTTACATATCGCCAGCCCTTGTAGTCTTCCCTCCTCCTGTTTTGCGAGGGAGGGGCAGACTAGGAGCTCTGGGCATTCTGTTGTCATCAGTCCAGTAACGAACAGTTGTGAGTGTGGTGGAAGTGACAACTGCACTTGAGCTAGAACGAGATGATGTCCAGTGTCTCTGAGGTATAGACTGGAGGCCAGGACGATGGGAACAGGCCTGCCTAGCTTCCAGGTGAAAAAGTCTATAGCAGCTTGTACTAATGTGTCTTCGGTAGGCCAAAGAACAGCAGCACTTGAGGTTGAGTTAACAAGAGTCAAGTCCGGGGATTTGTCAAGTAAGGGCATACATGCAGTCGCTCCATTTATGTCTGAGCATGGAGCGGTGTCACGCTGGGTGCTCAGTTTCCCGTGGCAGAGCGTGGCGGGTGTTGGGAGTTCGGCAGGTGGCTGCAGCAGCATCCCTGAGGTGGCGCGCCCAAACCTGTAATGATAGGCTCAGGCAAAGATGTTACTTGCTTGGGAGCCTTACAATCTTTTGACCAATGCCCCGGTTTCCCGCACCAATAACGTTTTCCTGGGGGTGTTTTGTCTACCACCACTACTACCCCTCCCCTGGTGTTAGTGGAGTTTATAGCAACCAACTTCACACATGCTTCTATTATTTGTTCCAGTGTAGGCGGGAGGTCCAGGGGAAGGGCCCTGATGACTGCCTTGCATGCCTCATTTGCGCCAAAGCAGGCGAGCTCCGTTAGCAGGTGGTTTTGAAACTCTAACCCCTCCGTCTGGGTGCAGACAGCTTGAGTGAGGTGTTCTATAAAGTCTACAAAGGGCTCAGCCTTACCCTGGACCACCTGTGTAAAGTGGACCTTGGGGGCGGTAGCAGTGGAGGTAAGTTGCAGGGCTCTTAGGGCGGCTTGTTTGATGTCTGCAGTGCTGCGTCAGGGATGTTAGCAGCTTGGTCCTGAGGCTTGGTCCAGGCGCCCTGCCCACAGAGTTGGTCTGAGGTGAGTCCCGCAAGATGGGGGTTACTCTGATAAGTCATGAGCAGGTCTCTTAGCAACTTTCTCCACGTCCTCTCCCAGAGGAGATACTCTGTCTGGGAGAGGAGGCAGGCCATGACGCTCTTTTGGTCATGGGGGACCAGGACTCTGAGGATAAAGGACGCCAGGAGCAGGCTCCTGAAATACTGAGAATCTCACCCAAAGTCTTTGGCCGCCTTGCACAGCTCTTTTAGGTCGGACTGGGGGAAGGGTTCCCACCTAAGGTAGGCCCCAGCCCTGTTACAGATAACAGGAGCGGCCAATAAGGCCTCAGCTCCAGCGGGCAGCTGATTGTTTGCTACGGGACTTCCAGCTTTTTGAGCTTGGGAACCAGAAGGAGGGGCATGGGAACCAGATACAGGGTAGGGAAGGGTGGGGTTTCCAATGTGGGAACTGGACGTAGGGTGGCAGGGGATAGGGCTTTCAAGGGAAGGGGAGGAGTGGAAGGGAGGGGCGGGGTCAACGGGATGGGAGGGACTCAGTGTGGAAACGTGGGAGGGACTCGACACGGGAACACCCATCGACGCCACGGGAGGGGCGGGCACAAGGCAGGAGGGGGTAGAGAAAGGAGGAGGGGCGAGGGAGGAGCTGTGCAAAGTGGCGGGAAACTGAGCATAGGGGGGACACGAAATGGAAGGCAAATTGCTTTTGCCTAAAATGGCAGACGCTGCTACAGGGTGGCCGACGCTATCTTGAACAACCACAAAGGGGTTAAGGGAGTGGGTAGGATAGGATGGGGGATTGGGTGAGGGAGACACGAAAGGGTTATGAGCAGGGGCACCAAAAACGCCATTCCGGGGGACAGCTGGGGACACGGGGGAGGAGAAAGGGTTGGGGGAAAGGCTCGAGTCGGGGTGCGCGGTCCCGACTGGAGAGGGCTAAGGAGAGGTCTCGGGGGAGTCGGGGAGACGGGAACAACCCCACGACTTTTGTGGGGTTACTCAGCCCGAGCCTGACCTAAAAGGAGCACGGGGGGAGGTAGAGGGGGGTATGGGAGAAGACTGGGAATGAGAACTGGGATCACCCTCCCCACCAGCTATCCTGAGGGAGTTTATGATCCCTGCGCATAGGGGTATATAGAGATAAACCCTTTTTTCCCCCATGGCCGCAGCTTCCCCTAGTCGCCCCCCGATCCGAGCCCAGAAGGTGATATCCAGGGCTCAGTCAGCAGAGGCATCAGGGAAGTGATGGAAAATCCATCTCGTAAACTCCTTTAGGAGGCGTCTCGAAAACTTGAAATTAAAATCCTTGAGGGACCCCTTAATCTGAACATAAAATCCTCGCTGCACCAGGGACAACTTCAGCCCCATGGAACTCCCCTTTTTCCCTAGTGGCTGTGAAAAGGAGGAACTAAACTAAAATTCCCAGGTATTACCCCTCCCAGCTGGGCTTACACCTGTTTAGCGGGTGGCAGCAGCCCAGGAGCAGCCCACACCCTGTGCGTAGCTCTCCCCGGGATCACTTACCAGGGCGTAGCCTAGAACAGAAGACGGCTCAGCGGGGGATCTCCTCTTGTCCCTTTGGGAGCTGCACGCAAGCACCCAGGCAGCAGCGCACTCCACAGGGAGTCTGGAGCGGACGTCACTGCACACACTCTCGCAAAGAGCGAGGAAGCTTAATCCGTATCCCACAGAGGTGGGCAGGGTGAATGTCCAGCAGCGGGAGAGGGGTCAACGCCCAACGTTGGGCGCCAGCTGCTGCAGTGCTCACCAAGAAGGGCTAGCTTGGCTGGACCCAAGCACCGGGCAATCTCTACCCACGGCGGTGGGAGAGGACGGAGGTCGGCGGAGAGCGGGAGGACAGGCAAGGTCTATAACAAAGCTCGCCTCGACCACCGATGAATAAGGCGCTGAGGAGAACAAAGGATGTGAGGGACTCTTCTTGGGGGAAACAGGAACGGGTTTATTGGCATCAGGGGAAGGGGCCAAGAAGAGCGAAAAAGAGCTCCTGACAGGGGGGTTTATACCCCTGCAGTCAGGGCAGAGCAAGTAACGTACAACCAATAACGGGACAAACGGGGGGAGGTACAGAGGCGGGGAACAGTACACACTGGCAAATGAGGGAAGAGGGGGGGGGGGAGGGGGAACGGGGACCAATTGGAAGGGATTACATAACCATGGGGAGGGGAGCGCAGTGGCCATTGCGGACATGCAGGATGGCACGTTTCTCCCGCCAAGGCCCAACGGTTTTTCCCGCCAAACTGCCTCAGGGCAGCCATCTTGGGGCAGGCAGCCATCTTAGGGCTCTTGGGCCCTTGGAGGGTCAAACCACTGGACTCTTTGTCCAGCCAGGTTTAGAGTGCCATGGCGAGAGCCATTGCTCACTGCGACATTGGAGGATGGCTGTGTTTAACTGTCTCTCTGTGCCTGAATGCGCTTTGTGAAAAGGAGAGAATCCCTTAAAGACTTCTTGGTTTATGTGAAGTATCCTCCAAACATCAGGCTGCCTGAGATAAGATTTCATTCATGTAACTCAGTGTGTTCCAGTGAGCTCAGTCTCCAGAAAGCAAGGTGGTCCTACAAGGTCATCTAAGTGAAAATTTCTAGCAGAATCAGATTACTTGGAATTTAGTCTTACAGTTGTCCAACTCATGCCATCATTTCCAAGCATTCCAGACAGCATAAACTTGTATAGTTTATAATCTACTGCAATGCTTACTTGCATCATGACCATATGCTAAGACTTCCTCCTCACCACTGACTGATGTATTTAAATCTAGAAGCAAATACTTCCACAGAGACAGCCACAAACAATTATCCTCCAAGGTCCCCCAAAGGTCCTCATACAAGTCCTAATATCTAACACAGTTCTCAAAATTAAAAAAAATCATTTTTACAGGTATTGCACAGTTCATTTTCTTTGACTCATTCAACTTGCTTTAGTCATCAGCTTCTTTTTTTAAACAGACATTTGTTAGGAAAGCGATTCAATTATTAGAAACCACTTACTGCTCCTGAAAAATGAGAGCAGATGGCAGAATTGCCAATTCTTTTAATTTTTTTAACACTACTATATCACTCAAGATCTCTCAAACACAAAAACCCCCGTGCTTTACTCGGTTTACTCAAATTTAACCTAAAATACACAATTCTCCTGCTAGCAGAGGCCCATCTACCAGCAGGTGACAGTCACTGTGAGTTCAGGAGGTTTCAACTGCCTCCAGTTTCTTTTAAAAAGACCTCTGTGAGGTGGGTGAGAAGAGTGCTTAATATTCTTTCCTTAGGACCCCAAAGCAGCTAGAATGAGCCACAAACTAAAAGCACAAAAGCATCAAAGTAAGTCATCTAATCAAAGCTGGACAGACTACCTTTATTCATTCTAGAACACAGCCTTTGTCAAACACATTTCTGAACAAAATTCTGTAAGATTTTAAAATAATCAAAGAGTGATCAGAATTCAGAGCAAACTCCTAAAATCTTTAAATGTAGAAGCAACACCACGGAAAATTCCACTAAAAAAACACTGTAAGCTTATGCCAGGACTCTGGCTTATGTGCTGCTAGTTTCTAATTAAAACATAAAATCTTCACTTGGGGCATCATATACTCTCAGAGAGACAAAAAGTTCCAAATGACACATGTGCACATGTCAAAGTGTCTTCTGGGGTGGGGAAAAGGCAGGGGATTCAATCTCTCTGTAACCCAAACAGTGCTATCTTACCTGCAGGATAAGCACCCAAGCAGAATTCTGAGAAAATACAATGCAAAGGAAATCCTCATTCCTTTGGGAAATCTTGACTTAAAAGAGCAACTTGAGAGGAGGCAGGGCAATACAAGTTCAACAGAGAACAAGCTTAACAGTCTTTAAGATGTTGGGTTGAGAAACAGAGCATAAAATTTGCTATCAGCAGACCCTTATCTATTTTCAGGTCACTTAAATGTATATGATGCCTTCTATCCATATTTAAGACATCTGAAGTTACAATAAACAAGAAAAACATGTTCATGAGAGTGAACTATTGTCAATAAATAAAATTTTCCTAAACTCACTAAAGTTTCTACACAGTAACCAAGTACTACAGACAACCAGAACATTATACACTGAGACACAGAGGCTTAGAGCGCTACTGAGCAATTTTACTTCCCTCATCCTGCAGAATACATGATGTTGTTCTGGACGATTAGTGTCAATTTCTTCAAGAGTTGTAGCTTAGGAGCTGTGTAGCCCTGCTTCCCATCGACATTCTTCTTGCATTCCCCTCCTCTATCTGGTACTCCATGTCAGCAGACAGAGAAATGTCTTCCGGAAGGCAAGAATGAACAATCTCTCCCCAGTTACAGAGTCACATGTGGGCTATAAGCAATTTTCCAAACATAAAAGGAAGGCGGAAATTTTCTATCCCTACATTAGCAAGCTAAAACAAGCCAACCTGCAGATGGAAAGGATCAAAGCATCTAAGTCACCTGAAAATTAATCCCCTTCAGGAATATTTACCACCTCCCATCCACACATACTATATCACTTCAGTCCCTCCCAGAGCAAAAAGTCAAAGTCTTTGAAATTAGAATGATTACCCAGAATACTGTCGTGGTTTAACACTAGCCAAATGTCCAGGCACTCAAGAAAGTCACTCACTCACCCTCCCCTGCTACAGCTGGGCAGAGGAGAGAAAAAAATTTAAACGAAGGGTTCATGAGCTGAGATAAGGACCAGGAGAAAACAGTCCAAGGGCAAAACAGGCTCAACTTTGTACCTCTAAGCGAGTCTATTACTAACAAAAGCAGACAAGGATAATGAGAAGTAAAATAAGCCCTTAAAAACACCGTTCCTTCCCCCAACACCTCCCTCCTTCCCACCAACAGCACAGGGAGACAGGGCATGGGGGTTTTGGTCAGTTCATCACCTGAGGTTTTCTTCCGCTGCTCCGGGAGAGGAGTCCTTCCCCTGTGAGAGCATGGGGTCCCTTCCCATGGGAGACAGTTCTCAGTGAACTTCTACAGCATGGTTCCAGTCTCATGAGCAGTCCTCCCAAAACACACTCCTCATTTCTCTTTGAGGGGCTATGTTCCTTCCCTTTCCATCCCCAGACATGCACACACAGATAGCTGAGAGACAGTGTTATCCCCATTCTCTATCAAACCTGATATTATGTTTTATCAAAATGATTCACTGCAGGTTCAGATTGGAAATGGCACCCACATCACACCAGTGTCATTTTCATACGTCTGTCCTTTACAAATGCTAAAATAGCAAAACTAATATTTATCATCTGTAACACAGACTCTTTGAAAATATACTTTTTATACTTTATAAAAAGGAAAAAGTGAAAGTGAGAAGCTAAATATATTAGGAAAAGCAAATATACACGTCAAGAGAGGTAGTTCTTCTAATATTGCCATTTGAGCTGCCACTGCTTAAGTGAATTCTACGCAACACCTTAGATATCAAACTCTTTTGCTTCTTAAGGCAAGCTGAGAACTATGATGTGGAGAAGGCCTTCACAAGATATTCTTGCTCTGCTAAACTATGGACAAAAGAGCTACATACTTGCAAAAAAAGTCTAAAGAAGCTCATTGTTAACATAAATGGCCCAGTTTCATTCCTACAGAAGAATCAAAATTCCCATTTTGCAGAAAAGGTGTTAGAAATAGGATACCTAGTAGTTGCTCCAGCTGGTTAGAGCTAGAATAACGGAAATAAAGCAAATTCTCACCACATAAGAACTAGATTAAGAAGGCAATGCTCCTGTGAGTTCACAAGCAAATCTATCCTGCTATCATCCATGTTACATTCATCAGCTCCACTGTACTGAAGAGTGTACCATTCCAGAAATTGTCACATTTCATTAGCTAATAGATCCAGCTACACCTGAAATACTTCATTATATCAGCTCTCTCTCACACTGAGGTTGCACTCAATCTTCATGTGAGCATAACACTCTTTCAGAAAGTTTAAGAGAACTTCAGTTCTGAATACAGTACATCAGTTACTTGAACTGAAATTCCCAAATCTATTAGCATGTACAGAAAATTTCATGGCCATAGTAAACAAATAAAACTGGTGCCCATTTTGGTGTCATTAAAAAATAAATGGAGCAAGCTCACTACTCTTGGGAACTGTCGTAAGATAGTTCATGACTTACAGGAAAGACCTTGATTTGTTCTGCTTACACGCTTCATTTCTCTCACCACTTCAAGTATAATGAAGTGAACAAACATGCCTGCTCAAACATTCCAGCTGTTTTGAGTTATTTTTCCTTTTCAGCTCTACAGGTCTTTAGAACACTACACGTAACTGTAACAACACCCAGATGCATAAGTCAAAGCAAGTAAACTGAACAACCCACAAATGTTAATACAGCCAATGCTCCCTCTACAAGCACTGTAAAAGATGCATCCATTTCCTTGAAGTCTTCTCCCACAGCAGCAACACCCACAGCCTTGTTCTAAGCACAGGATGCACAATTCCACCTGGTTAAGCAACATCAGGCATCACCATGCAAATAAACGCAATCTGAGAAACTGAAGTTGCTTCGCAAGAGGTCATAACAGTAATCAAATCCCAAAAGACAGAAAATGGATTCAAGGAAGCTATGTCAAACTCTTTTCCTTCGTATCATTGTACTTTTCAAGCTATGTTAGTGATGACTATCTCAGTATGAGTCAGAACAGCAAGAACGTGTGACAGTAAAGTCTGCTTTGCTTATATTTCAGTTCTGTGCTCCAAATGGTAATCACCACGTTCTTTAAAAACAAAATGAAACCAAATCAAAAAATCTGTTAAAAGGAAGGACTCTAACCCTTGCCATCCCCTGCTACAGCTGGGCAGAGGAGAGAAAAAAATTTAAACGAAGGGTTCATGAGTTGAGATAAGGACCAGGAGAAAACAGTCCAAGGGCAAAACAGGCTCATCTTAGAGATACAAAGTGAGTCTATTACTAACAAAAGCAGACGAGGATAATGAGAAGTAAAATTAGTCCTTAAAAACACCTTTTCTTCCCCCAACACCTCCCTCCTTCCCACTGACAGTGCAGGGAGACAGAGCATGGGGATTTTGGTCAGTTTGTCACCCGAGATCTTCTTCCATTGTTCAGGGAGAGAAGTCCTTCCCCTGCTATGCCATGGGGTCCCTTCCCACGGGAGACAGTTCTCCATTAACTTCTCCAGCATGGCTCCAATCTCACAAGCAGCAGTCCTCCAAAAACTCCTGCAATGAGAGTCCCTCCCACAGGCAAACAGTCCACCCAAAACTGCTGCAGTGTGCCTCATGCTTCCACGGGGTGCAGTCCTCCAAGGACAGGCTGCTCCAGCCCGGAAGCAGGGGGCGCCTCTCTCCACTGGGTATTCCACTGGATCACAGCCTCCTGCAGGCATTCACCCACTCCGGCATGGACACCTCCCCCATGGGCTGCTGGTGGTTCTCTGCATACCCCATGGACCCGCACGGGCTGCAGGGGGACAGCCTGCTTCATCATGGTCATCACCACGGCCTTCAGACGAATCTCGGCTCGGGTGCCTGGAGCACCTCCTGCCTCTCCTTCTCCACTGACCTTGGTGTCTCCATGTTGTTTCCCTCACATGTTCTCACCTCCTCCTCTTCTCTGGCTAGAAAAAAACTGTGCCCCCACTTTGTTTTGATTTTCTTCTTAAATATGTTATCACAGAGGCATTACCATCATCTCTAATTGGTCCAGCTTCAGCCAGTGGCATGTCCATCTTCAGACCCATCAGAGATTGGCTCTACTGGACATGGTGGAAGTTTCTAGCAGCTTCTCAAAGAAGCCAGCTCCGTGGCCCCCCGCTACTAAAAACCAGGCTGTGCAAAACCAACATAACTTTACTCACATTTCAGTCCAGCTCAGCCTAACCACGTTTTCTGCATTAAGCAGAATATCTATGTTTTCACAAAATCTCATACCTGCCGGGAACATAGTCTCACTTAAAAGCACACACATAAAGGCTCTAACCAGGACAACCGGGTCTTTTTATGAAGTGTTAATTCATTGAACTATGGGCCGCCTTCTTCAAAAATGAGCACAAGCCATTAGAAAACAATTCTCAGATATTCTTCTGATTATTTATCAGTTCCTTCTAGCAACACGTGATCTCGCACCACATGATCATTGACCATTTTGACTCTATTGTCTTAAACTAGACTGTGAATCAATGTTTCAGTCCTGGTTTTTCCCAGAAGTACTGTTCTGTACTTGCACATTTGAGATGTCACAGCTGAAAACAGCCACTCTTTCCCAATTAGCCTCCAAACCCTCTTTCTTGGTAAGTGGTATACCATCTCCTGCAGGCCATAATGAAAGCTGGAGTGCCTCATTAACTAGTCTCCAGCTTTCAGAAAAGGTCAGTTTGTTGACACACTTTATGACCCTAACATACAAAGAGAACAGCTATTATCTTTTCAGGGCAGAATGAGCATCTGCATTTCAAAACAAAATAGAGCAACAGCATGTATACACACAGGGAACAGTCGAAGTGTTTCAACGACATAGAAATAAAAAGTTAAAATTGCGATTTTTTAATCTTTTGCACAGCAGAGAGAGCAGGTATTTAACAAAAGAATTCCCCCAAGCAAAAGCTAAAAGATTTTGACACGCTACTCTTGCACTTCCTGGGGAATGGAGTTTTAACTGGCTTCTGGCATAACTCCTCTCGAGGTTCATTTCCTAGACGGAACTATAAATCCCATTATGCACTTTATCAACCCTAACAATAAAACTATTATGCTTCAGCAAAGCCACTCCTTGGAGAAAAGTCCAGTGCTTACCAAGGCTGGTGGTGGGGGCAGGGGGGAGAAAATACCACAAATTAAGCACATTACAGAAAGCAGCAC
The DNA here is from genome assembly GCA_013397775.1 of Eulacestoma nigropectus. Lineage (NCBI taxonomy): Eukaryota > Metazoa > Chordata > Aves > Passeriformes > Eulacestoma > Eulacestoma nigropectus. Next base: position 47,517 of record VZTE01000403.1, on the reverse strand, counting down.
AGAAGTAAAAACAAAATATTAGACTGAAAATGCAGAGTTTTTAAGCTGCAAAAGGCAAGAACTCTGTGGAAGAATATTAAGTGTCAAGCCAGAATTAAACCTATTTCTTCTTCTGCCCCATCATTAAGAATCTTGAAACACATAAGTAATTTAATACAGACAGACAAATCTTAACATAAGATTCAAGCTTATGCATTTAATATACTTCTGGAAAGCAGGCAGGCAAAGGAGCAGCAGGGTAGCACCAAAATATTTTACGTAACCACAGTATACAAGACAGAAAGAAATTAAACAAGTAAAAGAATATTGGCATCCATAAAATACTGCAGAACACAAACAGTTCTCAAAAGAACAAAGAACAGCTGGAATGACCTGCAGCAAGGCCACTGCTGAATATCTGCTGAAAGGGAACACCTGCAAGTTATAAAAAGCACAAAACATGCAACTTCTTTGAAAACAACTATAGAATTGTCAGTCATTTCTTTCCACAGTCGTAACTTATAAAGAAAGTGTGTAAGACTTGCCCGTATTTACTTGCTATATTTTAGTTATGGATTGAAGATGCACTTCTAAAATGTGCATATTGCTGATATTTAAAAAACAGTTTTTCTTTCAACAAACCATACTCAAAGAACAAGAGCAGCTAAGATAGAATAGCAAGGTTTTTAGGTGCTTATAACCTTACAGCTCAAAAAAATCCAATACTGGGGCTAGACCAGACAAAACAGAGAGAAATTTTAGGAAACAGGCTAATAATAATCTCAGTGGTTCAATTGAAATCTACTAATCTAAACATTTATTACTTAAAATCCCTTCTACTGCTAAAAAGAAACCTGTATTTTCCCCCCTGAGTTTGATCTTAAACACCCTAACCTATTGAAATTGCCACTGGAAATGCCAGGTTTCCCAGAACCTGCAGTAACAGGCTGTACTTGACTTTTCATCTTCCAAATCAAATTCATCTCAACTGAATATAGAAATAGTCCTAAAGGCTGAGTGTGGCTGATAACTGCAAGAATAATTGAATGACTGCAAAAAAAAGACAGCATGCCTCAGGAATGCCTTGTTTCTAATTTAGTGAAATACTTTGTGTTCTTAAATGAAATGTTTTCAGAGGTTTTTCAAGCACAAATTAAATTGATTACATACTAAAATCAACAGCAATTAATTAAACCATAGACCTAGGTTCTCATTTCTTGACCACTGCAACAGTCCATGTGTTTATTAGCTATAATCTGGTAACAACTCATTCATCAAAGCCAGAGGGAACAGTTTGTTACCAAAATCCAGGCAGCTAAAGTTTCTTCATATATATCTAATAAATTTTAAAATGTCAAATTACCCATAACCTGGCAGACGTACAACATCAACAATTTGTTAAAAATCATTTCAATTGCAAACACTACAGAAAAGTTCAGATCCACCAGATAAACAAAACCTAGCACATATTTTCAGAAAACCAGATGTTCCCAGAAGTACACAATACCCACAAAGATATTCTTTGCTATCACAGCTACTATTTTCAGGACACTGACTGTTAGAAAAGTATCCTTTAACAAGTCACTATCACCCACTCATCTTTAAAGCCAGACAAAACAAAAGCTTGCATGCACACAAGCTGTATTTCCATTACTAAGTCATTCACAATTAAGGGAAAAGTCACACCAGGCTGTGGAACACAGATCATGTCTCCCTCTTCACTAGCTTCATGAAAGGCAGAAAACAAGGATGCTCACGATGTGGTACAGAACCTAACACTGCTAAAGCTAGGGGTTACAAACCACTCATATCTGGAAGAAACCTCTAATGGAGTAATCCATTAGCTTGTGGTTGGTATGAAACACCCAGGAATGCCAGACCTGAGCACATCTCAGTCTCTCCTGATACAGAAATTGCACTTCATACTAAAGCACTGAAGCCGGAAGGGGATAATCTGCATGTACAACATATAAAGAGGCAAGATTGGAGGACCTCTAAGCCAGTACACTGTCCTCTGATGTGGAAGGCTCACCTTCAAGCTCCTTCTCACCTTTTCTTCTAGATTGCAGATGAGCACCTCAAACACAGTGCTGTGGTATCTGTCTCTTCTTAGCTCTCTGAATACTGGATTATTTACCACAATGGTTTAGTCTCAGATTCCAAACCAATTTTACCCCCCTTCTTCACAGTGGGTTGCCCTCAATTCCCCCCATGCTGCTAAACTACCAACTGATCTGTCTAACAGCAGCAAGCTATCTCTGCTAACCACTACAAACCCAGCCACGGCCCTGAAACAGGAAAAATAACTCAGTATGTCAGAGGATTGAGCTACTGACACTACTGCTCCCACAGGACTGGACAAGGAGGATATAGCCACTTCTGCAAAGACAAGAAGCAACAGTAGCATCCTGATACTGACCAGCAGCATGAAAAAAGGTGCAGAATGTAGCATGCGGCTCTTTGGGCCCTCCTCATCCCCTCCACAGAACAGGTGGCAAGGCAGATGGAAGTGTCCTCTGGGTCACTTTCAACTGCAGCAACTTGCTGAATCACTAAAACAGAGATATGGAAACCTGAGAGCACAAAAAAAGCCCCAAAATGCACTAATCAAGGTGAATAAGGATGATTAGGACACAAAAACGTTCTGTTTTGGCAACCAAGAAGCCTTGCAAAAACCTGAAGTTTTTGTCTGCCAAAAGAGTGCAACATGCTTTATACGGCACAAAGAAACACTGATAGAGAAAATATTTCTGCAGAGACCCTGGTATCCAACAAGGCAATATTACACAAATATAAATATCTCTCGTCAAATTACACACTAGTGATTTCTTTTTACCTTATCTCCTCAAAAGAATTTTAGTAGTACTAGCTGTAGAAAAAGAACAAATACAGAAAGACCTATGGAAGAAGGAAGCCAACCTATTTGACTTCAACTAAAAAGACAGCTGTAAATACACTTCTTCTATTGATCAATGAGAATGTGCTTACAAAGCATAGAGTTTGAGAAATGGTATGCAAGGTACACAACACAGTATGGTACACTGAAAATTTTATATATGGTCTAATGTACATTCTTCCTTGTATTGAAAAGTGCTCAAACTCACATCACAGGATTCCACAGTTTCCCCAACTAAAATTATCTCTTTCAAGAAAAACAATAATACAGCATTTTAATTGTAAATAAAATCATGTCTACAATCACCTTTTCATTCTGCCTACAAGCATATAGGTTTGACCAAATGAGGAGGAAAAAAGATGGCCTCTACTCTGCATTTTTTTTGTTTGTTTCTGTGGTTAAGAAACTCACCAAAGTTTTGTTTTTTCAGTAAATTAATGCAAGACAGAAAGTTAAATTTAAGAAGCTAAGCTCTAGAGGTTTCTCCTGAACACATAAAACCTAAGACTGTTCTCCAAGCACTGCCATTCTTTTTTTCATTCCCCAAATCACAAATGAATACATTCCTAAATGGATTCACATCCTCTTTCTGCCATCCCCAAAGCTAAGAGAGTGTCTGTGCAGCTCACAGAACTACAAAAACATAACAGCATCTTCCCTTCCTCTGTCTCTGAGGCTGTTTAATTTCCTCCGATCCTTTTCAGTGGACATACACTGAAAGCAGTCTGCATCAACCCATCTGTCTATTAGATTGCTGCATATCAATCTGCCACCTTATGCCTCAAGCAATTCATTGTCTCAATTCTGTTATTACACAGGTCTGTACCCACAGGGTAATTAGATAGTAGCATGGTGGGGTGGGCAAGATGAGAGAGGGGGTAGGGAGCAAAAGAAAAAAGAAAGGTGGACACTTAATCCCTGTGAAGCAAGGCAATGTTAATTTCCTATCACTGGCAGATCACTACAACAGACCCTGCAGTCTGAAAATTCTGGCTTAATATATCAAGCACAGAAAAGCTATTCTCTTTTTCAGAAGTTAACAAGTCCTAAGTATGCAAATCCAGTTATATTCTTAAACTGTGAAAAAAATAGCAACTTTAAAAGCACAGTTACATGGTGAAATACATCAATACAGAAGACTACCAAATCAAGTGGGAAAAAAGGGTGAGGGGGCACTTACATGCATTAAGTGTATTACCATTATCACTGCAGACTCCCGCACACTACCATAAAGATAAACATAAGAAAACCTCAGACTCCCATTTATCAGAAATAGCAGCCTGCTCTATCCCTAGGTGCAAAATATCATATTGCAGGCTGTTTTTCTGAAACTCAGTTTTTATTCATCATCAAAGGGCAGGCTTCACTTTGGGGACATTGGCCTGCCAAAACTTTTAATAGCTTTGACATTTCCCAGATGCTTGCTTTCCCTACTCCTCACTAAAATAATTTGCTGCCAAACACCTGCAAATACTTACATACAAATCCCTGTTACAGGCCTGCTGTGTAAGAAATAACTAAGCAGGAACCAAACTAATTTTCAGAGAGGCTATCCAGTCACCTGGCTTGCTTCTCACCTTTCAGCCACAAAGGTAGTAAGACCAGGAGAAACAACACAACAGAAAATCCAAAACCCAACCAAATAAAAACTGAAAAAAAAAAAAGCTAAATTGCTTACTCCCTGTCTCCCACTTCTCCTATCATACATCTTCCTTCACAGCTGGAGAGTCTCCACCAAGAGGTATTTTCCAAGAGAAGACTCTTGAGCAATAGCTCAGGTGTGTAGCTGATACATAGACTCTCATTATGATATGGTAACTTCTGGTTACTTTCAGTCCTGTATTTGAGCCCTCTGCATGGAGGCACAGGAACTAAGGTTAACTTGACCTGCAAAGGTTCTTGTTTTCTAGGCTTCACTTCCTTGCTGCTGGTCAGGTTTAGCCTATAGATCCACACTAGTGCTAAAAATGTCTGACATTTCCAGATGGTAAACAACAATAATTGCTCTACAGTGCCATTTCACTCAAACAATACGTTTTCACTCTTAAATCATCAACATGAGTACCTTACTTAACATATAGACAAACACTTACGCTGTGATCTTCGTAACTTTGCTCAATGCCAGATGCCAAGGCCAATGCCAGAATTAGGATACAAGCTGACAGACGCAATATTTTACATTGCACTTAAAGGGCAAAATTGTGGCAAATAAATAAAGCTGTAAATTTCTGACAAGTTTTGCGAAGCTGATGCATAAGGCACATTCACCGCTGATTACTAAAGGAGAAATGTATGTTGTCAATAGGTACTCAGTAAGGATCAGAAGATACTTCCAAAATGCAAATGAGTTAACAATCTCATTCTTCAACTGACAGCCAGAAAAACACCACTAGAAATTCTCACTAGGAATAAAACTGAACTGTAAGCCCTAAAATTAAATGCCTAACCAATTATTAAATTTCTATAGTATTCTTCCTGACTTCTAAATTAATTTCCTTACATTGGTTTTCCTTCATTACACCTGTTCTGCAATTTCAGAACTGCTCACTATTTTAGTTACCACCTCTGTTTTTGTTAAAGAGTATATTTAGGAGACACACAGATAATTATACTACAAGGTTTTACCCAAATAAGCGCCACTCATCTCTCAAAAATACCAACTCATTCTCTGTCATTATGGTCACAGAGAAGGAAAGTCAGACAAAAGAGATTAAGAGACTCCCCATCAGCTTTGTCTAATGGAAAAGAAATTGCTGTAATTTTCCAATATTCTGCATTATTATATCTCTATGTCAGTGGTATCTTCTGATCTTCTGCTAGCCATACAGCTTACAAAGAGGCAGATAAGCCTGAGGAATGGACTCACATGCCACCCTGCAAGCAGCCTAGAGAGAGAAAGAAAAAGATCCCTGTTGTGGGTTCCGTGTTCCAGATACAAATATTTTCTGAATGACCAGAAAACAAGAACAGGCCAAAGAAAGTAATGCGAATGGTGACAATATCCCAAAATATCACAGTTGTTTTAGTAAAAAAAAGTGTGACCTGCAGAAAGGTACTTTGGATTAAATCAGAGATTGCAAGGAACACTGATTAAACCACTTGTGGCCACTGCCTTCTCTAAATAATCACTCCCTGGGACACATACACAATCTAAGCTGAAACAGAACGTTTTAACTTAACTCATAGAAAACTCTTGGCAATGCAGCACTGACTCATGAGCACGTGTACTTTCAACAAATTACATGACTAATTAAACCTTCTAATAAACATTAGTTATTAGACATAATCTATTTAGTTACACAAAAAAAGCACCAATTTTGGCTATATAGGATGAAAATCCCCACTACTTTCAATACTTCAGTTCTCTTTCACAGCTTCAACCTCATCAAAAATCTTATTAGTTTAAGCAAAAGTCCTGCGTAGCCTAGGCTAACTGCAGCAGCTTCTTTTAAAAATTAACCAGCTTAAGTCATCAGTCGAAGTTGAGCAGAATACAGAAAGTTCCTATCAGGTATCACATAAAATAGACCCAAAGCCCTTGTAGCTCTCGCTACTGTTTCATTTCATACCTAGTACAAAGTAAACACCGCAATTACAAATGTAATGACTACCACCAGGTACTTCTTACCATTTAAAAAAAATGCTGTTAAACATATAAGCAGCATTCCAAAATAAAAAAAATTCACGATGCAGAAAATACTGTAGTTCTCACCTAATCCTAGGCTTGGAAATGTGACTGTTGGTTAAGGTGCAACTCCTTACCATTCAGGAGACCACCCGACACGGAGGATCACAGCTCTGGAGCCTGAGCCATCCAGCCTGCGCTATTGGCCAGCACCAATGCCAAAAGCTGTTTAAGACCTGGACGTTTGTCAGAAGACACACAAAGATCCTGAATCTCGATCCTCAGTAAGGATCATTTATCTAAAAAAGGCACCAGAAAGCTTTAAGCAGCTGGAAGCTTTAGCCAGTGATGGCGAGACACTGGCAACAGTTCAGAAGCGGAGCATCGGGAGAAATCTGGGTGGGTACCAAAGACATCACCATTTATCGCACACACCAACAGACGCACTGCAGTGGTCCAGGGAGGCCTCAGCAAGGGCTATCTGTGGACGGCGACCCTAGAAGCCAAGCGTGGGGGCGGCTCCCTGCTGGCAGACGCACCTCAGCCCCAGACCGGGGGTCCCCCTGCCTGACAAACTCACAAGTGTAAGTAACTTTCTAAGAGAGAAGCCAGTGCCTGGCCACTAAGTCGCCCAGCATGGAGAGAGCTAGTTTGACCACAGAGATACGGGAGCGCCTTCTCGCCCCCTCGACCGGAGCCTGCCTGCGAACGGCACGGCCCTCAGCCCTGGCGCCATCCTGCCTTCCCTGCGGCGGCGCTCCACCACCTCTGCCGTCCCAGTAACATGAACTCGCGAACACTGTCCGAGTGGAAGGCGCTCCCGACCCCTCTGGACTGCCCCAGCCTTGGCCCCAGCCCCACCGCCGGGAACTACGCCCTTCCTGCCCTAACGCGCTCCGGGGCGAGAGCGCGGAGCACCGGCGCCCGGTAGCGGTAGCTGTGGGGGCCGCCGCCACTCCTCGATCCCCACCGCGGCAGCCCCGCGGCCCGCCGAAGGGCTTCCCTCCCCTCCCCGCCGCCACATCTCCTCCGCCCTGCTAGGAACAAAGCCCCGCGCCGCCACACCGGCCGGGTGCGCTCTCATTCCCGTGGATCACGACTGTCGATAAAGCTTACCTCGTTTACCCGGCTCCGCGACAGGACAAGGCGCCTCGGCCAGTGAGCGGGAGCAGAGATCCCCCACCCCCAGTGCCGCACACACTTGTTTTTATTTCCTGCGCTCCCTCCCGCCGTGAGAAGTCTCCAGCGTCTTGATCAAGGCGGAGGCGGGGAAGAGGCACGTAGCACTGCTCTCGGTCGGCTAGGGTGGGGGGTGCGGGGCGGCCTTGACATGCCTCGCTGCCCCTCACCCTGAGGCGGCGACACCGGCCCCCTCCTCGGACCTGCTACCTGGCGCCATCTCCCCGCGGCAGCCTGACTGTCCCGTTCGGAAGGCTCGTCTGCTTGGGAGCGGGGTGGGGGAGCTTCAGGCGAGGAGAGCACGGCCGCCCTTAGGGCCCTGCATGGCTGGGCTTTCCTCCCTGTACCCCGGCGGCTTTGAGCTTAAGTGCAAGGCTAGGAGTTGCAGCTCCTGGAACAAGAGCATTTACCTCTCTCCGGGACGGCTTGACGTGGCTGCCGGCAGAGGAGTGAGCTTAACATCCATGAGCAGCCACGTGTAACGAGGCCAAAATCAATTAGATGCCGAGAGGTCTGCACCCGTTCGTTTCTCAGCACGGCACCAGAGATGCAAAGATGATCCCTAAAATCACTGCTTAGATGCTGTCTCAGGCTGTAGATTCCGTGTGTACATATATTCATGCAAGTACAGTTCTTTACTGCATTGATATTTATGCTATTTACACACCAAGAATTACCTCCCCCTTGAAGTAGCTCAAGAAAGGGCAGCTTCACACCTGGAGTTCCTGCAGGACACACACACAGCACTGTTCTCTGTACCTGCTGGCTCACGGCTGCTGCTATTTGCATAAGGAGTAACTTCCATGTCATAACACAGCCAAAGAGCAGGGCAGGGAGGAAGCAGAGGTACTACTGTCCTTTTGCTCCACATTTCAGAAAGCAGAGGTTTCACCCCAGATGCAAAAAACGAGAGTTCCTGTCCTTCCTTTGGTGTAGAATTTCACCCCCAAAGGCCCTGAAATTTAGCTTGAACAGGTATAACTTGAGGCCATTCCTTGCACATATATATATATATATACATATATATATATATATTTAATCAAATATTAACTGTAGCAAGAAGGAATTTAATTGAGAGGATTGAGTTTGCTAACACACACCACACTATCAGATGGTAACTGAGGCCTCTCTTTAGAGGTGAATGCATATTACTAGTGACAAAGGAAAGGATTTGAACATGCCTATTATGACTAGGACCCCATATAAACAGAGTGTCCGTACTGATGTGACCTCACTGTAGCTTGTTCTAGAAACAAGCTCATAGAAGTGATAAGCAATAATAAACACCTTACTATAGTACTCTTAGAGGCTAGATTTACAGCCAGCCTATTCTAGCACTAGGCACTTCCCCTGGCTGATGTAGGCAATACAGTGGCTAATGTTTGCAATTCCGTTGCATCAAGGACAAAGGACCACCAAGAAACAGAGATGTCTAGAGATCCCAGAGTTGGGTTTCAAAGTTCAAAGCTGAGTCTGTTCTTTGCAATGCTTCATATTATAGGAATAGGCAGACAAAGTGCCTGCAACACCAACAAAACAAAAGCAGAATTACAATCACCTTCTAGCTTTCAAGCAAAAGTTTCAAAACTTGACCTCCAAGGAAAGAAGGCAGAAATTACTAAAATTTTAAAAATTTAAACTATCATAATTTAGCACTCTGACACATGATTTTGAAATGCTTGCACTTAGGCAATACTTCACATATATCCAGATACCAGCTTACAGATGCGCCTATTTTACATATGACACTAGCCAAAGAAAAAAAGTATTTTTGCACAACATCTGCAATGTGAAGGCTCAGTGCCAGGAAGTTTAGTGTGTTCAGTTACTACCACAGCATTAGCCTAGCATAAATGTTCTTTACATTTTATAGTATGTCTATGGTAAATAAGATCGTCTTATATGTTTACAGCTGTGATTATCACCTCTATATTGTGAGTTCCTCCCTTCATTGCTTTTTCCTACGAATGGGGAAAAGAGAAATAAGAAAGGAGAAAATCTGTGTCTGTGTTTTAAAGAGGTTTCAGTGTTTTTGAACCTGCCTAGAGATGTAGTCACTGACTACATTAAACATTCATCTCATACACAAACTTGCTGAGTGAAGGAATCTGCTGTGTGCTATGCTAATCTGCTAATCAAAATAGTCTTGCCTTCTACTTTAATGACATCACAAACACTTTTAAATATTCCAAAGAATGGAGTAAGAGTAGTTATGGTAGTGACTCATCTTTTACACACTGGGTTGTCACTTGCCCTGATGTGCATTATTCTTACTGATTTCTACAGAAGCAACCAAATTTGAGTAATGTATCAGGTAAACAAATGAAGTTTTTATATTAGAAGGAAGAGGGATTGCTTAGTCACTTATCGCTGTGTTGAAACTAAGAATCTATTCTTACCAGCAACCAAGAACTTGGAGAGCAAGTTATGCAGAGATCAGAGCACAGAAAAATGGTTTCAGTCCTATTGCTGTTTTGCTTAAATAACACAAACACAAACCAAAACTGTAGTTTTTCATGTGCATAAAATACATGCAGTGATGGCATATGCTATGTTTATAACCACTTGTAAGGCATATAGATATAGATCACATTTGCATCAAGAGTACTTGATAGATACCAAGTTTCCCTTGAGCAAGTCTCCTCAAACTCGGTACACTCTTTCAAACTAGGCCATTTAATATAAATTTGTAATCTGACTTCAGTGTTAGAGATCACAAAATAACTTTAAGTAGCTCCAAATATAACATAAACAGTAGCATAAGAATTTACAGTGTTTCATAAATGTCCCCCCAGCAGCTCTGTGTTCTGGCATGAACAACTACCACATTTTTATTTGCAACAAGAAAAAGCTAGAGTTCTCTGGTAACTGGTTGTATTGTTTCTTCTCATTTTCAACAAAACAAATCCTTATAGCTGCAGTGTTGTACAAGCAATAATCGCCTCATTCATGTACTGTTGACAGAACTGATGATCCGTAAGGTCCCTTCCAACCCACACCATTCTATGTTTTATGAATTGCCCCTGCACATGTCAGTTTTAGGCACTAAGTCACCATTTCATGCATTTTCAAGCTACCACACCAACTGACCATATTTAACTCTATGTTCTATGTTCTAGGAATAAACCCACCTGACCTATTTTCCACCACTGACTTACTGGTATAGATGATGCATGGTATCTGTGGTGATTAAAAAGCTAATGTTAAATCTGCTGACTTACCAAACACACACAAGTGCGGCAATGAAACATCAATATGAATTAACCTTCTGAAATGTTCAGTTGGTACAAAATCAAAAGAAAAATACATAATCTCTAAACTGTGAGTAACTTCAGTCCATACCTACAGTGTGCCACAGAAAAATCTGTAAATTATCTGATTCTTACTGGTACTCTGATTCTTTAATAAAAAATGGACAAGAACAAGAATCTTGCACAGTATTTACAACATTTTCTCCTTGAACTGATTTATCATGTTCCTAATAAATGATTACATTTTTGCAGCTTCTCAGCTTGCAAGGCAAGCCCTTGTAAATGCATGTCTACATCACCCACTACAAGATAGTATAGGCATGCTGAAAATAATTGTAAAAAGCAGAACTACGCAGTTTTAAGGTTGGCTCATTTATATTATTATGATACAATGAGCACGATATGTGTATTCATGTAATCCAATACTTGATGCCCTGTGATATAACAAAAAATGCCTGGTACTTTACATATTCCAGTAAACATTTTGCTGTTCTCCAGTTCTCCAGTTTCCTAGAACTGCTTCTCTTTTTTTTTCCTTGCATTAAGAAGCTTTAAGAAGAAACTAGTGAGAAACACTGCAATTGGCAAGTTTAAAAGTAAAATTGTAAAGGCTGCAGAAAAGCCTCTAATATGCTGTATAATTGATGCTTTGTTTAACATATACTAGCAGGACTGTATTCCAGAAAAAAACACCAGCTCCAGAAGTGCTTTCAAGGTAAGTCTGGTGGTACTGAGTGAGGGAAGTCATGTTATTTGATGCAGAGAAAACCAGTAGGAAAGAGAACTAAATGAAAAGTAAAACAGTTGCTCCTTTTTTTACTCTTCTCAAAACTCAAATCAGTTCTCTCATGGGACTCAAACAGAAGTTCCACACACAGGGATCAATTGCACAGTTCTTCAGCTCTTGTGATGGGAGGCAACTGAATCAAATGCTGTGTATCATATACTTAGCGTAACATGACTGGAAATTTGGTGCAGAACATACAAAAGTTTCTGCAACTGGCTACACAAAGTTCAAAAAAACCCAGAGAATCTAGAGCATGATGTTGCAACATGCCTCCTCAAATCTCAGTGCATTGCTACATATATTCTGAGCACTGGTGACTGCTGGGGTTTTTTGATAGCACAGGAGCTTCAAAATAATATATTTCTCTTCCTCCACCTCCCTTTTTCATACAGTGAAACAGCGCCCAACTCAGAACAGTCTGTAGAGATAACAGCTCAGAGACAGAATCTGCTGTACATATTGAGTGTCTATGAACAATATTAGCATGTGTGTACACTAGTTATTAGTGGAGATGGGAGGATTTCCTTAAACTGAAGAGAAAGCAAGCTTTCTTCAAGCCTGTGCAGAGCATCCTACCTCCTAGTTACGGTCCAGAAGTATCAGCTACCAATTATTAGTGAAGTCCTACAACACCCTGTACATGAGTAGCCATGAGTTTACATGTCCATGTAGAACCTCCATGGACTGCAGGTTAGCCACCACTGTTTTCCAGACAACTTGGGTTCCAGCCATTAATTTGAAATTAAGATTATTTAGATAAGGGTAGATAGAGCCACACTCTTTAAATACCTGTTGTGATGTAGGAATGGTATTCCTCAATTTAGTCTTCCCACCAAAACCCACACAACGCCCACTCACTCCCTCTCTCACTCCCCCTCTCCATCTGGCAGCTGGAAAGGAGAACTGGAGGCACAAAAGGTAAATATAATGGGTTGAGATAAAAACAATTTACTGGAAACAGCAATGAAATAAGAAAACAATCAGTAACAATCTCAATAACAAAAGTATACAAAATAGAGAGTGATTCAGAGAATTCCTTCCCCCATCCTAGGCAATGACATGAGGTGGTATTGAATAACTTCATGGTCCTAGCCATGCCCCCTCCTGCCTACTGCAAAAATTAACCCTGTCCTAGCTGGAACCAGGACAATACTATAAAAAGGAAATATATTTAACCAAATACAATAATAATTATCCACTCTTAAGCATAGTATGCTATGTCTCTGGAATATGTAAAACCAATGGGTATGCCCCAAGGAGCCTGAATTTTTGTCCAGTGACTCAACTCTTGGCTGCTTTTTACAACCGTACATACCATCTTCAGTTTAAGGAAGATCCCTAAACTTTCATTATAATGTCAGCTGTACAAAAAGCTTTAAAGATTTGAATGGCTCATCTACGATTCACAAAAATTATAGGTTTGGTAGTTACTCTTCTTAGGGAATATGACGTCTTCTTTTTAATTCATAACGACATGATTCAAGAAATAGACCCCCAAGAGTAGAATCTAACCTGCAAATATACATTACGAAAGGGGGATTGCAACAAGACAAACTTTTTTTATGAAACATCTTCGTGTGAGTTGAGGCATGTCTGCCTCCAGGCTCCAGGTACCCAATTCTATTTCAAACTCCTGTATCCTTTCCACTCCACTCCAGTTTATGAATGAAAATAGTCTTTTTCTCCCCAGTTTGAATCATATGGGGAGAGAGGAAATCACAGATTTCGAATTTGGTGTGAGCTTATACTGTGCAATAACGTCAGAAGAGTTGCAATAACAACTGTAGCCAAATGAATTAGAAAACTACATTCAATTAGCTATAATAAAATAGAACAGAGGAATAACACTACTCTGAGTGAACATGAGACACAAATCAGCCTGTTGTATTTTCCCAGAGCTTAAATTCAAGTCTGCAAGACAAACCAAAACTGTAACTGTTGAATGAGGAGGAAAAATTTTAGCATTAGTGACAATATCAGGCACATGGGAATCGCATTACCTACTTGTTCAATACCAAATCTCAGCATAGTATCCAGTCAAGAAAAATGTAGGATAAAACCCAATGAAAGTCTTCATTGAAATCTCTTATAGGGATAGAGAATGTTTTAATAATGTCACTGCATCTTTGGTGCTTGTATTTTCTCATGGTTCTCACTGAAGACAATAAAGAAAACCCAACAAAACCTTCTTACAATTCGTCATTTCCCATAGAAGTTTCTGAAAAGTTGCTTTCTGCCTACCTTTCATGCCAGTCTTACACAAGTAGAGATACAGGTAAGTTATTTATGATATGTGGCAGGAAGCACTGGCATGAGCTGTTTCTAGGTTCACTCAGCCACCTGTGAAAGCCCTTAACTTCTTGAGCAGAGCTTAGGAACCACTAATTGGTGCTGTCCCACACTTTTAGCCCACTTATGCTGACACAGCTTCCTACCACAGACTTACTTTGCACTGGTCTACAGATCTCTTTTGCCACTACAGCCATCTCACCTGTTCAAACAATATGAACCACACACAGAAAATTACCCTTCTGCTGGGAGGCCTCCATCTCCACTGAGGCTTTGTAAGCAGTGCTCCATCAATTTAGAAAAAGGTATTTTCCCTGAAAGGACACCCAGTTTACATGGCTGTGCCAGTCCAACTTTATAACTTTAAATGTAGAGCAAGACAGAATTCTCCCCCTTTATCCATGATAATCTTCATTTTAATTCCCTTTCTTTTGCTATCTGTTTTGTCAGCCTGGAAAGTTCACATTTTCAAGCCTTTATCCAGAACCAGGAACTTTCCCTATAATAAAGAAAACCAGGATTAATGTATTGTTTACTTATCTTCAGAACATTATAAATACACCAAATTATTGCAAGATTCTAGACAAAATGAACAGTACAGGCAAGAACATCCATTTTCTCAAAGCTACAGGCAGAAGAAGATGTTGCCTAGAACTGCAGAAACTTGCTATGGCCAAGACATATCTACTTATTTACCTGTGTCACCAGAATAGCTGATGTATATCAAATTTACAGACTGACAGATATTCCTGATCTTGCATTATTCCAAAAGCAGCATCTCTGTAATGAACTAGGTACCGTGCTTTTCTCTCTTCAGTATGGAGAACAGAACTAAACCTAAAATAAGGGATGTTGTCCTTCACTCGAATTTCTTTCACAATAAGGGAGATTCTCTTTCAAGCTTGATCAAGTTTATAGTTTTTTTGGTTCATTCCTATGCCTATTCCAATATCAGACAGATGTACACTGGTAGCCTAACTGCATGACTCAGATTTTAGTGACTGCTTTTTCTTTTCTTTTCCAACACTTACTGAAAAAATGCAGTAAGTGGAAGAGAGAGGGTCTAGAAAAAGAAACTTGGTAGACTTCTAAGGTTCTATTTTAAACAGCCCCCATAAAAAAGGTACAACAAAATCTCGAACAACTCTAAATACACTAAAGGCTGTATTTTGAGATCACAATGTTGTTCACATAATCACAGAACATTCTGATATGGGAGAGACCCACAGGGATCATCAAGTCCAGCTCTTAAGTGACTGGTCCATACAGGGATTGAATTTGCAACTTTGGTGTTATTAGCACCATGCTCTACCAATGTTGTGTTTATAGCTTCACAGAACATCTGAAGACAAGTTATCAGGCCACCTTAGTTTAAGACAATTATAGGGAGTGGAGACTCCAAAATTAGTTACCTCCCCTTAGTTTTAACCACTCCCTTTTCACCAATAAAGAGACATGAATGCAAGAAGATATAAGTGAAAAGAATAACTGTTTACTAGAGAACAAACAACAGCAGCCAAGACAGTAATAACCACTAGACAAAAACGTGCTGAAACCCTTGGACTCCCCAGGAACACAGAAAACAAGATGTCAGGTGTCTTGGTTTAAGACAATTTAAGGGAAACACTCTAACATGAGTTACCTCCCCTTAGTTTTAACCAATCCCTTGCCACTCATAAGGAGAAATTAATATGAGTAGATGTAAGTGAAAAAATAAGTTTACTGACAAGCAAAACAGCAATAGGCAAAAAATAACAGCAAATAATCATTAGATACAAAATTGCTAAATCTGCCCAATTTCCCTGGGAACAAAGAGAAACTGAAAACGGCAGTGACACCTCCCACCAAAATGGCTGCTCCTCAGCCAAGCGCATGGCTCAAAAGACAAAGGGAAAAATGGCAGCAGCCCTCTCACCCTACCCCTTATCTCTCCAGCAGTGGAAACTCCATCAACAAAGGCAGCTGGCACACTCCAGCAGCAGGTACTCAGTCGAGGGCTAGAACTCGTGAAGGGACTTTGCCATCCTCTTGGCTGGCAGGAGCCAGCAAAGCAAGGCAAGGCCAGCTGGGCTGGAGCGACTCTCCCTTCTTGCCTTGGCTGGGCGCTGCTTGTGGGCTGGGGACCGCACAGAGCAGGGCTGCTCCACTCCTCTTGACACAATGTCCTAGCTACAGACAGGCACTCCCAGAATTCGTCTTGAGGCAGTCCAAGATGCAAGAGAGGAACAAAAGAAGGGAAAAAAAAACCAAAGCAGAGTCTCTGCCTGGAGCAAAGCCCACAAGGCAAAAGAGGGTTTGCTTGGGTGACTCTGACTTTTTAAAGGAATCCCGGCAATCCCCCAAACCTGGCGCCCTGTCTTTAAAAGAGATAGTAACAATTTTGGGCATAGAAATATATGGAATACAATAATATTTTGGGTTACCCAGGACAGGGGGAAGCCCCTCCTCTCCAGACGGCGATCAGTGTAGCATGCCGCATGGACCAGAAGGCAAAGACAATATTGCAAAGAAGCCCTGCTTGGCTCAACCTTCCCTCTGAAACAAAAACCAGGATGCAGTTCTTGTGGCAGATAGCATGTGCTGGCATTGCCTGTGGGCTTCGGCCCCAAGGTGTCAGCTCCCCTGCTTCCTTTCAATGACCGTGTTGGTGCACGTGTGTGTGAGGTCAGTGCAGCTGTTCGCTGCCTCCTCCTGCCACCTGTTGAACTCAACAGTGTCCGTGCTGCTGTCACAGGTCCCTGTCCCAAAGGGGAGGAAGGGGAAGAAGAAAGCGGACCTGTGGAGCACTGAGGAATGGTGGCCCCAGCCCTTGCCAGTCCCATCTTGGCATGGCAGCTGCAGAAAGGTATTCACTCTGGAACAGTTTTGGATTGCAAAATTCAGCTTCTCAGGTTTCTAATCAGAGAGCTTCCCAAAGCACCTTCCTTGGAAGCCCAGAGAGAGACAAGAGAGGTCTCTGCATGTCTGTTCCCTGTCTTTTAAAGGGACCCCGGGGTAAAACCCTAAAGTTCCATTTCCCAGGTTGTCGACTCTTGAAATGACAGTAACACAAAGGGGGCAGATGGACACAGAGCAAATACGGAATATAGTACACATTTTTTGGGTCACCTAGGACACTACCATGATGTGTTGTAGGAGTAAGTTACAGTATGAGCAGCAAACATGTCTTTAAGATATGTTAGTTAGCACCTCAACAGACATCAAGAGGACTCTTCTTTCACATTCAGCTAACTTATCTGAGTGAATGTAACTAAGAAAACATAATTCCTTGGCTCATCAACAGAAGGCCTCTTACTATGGGCTCAGCAACAAGGGCAACTGTTGACCTTTAGCAATTTATTTGCATTTCTGCCTGGAGATAATTGTGGGTATGTATTTATATGTATACACACAGGCACACACTTAAAATCCGTGTATCAGTTAATCAAATTACACAAAAATATTACCCAAAGGAAATAAGATAAAAACAGATCATTTATTGTTTGCAAATTCTGCCTCAGAAACCTCAAGCACGCACTTCATACAACCTTAGCTCTTGTGCCCTGAGGAATTCTACTAACTACTGTTCTGTGATTTGTAAGTATAGGAATGGAGGGGGATCTCATGTCCGATATTTGGTAATGATATATCTGAAACTAAACTCAAGTAAAGAAAGAGAATGCCTTTGTTCAAAGGAAGGCTACTTTCTTTTCCTTGATTTAGATCGCAGGGCCAAGTTTAATCAGCAGTGCAAGTACAAGTGCCCTACTACTATTCTGCCCAGGTACTACCAACAGCAGAGATTACTGAACAGAGACTCAGCCAATTCAATTTCATCTGTCCATGTTGAAGAAATAGATGAAATGCCAAAAATTATAATTAAACTTCATTTCAGTTTGAGTTTTCAGTAACTACTCAAACCAGACGTATGCTTGGCAAGAGCTGTGTTAAGGTCATTGCTTATTTTGCATAGTTGGGATAACAGCACTTGCTTACGGCTAAGCCCTAGGTGCATTAGAAGGGGTAAGTGGTTGTATGTGTGTAACCGTTTATCACAATACCAGTGACTTTAGTTATAATTATATCCATGTATTTATTCTTACATCCAACACATCTTGCAACTTTTTGGTGAGTTATGACTGAAAGTGATATACAGTGAATCTGTACAAGCCTTTACAAGTACATATAACAATTATTCCTAGCATATTAACCCGTGACCAGGCCTTGTAAGCCCTATCCTGTCAGCCACTGCCTTCTCCTTACTAAGAGTACTCTACGTACTAATTTTGCCGTTGAAATACTTTCCAAAATTTTGAAGATAGAAGTTTTTGTCCCCTGTTCAGAACAACCTTGACAGAGAAATCAGGGAATCACGTAAACAATGACTTTGGAACAACTGAGGAATTAATCGATTTTGAAGAGTGCTGTGCTTTGAAATTAAAGTTTACCTGTGAACAACTTTTTCATTTCTAGTGGAATTCCCTGTTACACTTTTTGTCCTTTCCACCATTAATACTATTGGGATTAATACTGGTTCTTATTTCTTCTGTATTAACTATTTTCCCTTACTTTATAGCACCATTTTATTGTCTTCAGCTTTGATCACCACATATGTAACTGCTATTAAATCTTATGTATACAGTGCCTGCTTTGCTTTGTATTTGCTAGTGTTCACCTTTTCATCAATTATGAATGTGCTCATTCTTTAATTTAACTGCACAGTTCATCCAAAATGGGATCTACTCCTAGCTTCTCCTTGATCTGTAAGGCCTGTAGCCCTCAGAACCCGGGGTGCCTTTCTGCCACCAGAGTATTTGCACATAAACTCTAGGTACTATATAAAGCAGAATTACATTAGTTTCTACCAATATTCTGCCCTCTTGCTTAGCTCAAGCCATTCTATTTCCATAAATGCCTGTACCTGCACAGTCATGTTAAATCACCCTCCTTTGCTGAGTTTGTAATTTTCTTCTCTGCATTCCATTTTGTACTAGTTTGGAAACAAACCAGTGGGAGATCACAAGTCAGAATTACAATTCAATTGGAAAATTAAAATAAATGCACTAGTACAAGACCACTGACAGAGTCAGGAAACAACCTGACGCCTTGTTAATCAGGGTGGTGGTAGCAGTCCAGATGAAGTGGTCCTGTTGAAGCGGTGATCTTGTAGAAGGGTCTGGTCTTCACCTGAAGGTCCAGTGGTAGCTCTTGTCCTCTGGGAATCCAGTAGGTAGAGCTGAGTGTGGTGTTACAAACCCCAGATTATATCCAGGTAGGAAGGCTTGGTTCCTCCCCTTGGGTGGAGCATCTCACAATGGGATGATGTAATTTTATGTGTCATGCAGTGAGGCTTGATAGCCCGTTAACAGAAGATATCCCCTAGGGGGAGTTATCAGGGATGTGTCATGGAAGAGATAAAGAACACTGCCCCGTCTGGTTTTAACAGATGGTGATAGAATATATACTTTTGGTTACATCTTATATTGTAACCTAAGACACATTTTTAAAACTATCTCCAGATTATCAGCTTTCATATTTAATTCAGATTTATTTAAATTCCTATTAAGTGTAAATCACTTTGATTTTAGAAATAAGGCTAACTCCTATTTAGTTTGGGGGGGGGGGGGGGGGTGTGGG
>VZTE01000403.1:0-27886 GCA_013397775.1 Eulacestoma nigropectus | reverse complement strand
GGTGGGGGGGGGGTTTGGTGGATAAATACTACCTAACAAAAACTTTTTGCCCATGTTAGGAGGAAAGAATGTAGCAAAAGTAACTAACTGTCAGATTAGAAACTAGAACACTAGTTCCAGGAATTAGAATTAGAAATTAGAACACTAGCATCTTTCTTCAGAAAAAGTCTTTACAGTGGTTTAAATAATTTACACACATTTTGATGACATCTTGGACTTGAAGTATTTATGCCTCCTGTCTTTGGACTTCAGCTTTCACAATGCTGCAGGCAGACAGCTATAACAGTGACATCAGAGTCTGGGCATCCCACAGATAATTTACACCTTCTTCTGCAGCTCAATAGGCAGCTATTAAATGCACGAGACTTATGCATAGTAAGACACACCACTGCATATCTTAAACCATCTCCTTCCATTCTATAGCCTCACATACGTAATGCTTCCTTTCATTGCAGTCACCAGGGAAAGACATATTCAAGACAAGTTCCAAGGACTTCATTGTGCTGTTATACAACAAAATCACTACCAAAAAAAAGAAGACTAACAGGAAAGATAATACTTTTAAATTACACAGATCACTCTTCTTATTCTTTCTCACCAAGAAAACTCGGAGTTATAAATAACAAAATAAAGAAAGGAGTACCAACTAGCAATAAAAAAACCCCAAACACCATACTTACAACATGGATTTAGCCACTGACATCTGGAGCACACTGTGGGCCTGAATAGCTGTGTCTGTTGATTACATGGGAAACCGCTGGCAATGTGTCAGTGTCCATAATATGAAGCACACAATCAACAGCATACTGTGTCAAAGCATTCACTTTCTGAGCACAGTGGAAACATAGGTAATTATGGCTGACACTTGAAAAAATAATGTGTTTAGTGAGTGACTCTGGGAGCAGCAGCTCTGGCCCTTCCCTTCTAGTAAGGCTATTCAGATGTTTCACCAAAACATCCTAATTTCTGAGGTTATACTGACTGTTACAAGAGAAGTTTTCAGCCCCTGTGTGAAGCTTGACAGTCAATAACTTTCTTTTCCCCGAGGGATAAATGGGTCAAATGGCACCTGCCTCAAAGGTGATTCCTTTACTGTCTCTAATAATCAGCTAGAGCAGTTAAAATCAAAATGAAATTACTTAAAATTTTATAGCGAGGTAAAAGATTGCAGTGGCAATTTTGCCTGTAATCTGAATATTCTTTATAAAAAATATTTAACAGTAATAAAAGTTTAATGATTATGAAAGAGGATATGTGCTGGTTTTGGCTGGGTAGAGTTAACTTTCTTCACAGTGGCTGGTATGGAGCTATGCTCTAGATTTGTGCTGAACACAGTGATGATAATAGAGATGTTTTTGTTGTTGCTGAGCAGTGCTTATGCAGAGCCAAGGCCTTTTCTGCTTTTTTGTTCTGCCACACTGGAAAATGAAGTTGGGGATAGTTGGGAGGAGACACAGCCAGGACAGGTGACCCAAACTGACCAAAAGGATATTCCAGACCGTATGACATCATGCTCAATTTATAAAGTGGGGGGAAGAAGGAGGGAGGGGGAGACATTTGGACTGATGGTGTTTGTCTTCCCAAGTAACTGTTATGCTTGGTGAGGCTCTGCTTTCCTGGGGATGGCTGAACATCTGCCTACCCATGGGAAGCAGGGAATTAATTCCTTGTTTTGCTTTGCTTGTGTGCACAGCTTTTACTTTCCCTATTAAACTGTCTTCATCTCAAACCATGAGTTTTCTAGCTTTTACTTTTCCCACTCTCTCTCCAGTCCAGCTGGTGGGGGAGTGGGTGAGCAGCTGCATGGTGCTTGGCTGCTGGCTGGGGTTAAACCATGACAATGTGTTGAATTTATATTTACTCCCCTTAAAAAGGGGAGAACATCAGAACAGCTTGAGGTTTTTAAACATAGCTATTACAGAGCACCCTCATGCAAATTTGCTAGATTTTTCTAACTCAGCTTTGGCTGGAGCTGTTCATGTATTCCCAGAAGACTTTCAGTAATAGCAGTAGAGTAATCACTATGAAACAATTTCTTGTTTAATTCTTGACAAGTTGAAAATTCACAGCTAGGTGTAGTGTGAGGCAGCAGATCTAACCAGGAATTAGGCTGTGGCCTTGCACAATGCATTTGTGTCTGTTACTTTTATTTTTAGCTTGGTTTTATAACTATTACTTGTGAATACAAAAATCACCTTACTTTAGATCTCTGTCTTAATTGTTTTTTCTAGCAGTTTTCAAACTCAGCAACTTCAGTCCTGGATAGTTCATTCAGATTTCCTGAAAACAGGAGGTAGCTGAAGGATGCAAACTATGCTAATGCCTCCTGAAGAGGGACCAATCTGATTTTTATTTATACTTCAACATATGTTGTACATGAAGTGAAGCATTCCTCTAAGGGCTGTACACGTGCTAGCAGCCTTGTCCCCAGGGAGACTTCGCCTGGCAGCCAAGTCCCTGGCAGGGGAGAGAAGCTTCCACGATTGGGCTGAAAGTGACCCCCACTGGCCGGTGGGGCAGATGCCCAGATGCCTGGGAAAAATGCCCAGGAAAAAATGCCCGGGAAATCAGGCTGCAGGAGGAGCCTTAGCACTTAAAAGCAGTTAACTGCGACACACCCATGGGCCATTTTCTTTGGGTTTCTTGGAGGGAGCTGGGACTTGCCAGCAGGGTCTGCTTGGCCCTCTTCTCACCCTCGCCTTTTCCTCCCTGTGGTCCTGCTTCCCTGTCTGCACCTGTTCTGTCCTGCTTCACTGCTTCTGTGAGGCAGCTTGTCGCCGCAATGACCTGATGCTCTCCTGCTTCCCCAATGGAGCAAACACCACCTGCACCCAGCCGCCACTGTCATGTTTCCCACATTGCCCACCACAGCTGCCCGCCACAGTACCAGCCCGCAGTGGCCATCCTGCAGCCGCCACCTGCACTTAGCTGCTCACAAGAGCCACCCAGGCTCGCTGCAGCTTGCTGCCAGTGCTGGAGACCCACTGCCACAGCTGCTTGGAAATCATGCCCAACCGCTCACAAGAGCCACATGGGCTTGCCATGGCTTGCAGCACATGCTCCATCTGCCGAACTGACGCCAATAGAGCCCTCACGGTTCTTGCGGTAACGCTGTTCCTGTCTTCTTTTTCCTTCTCTGTCTCTTTTCCCCTCTCTGCTCTCTTTTCTATCCCTCTTTGGTAAGAACACTTACCCTTCTTTATCAATAAACAATTCTCAGATATACTTTTGAGGCATTTGCGCTTCATTTTCATCTGAGAAATCTATCAAAAAGAATCCTCCCCAACTCCCACTTCTACAGCGGGACAGGACACCTCCATCAATACAATCCTGAGAGCACATCCTTGTTCGTGGAGTCCACTCAAAAGACTGACCTCAAGACACTAAAGCTCAGAAAAACAGACCTAGTTAACTTTGCTGTTTATCTCTGTTTTAAATGCACTTACTTCTTCTCTTTCCTCCTTTCCCAAACCAAAGAGCATTCACTGAATTGACTCTCCACAGTCCAAACCAAAGTAAAGAAACACAAGCTTCAGCATCTAGAATACAAAAGAGAAAAATAGTGTTTGCCACAGCTGAATTCAACCTTAACTTTGTCCTTAGACCGTGAGGGACACATATCAAAAAAATAGTTCTTCCTTTCTCAAACCTGCCATGTATTTGGCCTCTGCCTTCCCCTTTCTTTTTGTCCGCTGCCCTGTAATCACCCCTTTCCTGGTGAACAAGGGTTCATTCTCCCTCACTACGTCTCCCTCTGGAGGCATGATGATAAACTGGGTGAAAACCTGGGATAGTACCTTTAAGACAGCTGAAGTCCTCTAAGTGAATCCTGCATTACTGAAAGTTTTCCCCTTCTGTTTTTCTTCATATTCTGAGCAGAAGTTACCATTAAACAACAGCCTCTGAAGGAAATCTTCACAACCTGTGTGTTTTGTGGACCAAGGACAGCATCAAATTACAAGCACCCTTGAGGGAAAAAGAAGCTTTTCTGTCTCTCATTCATTTCATTTAGATTACAAAAATACTGTAACATTTGAGACAAGATTCTCTCCATCAGCGATGAACATGCAATCTCTAATGTCTTGCTGCTCCTCTTCTAGTGTCAGGGGAATCAAGGACCAGTCAAACTCACAGATACAAAACGTAGAGATGTACAGAAACCAGCAGATGGAGACTAACTTGTTTAGTGTTAAGCAATGGCCATGGTAGCCCAAGGAGAGGGATTAGAAGGGGCTCTGGGCTTATTCACTGTCATATATGAAATTAGGCAATTGGCTTTTGCATATAAAAATCACCTTATAACCAAGTTAATAGTTATTAAAGTTGTTAAGAGAGTTAAATTGTAAACACCCCGCTCTCTGTCAACCAATGTCCCTCCCCAGCAAATGATCCATTGGTGAAAGGGACTTGTGATGGACCTTGGAATTCACCAATCATCTTGTGCCGTGGGGCAGGACAGTGGGGGGTTCTGGGAAGAGCTAAGAGGGTATAAAAGTAGGATACCAGAGCCCTCCTCTCTCTCTCTCCCCCATGGGGCCAAGCTGGTGAACATCCCCTGCAGCTGCTAGGCATTGGGTAAGGGGAGGGGCCTATCTCTGTTCAGAGACCTCGTGGGTTTTTTTTTTCTTTCTCTTTTTTTATTTTAAGCGAATTTTACCTCAGATTAGCTGAGGTAAAGCCAGCGCTGAAGATTTCTGCTGTGGGTACATAGCCAGTTTGGCTCCAAGAGTCTCTGATCCTGCCCTCCCGGGGTTTTTTTTTTTTTATATAGTTTTAAGAATTCAGATGCTGTTATTTTTCCAAATTATCTTTTTGTAATAAACAATTTTTTTTAATTAAAATAAGAGTTGTTCCCATTTTTAACATTCACAGTGTGCAACTCTTCAGAATGCAGAGCAGAAGCTTGGAAATGTCACACTGTATATAACAAAGTCAGGTTGTCAGATGACACAATTTATTTTACGGCAGTAACTTGCTTACAAGTTAAAAATTAGCAGGAATATCAATCTGGAAAGAGTAGTAAAATGGGCATGTGATGGTGAATATCTCTATGCTTGCGTTCCATTCAGAGTCACTTCCCTTGGCTTCCAGCCGTGCCATTTTAAATGGCTCCAGGTTTGAAAAAAATTAGTCAGACTCTTTGGCATGTTGCATTTAATCCAGGGAGATGTCTCTCTCTGGTGCAGACAGCTTTTATCACATATAAAGAAAAGAACATTTGGTATAACCAAAAGTGGGGTATATTACAAGAGCAATAATTATCAAAAAAATTTCTGTTTCTGGAAGCATTGATAAAATTTCTTTTCAGGTTGTGATCTGATAGATTCCAGACTTTCTTGTTTAAGCAGTTCTGTTCTCACCAGAGAAATCTTCAAGTTAAATAGATATTTACTTTTCAGGTTACAAATTTATTTAGGCTAACTACAGATTACAGAGGAGTTATTTGTAAGTGTAAGGAAAAAATATTTGCATCTGATCTTGGTGGTGAGTTTGGGTTTGGGTTTTGCTTTCCTTTGGGTTCTTTGCATGGACATCCTTAATACTGCCTTTTCTTGACTTACATAAATATTATCTTAAATATAGGTGGTTTGTATAAGATTGTGTTATGGTTTTACTCTTCTATTTTGGTTACAATAAATAAAATAATACATGGTCACCCTGAAAAATAAGGATAAAGAGGAATGTAAAAGTATACACAGAGAAAAAAGAGGCATTGATAGTTAATTAAGGAGAGTGAAAAGGATGGAGTAATAGTGAAAGATGATCGAGTCACAAACTGTTCATGGTAACTGCTATGAAACCTTGTAAACATGTACATGCTAGAATACAATTAAAGTGAGAGGTTACTTTATTAGTCCTAAAATGAGGAGGAGATAGCTTTTTGATATATAAAAAAAAAAAGTAAAAATTTCAAGCTTCTTCCTGAAATTTTAAAATATTTCCCAGAAATATTTCTGCCTCAGGAGTGCCAATGGAGCAAGAGGATTGCAGTGCCCTCCCGTGGCGGCAAGCGCCCGCTCTCTACAGGCTTGCGGCCGGGGACGACCCTTCTGTTGCGTTTCTTCCCTGCAACAGCAGATGACGGATGGTACACTAACTCTTCGAAAACCATGTGCTGTCTTCGAAACATGCATGTTGGACAGAGTTGCTAATAATTAATAATTAATTAGAACAATTAATTAATATTTTATATAACTAAACATAATTAACTGATTAATAACTACTATAGATTTTTATTCCCTCCAGGATTAGGTCAGTGCATCGGTACCTGACAGATGTTCATACAAAATTTGATGCTGTTCTGAGCAACATAAAACACTGCCACAGCTTTGGTCAGCGTGAGGGTGTTGGGTGCACAAACAGGACACACATAACAAGGAGTACTGGAGCATGCTGCAGCAGTGTCCAGAGAAATGGTTACACAAAGCTTCAATTTGGAGGACCAAGCACACATTCACACATTTCACTTTTTACAGACTTCATAATAAAAATCACTAAGCACAGGTGTGGAGTCATGCAGAAAACATAGAAAAGGCTTTTGGCTATCTGTGTTGGGATGTACTGTGCTAATTTCATTTGCAGATTTCAGTCTTCAGAGATGTAGGGAGAAGGATGAAACATTTAATCCCAAGGCCATCTATTTCAGTAAGTAGTTCCTCTTTCCGATGTGAAACTTTGCTTGCCTACTTAATCCGTTCATTTTCCATGGAAATATTCTATATCCTTCTTCTTTTTTATGTGTTTTCATCTTTCACATATGCAAAATAACCACAGTGCTTTTTTTGCCTTCACACAGCTGAGGCAAACATTACCATCAATTTCTGACTTTGCAAGAAGATACACAATTGAGCCTAAATCCTGTGATGGTCCTAAGTGCCCAAGACTATTTGCCACATTTTGGCAAAGTTATTTATACTCATTTTCTAGTGGGTCCCTACTCAAGATTTTTTCAAGGAAGCAAAAAGAAAAATTCATAATACTTCACTTTGAAACAAGAAGACTGAGAAACACCTGCACTTACAGACAGACATTTAAACATGGGAAAAGCACGTGTCTGAAAAATTCTTCATTTCTCCCCTCAAAAACAATTAGTAGTGGTTTTTTTCCACAAGTATTTAGGATTAACACAACTGATTTCAAAGCAATACTTCCCCCTTCTCAACTGGAAGACAAGCCCATAGCTTTCAGTGCTGCTGGATAAGAAATCAGAAGACAAAGAAACATATTTAGATCCTTTAATTCACATTGAATAAGAGTAACTGAGGTTTATATTCTCAGTTATGGCAAGTGAAGTTTTAGGAGATCATAATTACGAGTGTGAAGACTGGGACAGCTTACTAACAGAATTAAGTTTCTTATATAATCACAATTTTTTTTTTAATCTCCATTCTAAGGTGCTGTGCTCAGAGACCTTTCCTATATTTATATTTACACCCTCACAATTTGGCAAGATCTCTAAAATGTTATTAGAGTTCTTTAGTGACATACAAAGCAAAACACAAACCAAACACTGTTATAGTCTTTACACATGTGAAGAAAAAAAAGTATAAGCGTCAAGCTAAATTATTTTTACATGAACAGTTTTTCTTCCCCACCAAGTAAGTTTGCTGACCTACAGTTCCATCCTGATCCTGTAAGAATACCAAGTTATCTCTAAGAAAGCCACATCTTTTACAGTTTAAAAAAAATCCAGCTGTAATACAGTAAGTAGAAATAATTTTGCCAAATTTGAGCCAGCTACAAGCTGGCCTTCAAGTTTAAACTGTCTGAGCTCCCTCTGTAAGACAGCAAACAGCAATAGCCCATTATAAAATGGGTTGAATACGTTATCTTCTGGAATACTTAAGTAGGAAACCTTGATGCATAATTTCCGGATAAACATCAATAAGTCAATACATACATATTACAGAAATGTATGCAGCTTGTAGTAAGTTATCTTTCTTGGGTTTTCATCTTTTGCTCCATCTCCCTGTCTCTTCCTCACCCCATCTTTAATTTCCTCAGCTATTTTTGTTTCACTTCTCTGCCATTTTTCTTTGCAGTTCTTGCCTTCATATCCAACTTTTGGTCCTTCCTCTTCAAGATCTCCTTTGCTCTCTGCCTTCCTCTTTGAATCTCCACATACAAACATGCCTGCTACTTCTGAGTCCCCACTACTCTATCCTCTCTCTTAATTACTCTCTCCCAGTCACCAAAGGTTTAAGGTCAAGAGAGTAATCAAGAAGAAGTTTTGTTACACACATAGGGGAGGAAGAAAACAGAGGGAACAGTAATATCTGCTAAAGATCAGTTTCTCCTTCTGTTAAGAGATGAAAAGAGAATCAGGACTGAGCCTGCTTGCACAGCTACCTAACAGTAATTTAATCAGTAAAATACCTTGCTTGACAAAAGGGTGATTCTTAACCAAATCTAAGTATAATTCAAAAAGGTATGTGGTTTTGGATGTGTTAAGTTTGTTCTCTGGTGCCTGATGACAAAAGACCCTGAGTAAACATAAAACATCTGCTTCTCTGGCATCTTTAGATATATAAAACTTGTTTAGATAAATTTAGCATGGCTGGGTAGAGCAGCGACCAAAGTTGTGCCTTTCAGGAGGGCACCAGATTCCACCAGATCTGCTGGCAGGCAGTTCAGGAAGTCAAAAGTAAAATACCCTTCTTGTAGTAAATCACAGAGTACAGTGAGAACAACTGAAAAGGAAGGAAATTATTAATAGGATTTTTACAAAAAATTCAAGTCTGCTAGAATAGGATGTAATTTTAAAGAAAGAAAAAGTTATAATAAAAATGGGTTCGAACAACTTATTTATTCCTTCTGATTTATTAATATACTGTGGGATTTTTTTCCTGCTTCCCTCTCTTAATACAGAAACAGGCAACCTTTTCATAAATGATCACATTTTCA
This sequence comes from Eulacestoma nigropectus, assembly GCA_013397775.1. Classification (NCBI taxonomy): domain Eukaryota; kingdom Metazoa; phylum Chordata; class Aves; order Passeriformes; genus Eulacestoma; species Eulacestoma nigropectus. The sequence goes on along the minus strand of VZTE01000403.1, from coordinate 18,982 downwards.
GTGAAACTTTTCTCATGATTCCAAAATCAGTTTCACAGGAATATCTTTTAACTTCCCATAGCAACTCATTTGTACATCACAACCAGAAATCCCATAACAATGGTGCGTGCATTGCAAGGGACGGGAGAAAGGCTGAATGGTAGGAAGAAGGCACCAATGGGACTCATTTTCCTTTGTTCTTCTCTGACCAAACTGTCATGGCCACGTATTAGAGTAATTAAAACTACAGAAGACTTTCGTATTTCTTCGCATGGCTATTTCCTTTCCTTTCACCTACCATTTCCATAGGGTTTGGTTAGAGCAGATCGCATCCCTCAAATGCTGGGAAAATGGTACAGTCTTCAGTGGCCCTATACAAGCATAACTCTGCTGTTCGCTTTTCTTCTTTTGATACTTTGTCTTGATTATGATGTCTTAATCATGAGCTGAAATGTTGGAAAACATATTCTTCTTAGGATTTACTTGCTTTCATCTGCTTGTTAGTAGCAGGTCTTTCTCAGAATAAATTTGCTCTGTTTTCACCTGGTGCTTTCTAGTACAACCAGATGGATGGTCATGGAATTGGCTCTTAACCCACCAACTCCCTGCTACATCTATCTGGAATCTAAGAGAGGAATGGGAACAAATACATAAAAAATATAATTTCTGCATCATGTAGTAAGAGGCCACAGCACATATAAAAGTGTCCCAGATGCAAGTGTGCGTGGTAATTCCAAATAGCTCCATGTGGCCATATTTGGTTGTGGGGCTTCCCACTTTGGTCCTAGCACTGGAACCATGCTGGGCAGAATTGCCAGCTGCTGCAAAACCACACCTCTCTGGTTTCAAAAGGAAAACATAGCTTTCTCAAACCATACCCCCTTCCCAGCAATTGGAATCTTTCACTACCAGCAATGCATGTTGCAAATAGATACCACAACTATTGAGGGATATCCAGATCAGTAACAGGAGTAACAATCGGAAGGGAAAGGATGAATTGTAGGGGGACCTTTCCCAATGAAAAGTCTGGGGTTGATGTTCTGGGTCTAGCAACCCAAGCAGAGATGTACAGCTCTGGGGAGGAGTCAGGATTTCCTGCCTTTGGTCTTTGGACTTGTCTTCTAGATAGTTTTGACAGAGGCTAAAAAATAATTTTTAAAAATTGTCATCTCCTTGAAAATTATTTTTGTACCTTTATAAACACTTATCCTTTCAGATGGTCACAACACTAGGAGAATATATGCAACATGCACTAAAGCAGGAAAAGTCAGAGGGGAAAAGCCATAGTATTTCTTTGCTGACATCGATTATTCAGCTCCCAAGAACAGTGTTTCAAGAATATACAATAAATACAGTAAACACTAAACTGCTGCACCAAATTTTGTCTTCAGTCTGCCTGAAAGCAAGACATGATGCAGTTTTTGCAACTGACAGCACCATATAATTTTGAAAGCCTGAACTGTGCTCCTGGTTAGTACTGCAACTAAAGCAGTTAGCCTCATGTTGTTTGCACAGAATGAAAATATGTCCCTGTTGTGAAAAAGACATATTATAATATTGGCTTTCTGCAAATATTAAGATAAGATGCTATATGTGTATGATGTTAAAGTAGCTGTGCTATAAAGATATAGTTCTTTTTTTGTAATAGTAACTAATGCCTTTTATTTCTGTCATTAACTAGACTTAGAAATAGTAGTGAAATAGCTGATATAGTTATACTTGTGGTAATTGAACTGTCTGCTTGGTTGGATAACATCCAATCAACATATGATAAAGACCCCTGCTACGGACATGCCAACTATCAACAACTACCGTCTGCAAAAGCCATGGACCAAAAGCCCAAGCTGGAATTGATAATACAAAACTGACTAAAGCCACAGCCAAAAATGCCCCTGCTCTAAAAAGGCGGACCCAAGGAGGAGCCATGCTAAACAGTTCCTAGAACATTTAAATTAGTATAGGGAAAAGTTTGAATATGTGTAATTGTTTATGAATATGCATTAGGCTAAAAGTATGTAAAGGGTGTCTCCGAAATAGCAGGGGTGCTCTTGGCTGACAGCCAAGGGCAGCCGGCACTGTAACCTTTTGCTTTATCTTTGTTCCCTATTGTCCTTTATTAAACTTTTAAATTTTAACAGGAGAGTGAACCTCATTTTTCACACTGTGAACTTACGTTTGGGCCCACTCTGCCAATTATGTTTGCAACCTATGATTTCTGTTACGTTCTAAGAGCTGTATGTATCCGACACTGTAATCATCAACTCTTTCCTCCTCTTGCACATTATTGTGATGTCTCAGATGTCATCCATTTAGCTCAGAAGAGGCCTCTCTCTCTATAGCAAAGGTTCTGGTTTTCCCACACTCTGCATGGTATGCAACTGTGAGAACTAGGTTCACACATATTCCACAGTTCATGATGTTGTGTCCCAGTTTAACATTCATATGTGTGATTGAAAAGAAAACAGGTTATAATCCCATATGTAGTTCTGTACCTTGTCCTAAAGTCATTTTTTTCTCTTGTGTAGGTCTTTGCATGACATCTTTCCAGTTGATAAAAAGAGGTCAGTCAATAACAGCCAGAATAAGTGTGCCTCAAAATATAGTCCAGCAGCCCATGAGATGACATTATAACCAATACTTGGAGGTGTTTTTCCAGTAACCATAATATCATGGCCAGGAAGCAGTTATACTGGGTACAATATTTTTTTCTCAATCCCCCCAGTCTCTGAATGCCTTTGAGGAATGTACAGCATGAGTTCAGCCAAAGGGAGAAAGCTCTCTCTTAGCCACAAAAATCTGTACAAATTTCTCACCCGTGTAAGCAAAAACTGTACCCCAGTCATTCCAGTAACGATATGGACAGTACTAGATCTATTTGATTTAGCCACTGCTAAGAATGGATATACTGTAAAAACTGTGAAGGAAGTAGTCAGTGAGTCCAGCCCTCTTCAGAAGTAAAGCGGCCTTTTAGCAAGACTTTTTGGGAACGTGCATGTTGACATTCTAGCTCCCTAAGCTATATACCTGAAGTTTGAAAATTATTTGAAAAGTCTCTCCTAAAGAGTGGGCTGTAAGCCAAGCAAGATGGACAGATGAAGTAGTAACTGTTGTGGCAAGTAGCATTTTAATCTGCAGATCACACACATAGAGAAAGTTTTTCTTACCTGACAGGACCAGAAGAAGGATAGATGGATTTCAAAATTATTGGTATTATCAAAAATATCAGCAATAAGAACTTATCATGTAAAATATACTTAGATTTCTAAACCACAGTGTCCTCAACACCAAAACACAGAGAAAGAGTCAGAGTAGCGTTTTCCTACTTGGGAAAAATGAACTACTAGCGTAGTTTCATTTAAGAACAAGATAGGAAGTCTAACATCCTGATGCTGGATGTTGATGCTGAGGTTTTTGATTTTGTAAGTCTGATATTCTGGTGTATAGATATTATACACCACGCTATTTGGAATATACTCTAGAAAACAAAAAGCTAAGCTAAAACTAGGTCACATGTAAGGAAATACATGAGCTCAATGTAAAGATATTCCTTCAGCACTGAGTGATACATCCCTTTTTTGTCACTATCAAAAGCTACAATCACTACTTGTGCATTAGTCAGTCACTCTCTGCCTTTTTTCATGCAAAGAACTGAGACAGCACAAAAAAAAAAGACCACAATAAGGGGCAAAATCATGTCCCTGTAAAGAGTCTATTATTCTGAATTGTCCTTTTCTGAAGACCGTAAATATTCTGCAGCTTGTACACTCTATTAGCTCAATATATAGTCTACAAGAAAGAGCATGCATGAAAAATATCTTACACAGAGCAGATAAAAGTAACATGGAGGGTAAACATGCAGAGACTTTAAAAAGTATTAGAATTATTTATATATTGAATATTTTTTCGTATTGATTTTTTATACTTCCTTTTTAAAATGTAGCTTACATCAAATCATCCCACTTCAAATAAGAAAACAGTATCACCCTTCAAATAAGAAAACAGTATTAATATTTGGATCAACTGATATTTAACTATAAATTCCTCTGCATTCCAGAATCCAACTATTCCCTTAGCTAAAAAGACAGTAAAAGGGGTAGAATGGGGTGAGAAACCATCATGTACTATAATTCCTAAATTTTACTTTATATACTGGAGATGGTCAGGGGAAAATGATCCACGTCTCAATGCTTGCAAGGTTTTTTAAAATCTGCGAGTACTTTCAGAAGAATGCTTTCAACATAGTGTGATTTTCACAGAGTTTAAAGCTACAATTATGAAGGTAATTAGGAGCATAGGTCTTCCAAGTGACACCATTAATATTTTTCAGCTTTCCATTTTTAGGATTTCTTGCAAGATTTCCTCTCTAATCCTGGCTCCCAGATTCTGTATAGTGCCCCAAACTGCTAACAGGATTTTAGAGGAGGAATGCCTTATGGTAAATTTTTTCTGATTTACTGCAGGAAGAGCAAAATGTGATTCTCCACCCACCATTACCCAAAAATGTAGGTTCAGAGAATTTTCAAGAATCCATCAGCCAGCAGTCCATTCATCTTTGTCAAATCCCTGTGAATTAATGTGTACTCAAGTGTGTATCCCAGCTTCATACAACAAACTCCCAAGTTAAATCTTTATTCTCAGTAAGCATGGACTAAAAATGCACTTTTGATATTTGTCCTGTCAGTGTTTGACAGGTATAAGCCAGGTTTCAGTTTGCAGTCAGATCTGAGACACAAAAGTGTTGAAGACAATAATTCAATTAATCAGATCTTCAGCTTTAAAAATGTATGGTGTAAATGATCAAAACACTGACGATAGGACTGAAATGCAACTGCAGTATTAACAAGAAGTCTTGTTATTTGTTTGTTCTGTGCTTTTAACTTTTGTAACAAAGTGTAATACATAAAATCCTACAGTATGTAGAAGCAACACAGGACATAAATATTTATAAGAAAACTGTTAAATTCACTATATGGATAACAGCTACCCTTTCAAGTGCACAAATCTGCAGCAAGGTTCATCATTCTCATCCCTTTTTTCTCATTCTCACCATGTTTCAGCAAAAAGTTAAGATTAAAATTTTAAATCTTGTGAGAAAAGCCTTTGCAGCTAACTGTCTGAACTGGAATTAGAAAGAGTTTAAAACTATTTAAACTGAAAGTTCTCTGATGAGTTTCACGCAATTAATTTTTCCATCTAATGCCCTCCAACATTGCTGAAACCTGTCCAGGTTTGCTAACTTTTTGAACAATGTCCCAATATTGTTACCCTGACAACTTCAATATGGCTGCAAAACCCAAGAAGCAGCAAGCATTGCCGGAAAGTCAGTCAGAGCTGCCTGAGGCTCAGCTTCCACACTTCTACAAAAGCCTCTGCCTTTCAAGATGGGGGCCATGCATGATGAAACTAAGCACTTGATTCTGGTCTATTAGTTCTACATTTTAATGAACATTTAGCATCAGCATCCTTTCATGATGGATTGCAAGGGAGAAGTAAGACAAGTAGGACAAATATCTTCCTGCTTTCAGTATTCTTCCATTTCTCTTTTTATGGATGTTCAGAGCATTCGTTGATCCCAGCTGATACATTAAAACCATGCTTCTTTTTCTGTGTGATACATTAAAACCATGCTTCTTTTTCTGTGGGGAAAACAGCAAAGTGTCATGGTTTGGTGACACAGAGGATATCCCATCACTCTTGGAGGGTTCTGTCAGTGCTGCTTTTCTAGACTCTTACAGCCTAAGTCTTGCTAGGTGTGTAAGTGCATTCCTGAATAGGAATTCTTTGCGAATAAGGGCTGAGGAAAGAAAAGCCATCCCCATACAGGTCTAACATGATTCCACAGTGAAGAACACTACAACTTTTGCCTTCAGATTATTGGCTTTAATAAACTTCAACCTAGAAACCCTAAAATCCTGCAAAGTTTGTTCATTTTGAGCCAACACATTCTCTTCTCTTCCCAGGTGGGGACACACTTCAGGCAACGAAAGCTATCCAAAGTCATTGAGAAGTAAGTTAGGACAGACTCAGTGAAAAGTTACAGGTCAAATGTCAAATAAGCAGGTAGCATATACACTTTTGTGTCAAAGTAACTGCAAACCTCAGCTTCCTTCTACATAAGTTACAATCAGGGAACCTCAGAGCAACAGGTTATCCACCAAACTTCCCTCTGCATGACTTCAGCCGCCCTCAAGTTAGTACTGCTGCTCGTGTCATGGTACTGAAACAGCTGAGTGAAGTAGTATACATCATTTTTACCTGAATGTAGTTCTTCTTACAGTGCCCAACAAAAACACTCATGCACAAAGTAGCACTTTCCCCTGCTCAAGCACAAAGGCAAGAAAAAATTGCTTCAAATACCTTAAAGACAGGATAAAAATACAACCCTTTTTTTAACTGTCCACCAAATTACATCTGTATGAAATACAGGTCAAAATCCCCAGGTTGGATTCACTCATCTTCTGTACAATCTTTTTGTCTCACACATGCATACCAGCACACACCCCCACCATGTCTAGGTTCTAATGCCACTGTGTATATGCTTAAATTGATGCCCTTGGATCACTGCATTCAAGATCACAATATGATCACCTTGTCATTGAAATGCCATACTGAATACATGCATGCACTGAAAACCCATGAACTGATATTAAAATAAATCTACAGACAACCTTCTTAAATTTTATGGGGAGCCTTCAAGGACAAAAACCCAAACGGTTTTAATTTTCCTCTAAGTGATAGCCACAGTTAATACCAGATTTGGCAGGGAGCAGGGATTACATGCCCATCGGGCTCATAGAGACACAAAAAGGTGTTTATGTTTGACATTTGCTTTAAAAACATGGTGAAAAGCTGTTGCTCTTTCAAGGTCAAAACTTGCATTAATTTCTGAGAGTCTATTACTTTAAAAAAGTATTTGTTGCCTCTGATTGCTTGGATAACTGACCAAAAAAAGCATGAGGAGCAGACTCTTCATTAGTGTTGACAGAGAATTGAGAGCAACAGAAACAAGATGCTGAACAGCACATTCTCTTTGTCCCTCTTATTTTTTCATAAATAAGTGGTTTATGACATCAAGCTCTAATTCATGACTGGCAGCTTTTCGTTAACAGGAAGGCAACAATATGTAATATTTCCACATATTGCCGTGGTTCACTGCACTTGTTTTGTCCCTGAATGTGACATACAACTATCTGCCTGATGCCCTGGTGGAACAGTCAAACCATATGGCAAGTACTGGTAACAGTGAAGATCCATAGGCAGCAATCCGTTTTCCCTCAGTTGTATTCCACATTCCTGCCAGACATGGAATAGAGGGCTAATGCCTCCACAGTGCTAAATACATTTGGGGTGGGTTAAAGCTGAGAAGGTTTGTAGATGACAATATTATCAGGGCAGAACATACCAAAGAGCCAAAGCCAACTAGCTGTGAGAACTGGAATTATCACTTTAATACATTGATTTTAATTGTCCCACAGTCAGTTGTAATCAACCTTCATCCCGAAATCCATATGGGAACAAAAAAGATACATCTTGCTCTATATGTGACAGCTCTTCAAAGAATTACTTCAGTCCGTGTGTAAGGCAGCATATCTAATGGCATAATTGAACTCTTAAGTATCATGACCTAAGGAAAGGAGCAGCTCTGTGGTATGCCCTAGATCCACCATCATCATGATATAATGCTTAATGCTGCATTATTTAAAATTAATACACCACCAGTTTAATCATGTGCTAAAATACATTCTGGGCTTCACAAGTAACTTGAGACGTGAATAACAACCAGTGTAAATACATTCATGCATGTACTCTCACACATAGATTATGTGCTGCATTTTGTGAAAACTTATGCATTACTTTTTTTCAAAACATAAACTCTTGCTACATAATATATTCATATACAGGCAGTAAAGCTACAATTAAAATTACTATTAGAACCTAAGTGTCCAAGAAGTAACAGAGAAGTCCCAGCTTTGACTTTGAAAGGGATCTAGGACATAAGTACCTTTTCTTAAAGACCACAGGGTTCAAAAGGGGTTTAGAATACAGAAAGTTATCTCAAGAACACATTTATATAATCATCTCTCCTTATATTACCAGCTGGCTGAAGTTGGAATCCAGAAAAGTGGGGTCAAATAAGTGTTAACCCTTCCTCAGAAAGGGGATCCATGACCAGCTGTATGAGGGTCAATGGGAAGATCTACAAAGCAAGTACAGCGGCATGACAAATAAGTAGATTAACAGCAGCATTCTCAGGGAGCAAGTCATGCTCAAAGCTGGTCATCAAACAGGATTTGGGAATGAACTCTGCTTTCAAAAGCCAATTCAGACATACCAGACAACCACATCCTGATCATCATGATTCAAGGTGGTCATCCTTGTCATAGCAAACTCCTGAGGCCTAAAGGAGTCCTTACAAGAAAATGTACTTTTTGGCTAAGAATAAGTAGAAATCTCAAAGACTTTGAGATAAACTTCACTTTATCACCCTAAAGACTTCTTTGCTTAGTTCTATGTATATGCTAGAAAATGAAACAGGCCAGGAATGAATGAGACTGCCTATTAACTTCAGTTAGCTAATTTTGGTTAGCTCTGGCTTTATCTGATTTTTTCTCCCCAGATTTTAAACAGCTCTGATAAACCATAGTGGCACTTGACTCTCTAAAACATTTCACTTCTACATTATTTGGGATAACTGAAGAAAGGAAGATCCACGAGGAATAGGTATTTTGTTTTAATTGCAAAGGACTTTCAAGAATTAAAAAAAAAAAAAAAAAAAAAAGCCAGGAATCCTTTAGTGCAGAAAGCAATATTGACTGATAGTTAAAGCACAGATAAAGTGAACTAGTAAGGTCTGTTACAAGCAGTGCTAGCAAGATCATGTGATTTACGTACACACATTAGGGGAAAAAGAAGGGCAGTGGGCAAGAAAGCTGGTTTTGTGAACCTATCTGAGAGGGCATGACAAAGCAAAAGGAAATATCAAATAGGTATTTTTTGGAGGAAGAGAGAGCATAATGGTAAGTGTTGTTATGTTTGGGGAGAAAGGAGAAATTTATCATGACCAGCACCATACATAGGTCACTAGGGGATTAAACACTCCTAAATTTAATTCATCTTAAGTCACCTTTAAAATTCATTTTCAGTTTCTAGAGATGTCAAGATCACATGAGCCTGTGTTTTATTGTTAAAGAACAGGCTTAAGAAATTGTTTAATGTTCAAATATTTGTTGAATTAAGAAGCCAGTGCTGCTGGATCTAAATAAACATCCACCTATGGCAGATTCATGATTACCTTTTACGGAAGTAGAGCTGAGTGGAGGAGGAAGGGGAATGCTGCGAACATTTTATTTTTTAATGAAAGAAGCCAGGACTGCTCAGGCACCAGCATTACTCAATCAGCAGGCACTCTCTGCATTTGGAGGGTCAAGGGATTTGCATCAACCTTAAGGTCAGGAGGAAGGACTAGCTAAAATAAAGGAGAAATAGGAAAATTACTCTCATTCCACATATCATAGAACCTCACGTGTTTTGAATAACAATTATGATAGCAATTGTTTGGATGATTAAACACTGTGTATCAGTGATCTATCTGCATTCTGAGCCATTGATTCAAAGAAACAGCTTTATAGAATGGTGGGGTGACCAAAACTAACCTCCTTGCTTCTAAGAAGATAGATTTGAAGCAGATTGTACATACTTTTATTCTTAGATTTAACACATGCGTTTCTCCCTCATCGTTCTCTGAGACTTTTATTCTATCAGTTTTCTGGATAACCAAAGACTGTCAAAGATTCAGGAAACATCTGTATTTAGACTTAAAAAAAAATAAAATAGAGAGAACCAACAATGAATCTCTTTTTAGAGTAATACAATTTATTGTACATAAGTAAAGTCTGTGGGAAGAAAAAAATCTGAAATTATAAAGCAACAGCACTGGTCAAAGTAAACTACAAACTCTAAAACAAAAACGTATTATTTTCTCTTGTAAGTTTCATAGGAAAATTGTTCATCTTACCAAATGCCTCTTGAGAGCAGTAACCCAGCCATTTGGGGAACTTTCTTTTTTCTACTGTTCACTTAATATTCTTCTGCAAGGAAAGTGTTTTAAATCCTTCTTTATTTATCAGTTCCTCTAAGAATTTTTTTTTTTTTAAGTTTTGAGGGTGCATTTATTTTCCTAAAATAAAATGTTTCCCTTTTGCTGAAAACCACTATAAAACTGGATTATAATAACTGAAAACTATCCAGCCTATTTTGCACAAGACATAATGTAACTGTCAGACAGAAAGCAGGATACTGAAGATGTATGTAATTCTTTCAAGTAACAGCCATCACATTTCATTGTACTTCACCTGTCTGAGACCACTTGGAAGCTTAACAGAAAGCAGCTAAAATTGCTTGAGGTTTTAAAAAGCTTTCTCCCCTCCTTGGTCATTAAAAATATGATAGACTACTTGCATTTAAGGAACCAGGCGTTGTGCTGAAGACCTTGAAAAGAACTCCAGTTACATACTACTTCATAATCTGTATTAGGCTAACTCCCATTTCCCCCAAGATTCTCCTGTACTAAATAACATTAGCAACAGGGACACCATTACATGAATTAACCTGACTGGTTAAATAATAATGATGAAGAGGGAACAAGATACACAGTAAGGCATTTCCTATCTACATAAAATAATAAAACTTATGCCACTTTCCTTCAGAATGTATTCATTAGATGAAGGAACACATTTAATAACAAAATGATGACTGGCCCACAGGATCCATCAACATCTTGAATAGGATATGATTAATAATGGCCCCACTGGCTCAGTCTTCTACTGTTGTAATTTTGGCCTGCAATCTGCAAAGAGGAGCTAGCACTGGCAAAAAAAAAATTATTAAGGATTGCTGTTTTATTTTGACTTTTCTGTCACAAAACAACATACAGTGAAATGATGCTAACGACTTATGAGCCTGTGGACATTTTGAGCCAAAGCAGCTATTTGCTTGTTATTCAATCCATAAACCCTCTAATTTTTTTTTCCTGGAAGAACTACTTTTCTTCCTATTCTTTCCATATGTACAAATAAGTTATCAGTAGCAGAAACCAGAATATTCCTGCAGACAGATTATGGACTGTGTAATATTGGTGACTGCACTCTGATGTACAGTGCTCACATTTGCACATTTTCATACAGTTAGAGATACTAAGTTTTAATACAGAAGCCTACTGTACAAGGGAAAACACTACAGAGAGACATTTGGACTCTACTTTTCCCTTGCTTTGTACAAGTGATAACTCATTACTTAAAAGGTAATGTGCTTCAGTGGAAACACATTACGATGAATATCAGAAAACCTAAGGTCTTTTATGCATTTGCTAAGCAACTCTGAAAAAGTTACTTTATTTGCTTTACTTTACACTTCAGTTTTCAGTCTGCTTTTTTGCTCATGTAAGACAGCAGGACTCATATACCTTTTTCTTCTTTCAGCAATACAAAACGCAGGTGTTCATTATCATAAAAAGTTATGAACTGTAAAAAGACCAGACATTGAACTGAAGTTATCAGAAGTTATATGTGAACAAGTTCCTGTCTCCCACAGTCAACTTCCAAGGGGAAAAAAAACCAAGCCAAAAACATCACAAGAATTGCTCCTCCAGAAAGTCTGATCTCACTAAAGATTGTTCAGGGAGTTTGACCTCCCTTACAATATTATACCCAAAGAAATTACAATTTAAAGAGGTGGTTAAAAAGTGAAGGAGTTTTCAGGCAACATTGGGATACGCTGAGGAAGAATTAACTACAGAAACTGAGCCAGGGCTGGTCCTTGCATTCAGTCCTGACTCCATTACAGACTGAAAAGGGAATTCAATAGCCAGTGTCACAGCAGCCTCTCACAGAAAGCTGATAAACTACCCAAGGATGAGGCCTAACGAAATATCATAACTGCAAACCTGTTGCATTAGCGGCAATTTTAATTAATTTAATTCCATTGATTCCAAGAGAAAAATATTTGTCTAGTGTAATCATACTGGAAAAATCTACCACTCCTCTTGAAAACATAAACCAAAATAACCTCCTAAATCTTTAGAACACTTTCCTCGAGTCAAAGTCATGCTATTTTCCCTTCAACTGTATGTTAAGAACTTTTGACATATTCTGAGGCAGAATGTCTAATGTTACAATTCTTTCAAACACGCAGTGATAGAAACTCAGGTGGCCCATTGTATAATTATATATCTTCCTGCTGGAAAAAGAAAGATCAAGAGCAATATAGAAAGCTCATTTTTAAGCTTTTGCTTGTTGCCTCATTTTTTATGTTCCCAAGGTAAAATAAAGCCACTGATGTTAATACATCCTGCCCACATGTTTTCTATTCTATAATAGCAGCATAAATTGGAGTCTATGCCAGCTTTTTAGGCTATTCCACCATTTGAACTCATTTTATAACTAATATTTTGAGAATTACTAGCTCTACTTCCCCTGTCACTCATGCTAATTTAAAACTGATGAAATGCAATTGGTTCTTTCAAAGAAGAAACTCTTGATTTATAATAATATGTACTAAGAGAAGAATGCAGACCATCTATTTAATGTAGGCTTTGTATGAGGGTGGTGAACCTCTGCTTAACCCCAGCCAGCCCCTGCTACATCCCTACAGACCATGAGTAAGGAAACTACAAGATTTCATTATCTTCTTGTTTGAGGTTACTTTCACCCTGTCCTTTTAAATGTCACATAAAAAGGACTTGTTCTCTTGGACTTGTCATTCAGCTTGTTCTCTTGCAACTAGGTTCATTGCTCAGGTTCACTTGACCCTTCAGGATATCTTAAAAATGAAAGGAAGAATCAAGAACAAACATGAAAGTAAAATCTAGCTTAAAAGGAGTAACATTAATACCTGGAGAGCCATTTGAACAGCAGACTGTCATTTAGCATCCCCGGGCACCCACAAAGAAAAGCAGCAAAGTAACAGTGGGGCAAAACCGTCATGGTGAGCAGGTACCACAGCAGTGTGACATGGTTACCCATCTCTAACTAAGTTCTAGTAATATAAGTGCTGGCATGAAGAAGAGAACAAGACTTTGCTCCCAAAGTCACATAGAGTGGTGCATTCTCTCAATGTGTTTCAAGACCATCCAGCAAAATTGAGGCCCTGGTGCCAACTGAGTCACTGCACGTGACTAAGAGTAGTCTTCCCTCTAGTAAAGCATGTTTCATTACGATTCTAAAATCAGACTCACAGTGCTGGAGCTAAGAGTTACTCAAAAGTTGATATTTAACAATCCCTGAAAAAAGTTTATTGCATTAATTTTTCTTTCAAATGTAGCATTATGATTTTCAGATTTAATATTGTGCCTGAGGTCATAGGCTGATGCTTATCAAGACATCACTGGAGATCATTGTATATGTTTTTAAATGGAATCACACTTGTTCTTCTAATTCTGAAAGATGGCAAAAATTCAGCCTTTTAAAGGACTCACTTGTCTACAGTGGCCATTCTACACCTCAGAGGAAAGCAACTCTGGCAGAAAAACATACACTCAGCAATTTCCTTGGTATTTTTTTATAATAAAATGGCTATTTGAAGCTGCTTGGTTGAAATGTCAGACACAAGAGTGATGGAAATATTTTCACAGATAGAGTGCACACATGATATGGTCAAAGTGAACTTGAAACCAGTAAAGATTATTTAGTGCATACCATATACATGTGTGGTATATTGTCCATGAATTTCTGGGAAACTAACCCTGAAAGGATACAATAGAAATGGGATGTTTTCAGAAAGAATTTGAAATGAAAAAGGTTGCTTAAGTATGCAAAAAGAAAGAAAGACTATAAGCTGAACTCAAGTCAGCAAAACCATTTAAACATGTGCTTAAAATTAAGTCTGTTGTTGAATCAAGCTTTCAGAAGTAACCCAGAAGGAGGTGCGTGAAACTTCAGAGGTTTGAAAAGTTCTAAGCAAAGAAACTTTGCTTAGCAAGCCAAAACCAGAGATGATTGAATGAGCCTCTGGAATGAGTTGTGTGGCGTGAGACTCTCAGCTCATGTTCTACAGATTTCTGGTAAGTTCCTATTTGCAGTTGTGCCCTGAAGCTGCTATTTTGTCAGTTTCTCTGTTTTTGTCCATTGTTATAAAATCAAAGGGAACCCATCACTTAAAAGCAGAATTAACTTATGTTGATCAGACTTTCATATCCTTTAAAAGCTGGTATGTGTACTTCAGGACTGTCAACCCATTCTCGTTTTTGGACAACAAAAAAGAGACAAAGCCCCCAGAAAAGAGCTATAGATTCATATTAAAGGTAACCAGGAACATTTCCAAGACTAGGCAGGCGAACATATGCTCTGGCATGTGCCAGCTGCGGTCAGTGTCAAAGGAAAGAAGCTCCGCGGGCTCAGCACCCGTCACCGGAGCAGAGACAACCGCGAGCTTTCGCGTACGCGCCTCGGAGCCGAGCGGAGCTCTGGTCTCCGCCGGGCTCAAACTGGGCGCCGAGAAGCCCCCAGTATGACTTAGGGAGGCGGCGAAGACGCCGCTCTGCAAGACGCCGCGCTTTAGCTTTCCTCGCCACCGCGGAGATGGGTGGGCGCTGTCGCTGTCAGATACAACCCGCGCCGCCCCGAGCGGTGAGGGCCGGAGCGGCCGCGGCCTCGGCAGTGCCAAAACCCGCTCTGCCACCCACTCCGCGCCCGCGTACCTGAATCATTGTCCTGGCCTCTTCTTGCGCCGCGCGGCGACGGGGCAGGGGACGCAGCTTCCTCCCGCGGCACGCCAGGCTCGCCCTGCCACCCATAGGGCGCTCCCAGCCGCTCCCCCCCTCCAGCGCGGCCCCACGGCTCGGTCCTCTGTCCGCTCCTTACCCAATACCGGCAAGTCATGAACTCTCCGCCCCTGCGCGGCCGGTGTTGGGCTTCCCCGGCCGTTTTGAGTTCCCCTGGCCGTCACCAGCTCGACCGCTCTGCAAGGCCCTTTCGTCTTCGCTTCGCCTTTTGTTACCGGGCTCTAGACCTGACCACAATGTGCCCACTCTGTGGCCAGGACGACAAATCAGAGAGCCGGTGCGGAAAGCTCTGTCTCCAGCTGGAGAAATTTAGCCTTCCCTACCCTGATGGGAGGGCTTTTGGATCACTGAGTGGTATGGATTCAATAACAATGAAACTAGTAACCTGCAAAACTGTTTGCTTTGGAGGGTGTGCTGCTTTTGTGCAGAAGAAAAGCAAACTCCCCAATAGTCTGTCACTAAAGTATGCTGATACTACCAGAGTAACTTGAGACCGAAAAACGGGTAAAATTAACACCAAGAATGACTTTGAAAACAGTTTCAGAAGGGGAGAACCTACAGGAATTTCCTGCTTATGTAATCTGCCTGCCTGTGTACATTAATTATTTCCATTTAGTTTTCAAGAGACTTCTTTTCCCTGCCTGTGAAAGGATGCATACTGCTAAGAGGCAGAAAGGATAACCATGTGATGGATGCACAGCACTGTAAGCTTGGTGACGGAGACTGTTTCTTTCTTTGCCAAAAATGTTTGCTGCCCTGTGCAATGTAAGTTAGCAGAAATGTGCTATAATTTTACATGTTTTAATTCTTAGATCTCCAGCTTTAGGAAAGGCACAGCTGCTTTACCCACACTGCTGAGAATCTGTAATTCCCACTGGAATCTAAGGCCATAACACTGGTTAACTCTTGCTACTATAATTAAGGGATTGTGGGCAAAACCTTTCGGCTGTCTTCTCTTTGGGTTACCGAGTTTCCTCCCGTGCAACAAAGGAAAAGGTATAAAACAGTGCTTCCCTGCCTCTGATGCCTCCTGAGAAGTTCAAGACACATTTATTTGCCTGTCATGCTGTAAAATATGTCTGAATGGCAGAGAGTTCATCACCTATTTCCAAACATTTGAATTTCAGTGTTCAAGCAGAGGCATTTAAAAAATAGATTTAGAGGAACTGGATTAACCAGTTTTGTTTTTCCTCAAGTAACACAAGAAATGAGAAATAATTTCTGTACATTTGTGTGAGGTAGCATCTGACATGTTATGATTTAGGTAAAAAATGTCTTTTTTACAGAAAAAAAAAAAAGAAAAAGAAAGGAAAATTAAATAAATGGGGTTTAACACTACCATTATTTATTTGTACCATTTGGATGTCCTAACTGAGTACTTGGCTGCCATTATGCCAGGCACTCAACTTCAAGAGACTGAAGTTTTTTTGCTTCATAAAACAAGTTGATCTTGTGCATAAAGGAGTTCAGCTATACAGTGAGTAGCATAAAAGGGGTCATTTCTGGACCACCAATTTAATTTCACTGCATAAATCTTCCTGTGCTTTTCCCCCTGCCCCCATTGCCTGAACTCTGTGTCCAAAGAGTCTGAATGCACAAGTGAGTTATTTCCATAGGGCAAGAAATAGATTAAGGGAAAAAGGGTCTTTGGACAGGAAAAGGTACTGTTAGATAGCTTGAAGTTCTGATGTTGTGATGTAAACTTTTTCTTGAGAAATTACAAATTATTACTAATGAGCTGTATTTGAAATATGCCAAACTGACTGGAGTCATTATATGTAAATACATATATGAAGGTGACTTTTATGAGCTAGTCAAAAGCAACATTGCCAACTGACACTTCACTGGCTCATCCACTCTAAGGGGAGTTCATTTGGTCCTTGTTGGCTGATGCACAAATGAAAGGCAGGAGGAGGAGAGAATTTAAGATGGTTATTGACGTTTGAAATATCTGAAATGAAATAGTATCAATGTGGAAATGTGAACACCTTCTGAAAGACTTTTCGCAATCCTACCTTAATGGAGCAATAAATGAATTCATGAGCTGAAATTTCAGCAGCATAGTATTGAACATTTATTAGTAGATCAAAGGCAGTTGGGCGCTTAGCAATATTGCCAGAGGCGCGATTCCATTCATTTTACTGTGAACATAAGTACCTTCTCAAACTGTTGCGTATTCATTAAGCCCAGAAAATAATTTACACTTCACTCAACTCTCCCCCTCCCCATTCCTGCTTCCTTCCGCCAGCACGACACTGTCTCCGTCAGGTCCTCTGGATCGTCTCAGAATTGAAGGCAGACATCCTCCTCTGGTGTCTCCTCAGTTCCAACCTAATTTGTAGTTGACAGTTTCTTTGGGAGGTGTGAGTTTTGATGAGATAACAGACTTCCTGGGATGCATGTGGTTTATCTTCTTTGTTTCTTTAAGATGTCCTGATCTCTGGCTCTGTGGTTTATCAACTTAAAAGACATTTATTACTATGTTTTTATTACTACGTTTCCCAACATATTACAACTATTTCAGAGTTACAATTCACCCTAACCTTGTTTCTACTGAACTATAGTTTACCTTAACACTATTTCTACACAGTACATTATCACTTGTAAATGTTAAATTCATACATGTGAAAGCCAACATTTATCATTCACTCATTTATCACAATGGGTTGATCATTTCCATTGCTTTAGTGCTTTGACTCTACTTTTAATCACTGTAATCTTCTAAATATGATTTAGTATATACGAAAGGGTTTGCAAAGCTTAAGTAAACAAGCCAATGTTTCATATGGCTCTGCTGCTTGTCCTGGTATTTAAAAAACAAACAACCAGTATTTGTTTTCTCAAAACCAAAGTAGAATCAAGAATTAAAAGAGGACAGAGGGTCATACTACCGGTAAGTAACTAAGGCTAGAGCTTTCTTTAATGTGTTACCCCTTTGTGTGTCAGTTCTTCAAATGTAGATGGGCAGCTTGTCAGCTATGCAAGAGTATCTGTTTTGTTCATAATTGGACTGGAATTTTATCTGTGAGTTCCAGAAGGTGGAAATCCCATCCTTGACAAGTCAAACAGTCTCAACTTCCATTAATTGCTAATTCAGGGAACTCATTATGACAAACCTGATCTAGTGCAGTACCTGCAATGAAAAGAGTATGTTTTTTAAGAAAGTGTTTTTATTTATAGGAGGGGCAGACAAGCATTGACCCATCACTATTTAAGTAAGCCGGAATGGAAGAATTTACTTAAATATTCAGTCTCGTCCCACTCCCCCCTCCTTGTTTGAATTTAGTAAGGATGGGTTTTAGTCTTCTCATAAACAAAACCAGAGAGAGGTTGGGGAGGACCAAGGAGTATGAGGAAAGAAGTAAGAAAAAAATGCATAGATGTGTAATGATTTGAAATTACAACACAGATCACTTCAAGAGGCTAATGACCTTGTTATAAACAGGAATAGAGGGTTGGCTTTCATATTCAAATGTTAATGAGTTTGTTAGTTAACAGTTATAAGGATAATAAGTTAATTCAAATGTTAATAAGCTTGTTAGTTAAGTTACAAAGTTGATGAGTTAATTCATATGTTAATGAATGAGTTAATTAAGTTATTCAGTTAGTTGTAATGTAAAGTTGATGTTACATGTTGGACATTGTTGGATTCATATGTTGGGCATTGTTGTATTCATGTGTTGGGATGAACCACAGAAGTTCTATAGTGGTTAGGTATCCCTGTTTGTCATGCCGGAGACATAGGTTCGATTCCCTGCTAGGGAGACAGAAGTCTCTGGAATCTGCCACAGGGGAGGGGTATGGGTGTCAATCACAATTACCATAAGGGGAGAAAGTGGTAGATCCCATTGGACCATCCCGAACTAATCAGAAGAGCCCTGGATAACAATGAGCCAACCAGAACCACACTAGGGGGTGGGGTCAAGGGAGGAGCTACCACGTATAAAAAGTGACTCCCCACACCTGTCGGTGTGCGTTTAGCCGGACCTGACGTGTGGCTGGGTGCTTAGCGCTGCTCCTTTGCCTTGTAGCTCGGCAGATTGCCACTTTTTGGTCTCAGATTGTCATTTGTTTCTCTTATTAATAAATTTTCTTGTTTTAAATTTTCAATTGGCTCCCTATTTGTTACAACCTGTCTTGGTTTAAGACAATTTTGGAGGTGGATGATCTAAAAGGGGTCACCTCCCCTTCTAGTTTTAACCATTCCCTTTCCACCAGTAAGGAGAA
>VZTE01000400.1:0-12377 GCA_013397775.1 Eulacestoma nigropectus | reverse complement strand
GGAGGGAAGGAAGGAAGGAAGGAAGGAAGGAAGGAAGGAAGGAAGGAAGGAAGGAAGGAAGGAAGGAAGGAAGGAAGGAAGGATGGCTGAAATCACAGTTCTGGATTTTTTGCTTGTAGAAGGGTAGAATCCAGTTTTGCTTTAGCAGTGTCTGGACTTTTCAGAGGAAAGTTTGTACTAAACAATCACATCCACATGCTGTTCTTGTGCTTAGTCTAGTTACCATTCCTGTGGCTAGCCAATTTGCAAAACAAGATGGGAATGTAACAGTAGAAAGAACAAAAATTTAAAAACAAGTATAGATAATAAATATTTAAATAACACTTTAAGCAGCAATTATGGGATTAGGATTATAGAAGAGGAAAACTCAGAACTTAATACTGTGTAAAAATAAAAAAAAATAAAAACGAGCAAAAATTGAGCACTTTTCAAAAGCACTAGATATAAAAAAATGGAATGGGAAAAATTACTCTTCCATCCTTTACTTTCTTCTAAATTAGGAAAAATAAATAACAATTATATGTAGATTACCATAATGCTACTGCAGTGAATTAAACTTCAATTTAACCAATTTATCTTTTTTAAAACAACAATGTTGTCTATATTCTACTTGTAGAAAATGTTAGTTAAAATACATTAATAACATATTTAAAATAATTTTGAATCATTCTCTCTTCCTGCTTCATGCATTTAAAGCAATTTCTTAACAAAAAATTTTGTAGAACTTGACAGAAAATATGTAGCATTCAATAATTTGTTTTTGACTTGAAACTGTAATTTGGTATTTAGTAGAGAATTAAATCCCTGCTACTGAATTCCACGACATGACTCAGACATTCTACAGAGAATAAACTTTTTCTCTATTAGGTGTCTTAGGTTTTTTAGAGTAATTTTTAGAGAACATCATTGATTAAGTCACAATTAAATTCTAAACTACTTTCCCACCAGGGTAAAAACAATTAACATGAGGCAGATTCTTCACTGCCTGGCATCTCGTGCAGAGTGAATGAAAAACTCTTATGATGTTACATTATCCACATATTTTCTATTTATTATGCATTAATGTAGAGGCCACAAAGGGGTCTCTTCTCTTTTTTTTTTTTTTTTTTCTTAAATTCTTCATCTTCAGACTCTGTAATAGTGTCTCACACATGGTGTTCTGTAACACCTTTGTCATTTCAGTTGTGCGTTTTTTTTCAATAGTTTATCGATGTCCTTTGTGTACTGCAGGGACTCAGCTGTGCCCTCTACTTCATTGCCTGCTATGCCAAGGGAGGAAATGCTGGACACAGTCCTTCACATCACACTCAAGTAGCTCCTATTAACCACTTTTGGTGGCATACTCAAAGAAAGTTTCTGGGAACTGGATTCCTTCTGGATCACCTGACCTGACCTCTATCTGTTGAGCACTGCCTTTTTACGTTTCATCTTAGCCAACTAAATGTAATTTAGTCTAATACTAAAGGCAACAATTCAGGTTACAATGCCTGTCCTGAGTGTATCATGACTACTGCCACAGGTCTTCTACAATGCTAACTGGACTAAGAGACAAAGACTGTTTACTAAAAGGAGAGAATTGAAGCAAAGCATATTTAACTAATCCTAAATTGCCCAATCTATGTGGCAAATATATATTTGGCACAGCCACATAAGATAAGGATCTTGATCCGGAAGGTAAGGGTCAGATTCAATGCAAAAAATGCTGGACTCTGAAGTTT
Organism: Eulacestoma nigropectus; assembly: GCA_013397775.1. Lineage (NCBI taxonomy): Eukaryota > Metazoa > Chordata > Aves > Passeriformes > Eulacestoma > Eulacestoma nigropectus. Next base: position 10,659 of record VZTE01000400.1, on the reverse strand, counting down.
GTTTTTTTTTCTGCTGAAAGCAGTTTTATAAACAAGAAATATTACTTTATATTTTTGATGAGGAGGACTAGAGTCTAGAGTACGTGACAGCAAAGTCATTGTGGTCGCAAAAAAAAAAAAAAAAGGCATAAAAAGAGCCCTCTGGAAAATGTCAGGTTTGATGTAACATTTTATAAATTGGTGTCATTGCAAAACAACAAGATTCCCCAAGAATTGTGAGTTCTCTGAACATTTTTCAGAAATCAACATCTCAAATGCATTTTATAATATTTTATTAAAAGCAAAAGCCAGAACATTTATTTACATTACTCTATCTTAATATCCCTGGAGAATTAGCTACAGTTCTGTAAAAATAGACTACAGTGTCCTTCCACTTCAGTTCTGATAGGCTGGTCAATAAGTAGTTAAATGGTATATTTGAAATAAGTATGCTTTTTGAATGGTCTCTTCCTAAAGCAAAATTCCAACTATCAATTAACATTCTCAAATCTGACTTCTGGTCTGTTTTACAAGATCTCTTGTTGAGAATAATTTAAAAGTAGGCATTAATATCTCAAGAGAAAATGGGATGCAATAATAAATTTTTCATACTTACAAATTACAAATAGGCTTTTAAGGTGTCTATAAAGTAGGACAAACAAATTCTCATCAATTTGGTTTATACTTTTTCTGCAAAGGTGCCAAAGAATTTTATCTGCTTATAAGAACTCAGTAGACCAGTACATATATCCACGGCAAACTGTACACCATGTACATATTCATGCTATAATTAACTCCAAAAATATTCATGCATGGATCTGAGACAGACAACTCTGACAGATTACCAGCAGACCTTGAGAGCTGCCAGCCCACCTCAAAACAAAGACTGAAGCGGAATATTTTGAGATGAAGAGAAATAGATTTACAGCCAGGACACAGGATCCAGCCCTCCTAGAGATCAGATGCAGGACCATGCACACTTCTGGTGTGAATTTGGCAGAAGCAAGACAAACAGCCATTTATAGACTGAGGATGGGCCACCATGTCTTTTGGCTCCCAAAGGGCTGCCTGCAGGCACTACATATATAAATGAACATTCAAGTATTACATAGCTTTGGTGTCTTTTCCATTCATACTTTTTGATTATGCTTCTAAGGTATCTCCAAATTTTCATAAAACCAATTCCTGGATGAGAAGAGGATCCTAACCTTCAGGCTCAGGAGGCGAGTGTTGGTGTTGAGTGCTCTTAGAAATCTCTGAAATTTGTGACATTGGGTGGAGAATTCAGGCTTAAAGGGCAAAGAAATGCAGAGCTGCAAGTGGCTGGACCTGTAAGGCAGGTGGCCTTTATTCCTGTTGCCATGGGGTGCAATGGGACAGACATTTTTTATATCCAAGAGTGATATGTAACAAGAAATCAAATAGCTGTACAAAAAATAAACAAAAACAAGACCCAACAAAAATGCCTACTCTTGAAGGTAACAACCTGATTAGGCTTCTGCATTGCACAGAACTGATACAGGACTAATGAATTTAAGACAGAAGGCAGCAAGTATGTGAGTGAAGGGAGGCATGAGCAGGTGTGTTTACAGTGAGACAGAAAAATGGATTAGGTAAAGAGAAAGCAGCACTTTGATAGAGCTAATAGTAAAAACAAAATCAGAGACAGTATTTTTCCAATCCCTTATTTTCTTCCGCCTTGGAGAAGCAACTCTGCAACTATCCACTGTATTATCACACCTGCTTATTTAATTTTGTGAGTTGCATCATTTCACCCTTAATCTTTATTTTATTCTTTTTCATTTGTTGGAAAATCAAAAAATGCTATTTTGGTAGGAGACCAAATTGTGAGCTATAAGAAATAACATTGCTTGAGGAAAATATCATTTTCTCTTTCCAATTTGCAGTCTGACTGCAAATTTGAAAGACCTAGTGAAGAGTTGCCTGTGTATCTTACAGTGGAAGAATATTTTATTCAGATAAATTATTATACATATATATATGTAAATGTACATGTGTGTGTACATGTGCACTTTTATAGATGGAATGACGCAGAGGATAACGAGAAGTGATACATCGCTTAAGGAAAAGAAATTAAATCACACTGGGAAAAACTCTTCAGTCTTATCAAATATTTCTGTCCAGGCCTGTATAAGGACAGCTAAATCTGTTCAGGTAGAGAAAACTCTCATATCACCCTTTACCCCATCAATTTCTTTACCCATGCTTACAACCAATTTTCATAAAGAGTTTTCTGTGGACATGAAATAACTGTCTGTTTTATTATCGTGTGCTTTTGAACATGGGAAAAAAAGAAAAAAAAATCCTGCTGGAAAACCTTTACCTGTGGTATTTCTGGTCAGCTTTAGATTAGGAAGTTCCATCAGTTTTTAAAGAAAGGTTCAGTTTATGATATTTAGTAACCTCCAGAGGCTTGGGTGAGTCAGATAAGCTCCAGATAAACATCTGACCTTTGCAGGGTTTATCCAATGTGAAGGAAAGCTATTGAAGTGCAGCTATTGCTAATCCTGCACTTGTTCCAAGCAGGAAATTTTCACTGATGTCAATGTGAGCTCTGTGCACTGAATGAGAGGAGATTATCCAACACATAGCCACAAAAAAAGAAAAGCTAACAGCATATGAATTAGAAGACACAACAGTGACAAAAATTAGTTCTTCAGGTATGTCAGGCAGTTTGCTTTTTAAACTAGCAATATTACCATATAAAACTAAATTGATTAAATTATGAATGGAAAGAAACCTTTTGCTTTCAACATAGACATCAGCTTTCAAGATGCTTCCATGTCCATGTACTTGCAAGATCTAATAAACAGAAAAAAAATATTATCACTAAAAAGGCCTTTCATACTTTATACACTTCTTGAAGCGCAGAAGTTAAAACTACTTTTCCTCTTGATTTAAATTCACTCTTAGCAAGCCAGAATAACACTATGTATTCCAGGGTTTTGTTCTAGATTTTGCAGCACTTAATTGGTCCATTTTATGCAAAACCAAAATTAATTACTCACAGAATCATAGAATGGTTTGGGTTGGAAGGAAGTTAAAGATTATTTAGTTCCAAGCCCCCTGTCATGAGCAGTGACACCTTCCACTAGACCAACTTACTCAGGGCCACATCCAACCTGACCTTGAACACTTCCAGGGAAGTATTCACCAGCACATTTAGAAATAGCAGGAAAACTGGTGTGAAACATCTCAGTCAGGAAAATTGGCTGGATGCTCTGCTACTCCCATGCCTTGCAACCTTATGAAGAACCAAGAAGAGCAAACATAGTCCTTTCTCTTGACGATCTCAAAGGTCCATTACTTCTTGATTCGTCCTCTTGTGTCTTAACTTGAAAGAAGGTCAAGGTGGAAAGCTGCTACAAGAGGCTTGTGTAACATACAAAAATGATATGAACCCCTCCCCACCCCAGTTTATCGACATGAGTTGCAAATTCTGGCTTGCCGTGTCTGTAGTGATTACTTCCCTCCCTGTTCTTGGCCTTAGAAATCCACTGGGAATATCTACAGCATCTTAAATAATGTGGCCAAGAACAGTTCAGTGGGATTTTACAAACACAGCTATACTCCCCCAAAGTCAGGCCACAGAAAATTAACAATGGCTTTCAGCAAAACTAATGGAGGGAGATAAGCTATGAAAAGAGGCAAGTCTCTAGAATTAATAATGCAGCTGCACCAATTTATAGCAGCTGAATATCCAGTATTTTGCTTATCTTCCTCCCTGATAAAGCTGTCTCTCTTTTTAAAAGCAAAGAGTTTTCTTCTTTTTTTGTTATAATTTCTATTTTTCTGTCACTAGGTTATTTGTTAATTGGAATGCAGAGCTGACCTCAGCTGAAAATCCACTGAAAGTGCTGCATGGCAATCCTTATCCAAAGAATCCCAGCTAAAAACCCTGACCTATGTATTTTCATTGTTCTCTCCGTAACTCTGTTATAGTCATGATATTTTTGACAAAACACAGTGAAAGAACAATGCTAGAGATGTGAATACATTTCCTTTCTCCCTCGAGCAAAATGAAACATAGCCTGCCTCAGGCCTCCCTTGATGGTAAAAAGAGTTAATGCATTAAACATAGAACACACTCCAGAATTTTAATAGGGTCTTAATCCACCAAGTTTGGATATATTATTGTGAACATTTTGTTTTTGATTATGGAATGTTTTATGCTTAGGATACTCCAAAAAATGAACATCTGGCATTAATAACTTTTCAGCATAAAAAACTGAATAAAACTGCGACCTATTGTAATTGGCAGATGAGTTACAAAAACAGGAAGAGAAAAAAATCCACAAGACACTGGCTAGATTAATCCACTGCAATATAGATCCTGATTTAATTCAAACAATGCATAATGCATTGACTTCCCACAATAGATGGCTATTGTGAACAGTCTTTTCATAGTTAGACATAATCTGTAATGATTATTCAGGCAAACAGGCTTTATATTTAAAATTAGTCAGCGAATTGTTTTGACTGGTGTGTTGGTTCCAGCCTTGATGGAACATGGCACATGTGTGCCGTGGAAGGAACAGCCTCAGAAAAGTGGAAACAGGCTCCCTGTTGGAGAAAGCTCATGGCACTGAGTTTGCTACACTTGGTTCCAGAAGCAGAAAGAGACTGTATAATGAGTTGTTTTCTCCTTCATATGACTCTCCCCCTGAAGAATTAGAGAGGGTCATCATAGAATCATAGAATGGTTTGGATTTGAAGATCATTAAGTTCCAGCTCACCTACCATGAGCAGGTGTTGCCCTGATGTTCCAGTGCCTCACTGCCCTCTTTGTGTGGGATGTCTTTGTGTGGGATGGCATTTGCTACCATTAAGAAAAGCTCACAGTACAAAATTGGCTTGAGTTGAAAGACTTTTAATGAATGGGAAATTACTAATAACTATATTGTCACGTCTTTCATTTGAAAAAGGCAGATGAGGTTGACTTGATTCATAGGTTGTTAGGTTGTCAGCTCTGATAGATCATTAACTCTTGGCCCTCTGTCTTTGTAAAGACTTGAGGGCCTTAGTTTGCAATTTCTTTATTTCTCTCCTCTACTTATTTTATTTATTTATTTATTTATTTTTTATTTCTAATTTTCCTTTTCTTTTTTTTTTCCCTTCATTTTATTCTTACCAAAAGGACTAGGATTTATTTTATCACTTACAACCATGTTCACCTGGAGTGACTCCAGGTACTGAAATAGCTTTTCATGGAGATTTGTGTTTCAGTAAATGACAAAATTCTAACTGTAGAGTTTTCAGTCTGAACTAAGCCTGGAACTGTTCTGACTTTACATGATGGACTTGGATGGTGTGAAGCAGGAACCTGCCACATTAGAATTGAGTTATTAATGAAATAATATTTGTTCATTCTTGGGAGCAAAAAATGTAGAAATTTCTTGCACATTCCTTTCCTTTATAGTCACTCAAAAAAAGAGACACCTGGTCTAGTTGAAGATGTCATTGTACCCTGGAGTATTCAACATCAGCTCTTTGTTATAAAAACACCACTGTATTGGGCTTCAACACAGTTTCATGTGGGAGGGCGGAAGACACAAACACAAATAGGAATAAAAATATCTCAAAGTCATAAGACGCCTCACGGCAATGAGGGCTAGCTTTCATGTGGTACCAACCTCTAGATCATGAAATTTGGAGGCTGCTATTTCAAAGTATGGATGTAGCCCCACAGATGGGCTCTCGGCAGGCATTAAAAGAGTCAGACCACGTCGTTCCCGATACTAGAGCAGCAAATAAGCAAGATCTGTTTCTCAACACTCAGTTTGCTCAGTTCTGTACATAGGTATTTGGAATAATGTTAGCTAAGATACCCTGAAACTCAAAGAACAAAAAATTAGATGGTTTACTAATCAGATTATCCTCACAAATTTGCATATTTAACAAGTTGCTATATAGGGCTCTTTTGCCTCCCTCCCATATTATTGCTTTTACCATCCTGTTTATATTGCAAAAAAACATTGGAAGTGGGACTGTTTCTTGTTACATAGCTCACTTGCATCTACTGCTGAATCCTAATTGGTGCCTGTGTGTTGTCATACTGAAAAGAACAATAAAGATTGCTGCTTGACAGCCTCCAGACTGAAATCTTTATGACAAAACACTGGTTCAAGGGTTGCAGCTTTAGCTGTGAGAGGGACCAATATACTTATGCCTCAACATATGTCACAAATGACGTGAAGAAAATTCCTTTAAAAAAACTGTGTTGCCTTGTCCCCAGAGAGGCTTCACCTGGCAGCCAACCATGGCAGAGAAAACTTCCATGATTAGACTGCGAGCAGCTCCCCCCCCACTACACACACACACGCTTGCAGGTGAAGGCAAGTACCCAGATGCCCGCAAAAGATGCTCGTGAAAAATGCCTGCCAAAAATGGGCCTGTGAGGCAGAGCTGGGGGAGGAGTTTGAGGGCACATAAAAGCAGCCAGCCGCAACACCACGAGGTCTTTTTGCTACAGGTCGCTTGGAGGGTCAGCTTGGCCCTTTCTGCTCCCGCCTTCGCGCCCTCTTCCCTGTGGTCCTGTTTCCCTACCCATGCCTGCTTCGCCATGCTGTGCCAGTTCCAGGAACTAGCTGGTCACCGTGAGGATCTCGTGCTTCCAGCCGCTGTCTGCAGCCAGCTTCCAGCCGCCGCTGGCACCCAGCTTCCAGCCGTCGCCGGAGGCACTCTGCCACCGCCACTTGGAAATCGCTCCCAACCTGTCACAGAAGCTACGCAAACCGATGCTGACAGATAGCTGGGGTTCTGTGGTAACACTGCCCCCTGTCTTCTTTTTCTTTCCCCCTCTCTCTCTTTTCTCTCTCTTGGCTCCTTTTTCCTGTTTCTCCCCCTCCCTGTTAATAAGAACACTTTTTTTTATTTCAGTAAATGGTTCCCAGATACAATATTGCCGTGTTTGTGCTTGATTTTTCGTCAGAAAAATCTATCAAAAGAATCCTTCTCAACTTCCCCTTTTATAGTGGAACGGGACAAGCTGGAAGGTGTTAATTTATACTAAAAAATATTTTGAAACATAGCTTTAAAAATTTTTTGAAAAATTTCATATTAAAACAACAGGGAGCTGTAGAAATCAAAACAAAAAACAAAAACAACAACAACAACAAAAAACAAACCAAAACAAACAAACAAACAAACCAACCCCCATAAATAAAGTTTTACTTTATCCAAACAAAAGGACACAATTGTTCAAAAGGACGTTTTGTGATATTTTTTTTTCCTCATTTCAACTTGGGAAAAATATACACTTCCTTTTTTTTTAAGTTTTTTATAATTGACAAGTTTGAAAGTGTCCAACATATTGGCAATACTTTTGCTGACTCCTCTTAGACATAGCAGATGTTTGAATCAAGCAGTGTCATGTTTTGACTCTGGAAAGGCAGCTTTCTGTGCAGCTGCCATCTTTAAAGGATACCACTGTAAATCTCAGCCTATAATCACCTGGCAAAACCTATGCCATATGTAAATATGTATTTCACATGAGATTGGCTCCCAAGGGAATTCCTATTAGAAGCATGAGCTGCACTGAGCACGACAGTCTTTTTAGTGCCATTAAGGTAAATGAGGTGGTAATGGGAATTGCAGATTATACCAACTTCAATTATTTATTTCATACTTCCCAACAGGGTAGCTTTTACAAACAGCTAGTGTTAATTGAAATGTAAATGAATGATAAATTATGAAAAAAGGTATTAAAAAAAAAGGAAAACAGGGTGAAATAAAAGGAATAAAAACAAGATTCCTACAGCAAAGAAAAATGAGTTGACATGTTAATTAGATAGCACAAAATGATGTGAAAACAAGAAAGCAACGCAGAGAACAGCCTGTGTGAATATGTGGCATGATATTAGTGCAGGTATTAGTGCAGTCCTGCCTGTTGGTGCTGAGCACACACGAGTGGCAGTACCTCCTCAGTCTGTCTGTCTTTGCTGACCCACCATCTGAGGTTTTCTGTGCACATCCCCAGACAGGAAGTTTGCAGCTCATGGCTCTGCATCAATGGAGCATGAACTACACCCTGACCCCTCTGAAAGATTCTGGCAAGGATTTCCAAGAGTAGTCAATGATTTTGGCTGCTTCAGATCTGTTTTTTCATCATATTCGCTCTCAGGGTGTCCTACCAGGCAGGATTCAGGAATGCATGTTGAGTTAAAACATCAAAATGAGTCTTCTGGTATAATTAGCAATTATGAAAAATCTGGATGTGTTCCACTGAAGGTGGCCCAGAATAACCCCATCCATAGTATCATAGACATGCTTTCTTCCCACAGAAATTTAAAAATAGGAAAGTTTACCAGGCTGAGAAAATTTAATGGAAGTATGAATCATGTTGTCTTATACTGCTGCAGATTAGTTACAGAACGTTACCATTTTTAAACTAAGTTTCACCAACAGAGCCTAGAGAGTACAATTAAAGTGTTGGAAGGTTATTGATCCAGGCAAATACTGTCTACCAGAATTAAACACATGCACCCCTGCAATTTCTGGAAATGTCTTTCCAAAAGTATCCCACATACTTGTAGTAGCAAGTCTATCTAAAGATTAAGGAAATGCCAGGAATTTTAGAAAATATTTGTTTGGCTAAGTCGTTTCAACAAATGAGCATAGTGTGCCTTCTATTCCTTTAATAAGAGAGAAATATATTGAGAACAGATTTGAAAACCAAAAGGCTGAAAAGTCAGCAAGTGTTCAATTAGAAATGCATTTGTTCAAAAAATACCTGACCCAATGTAAGTCCTGAGTGATTAAACATAAATTCGTTTTTCATTATCAGTGCCATAAGACACATCAGTGTTAAAAATTTGGAAATGCTCCACAGAATCTCTTAGATGTCATACCAGCTTCACTACAAGAGTGTCTGGACCTTATCTGCCAGATTTACAGAAACCTTCACTGTACAGAAATCTCTCATCTCACAAACCCTTGGAGGTCAAACCTGATGGACAGAGCAGTGCATGCAATCAGATTTCTTTATGTCACACAAAGCAGCAAAGTGAGCCATTACTAACCAGTCTTTGTGTGTCCTGTAGAGACAAGCAGCTGACTGACATACAAGCAGAGAAAATCACCGAAATGATTCTCAAGGGAATATTCTTTCCTGAAAATATTCAGTACAATATTTTGGTAAAGCCATGAAAATAAAATTCTAGTGTGGAAACTCCAGCATTAGCTACAAAAGAAATGCCTTCAGCAAACATATTCAAATTCATTCATGGTCAAAAGACAAGACAAACATCATGTGGACATTGAAGCTGCCGGATGATCTGATCAGAGCCACGAACAAGTGACAAACATTTCTACATGCACTCTTTGTTGGGCTAGTTAGCCTCGAAATCTGTCAGGCCAAGGTATTTCTGTCACACCTCTGAAACACAGGGAGGACAGATGGGTGAATTTTTCTATCCTATGTACCACAAGGAGTCATGCAAGTAACTGGTGCCATGTCTATTTTATGTCCAAATGTAGAGTCTAACAAACATCTTTCCTCTATTTCAGAAGACAGATAATCTCTCAGGGATGTTGTAAAACGCCTGGGGAATTACTGTCACCAGGCTGCTCCTGACACCCCAAATCATGGTCCTTGTAAACACTGGCCTTGAACTGCCTTGATGGCTATGACAGATGTCATTGTGCCTCCAGGGCAGGAGTAGATGGATGAAGAGCAGCTGCTGAAATGAAAATCTGGCAACCTGCAGGCAAATCAGCCTGTCAGATAAGAGCTCTTAGGGATGACAGGTGACACGCTAAACCTAACAGCCAGGGAGGGGGCTCTCTTCCTTCCAGATTACCAAGCAATATTAAAATGAAATAGACTACTTTTTCTCTTGACTCAGGAGTTAAAAAGTGTTCTCACAACTTTAATTCTACTGAAAGCTTCAACCTTTCCTCTTAGTCCTGCAAATTGGGCTGCTGAACAGAAGTTTAGGGAAAGAGCAATATAGCTGTTAACAGACAGAAAAGGATATGATGACAAATGTGTTTCAGGAAAGAGGATGGGTCCTGAGAAACCCTAGGGCCCAACAAACACTCTTGACTTATGCCCCAGATGGTTCTGCTGTAACATTTTGGGCTTGAATATTTGAACTAAGGAGTAAACACTAACTTTATCTTTCCAAGAGTAATTCTAAACTTCTACAATTGTTATTTGATTTCCCAAAGCTAACATCCTTTCATGCAAGCATGATTTAACTGCAGTTACTGACATTCAGAATCTTACAGACAAGTCTTTCAGGAACAAGGCATAAACAGTATTAAATAAGAACTCGCTTGACACAGAGGCTTCAACTTGGGAAATGGTTTTTAAGGAACATTAAGTACTCAAATTCTGTGTCTAGGTTGCAATGATATAATTCAATAATTGAGTTTATTGGAGGAAAATCAAAGAATCACAGAATCATTAAGGTTGGAAAAGACCTCTAAGATCATTAAGCCCAAGAATTAACGCTACACTTCCAGGTCCACCATTAAACCATATCCCTAAGCACCATGTCTACACATAATAATTCAAAAAACAATCATAAATTTGCTCAAACTCTGGAAAAAAAAATTATAGAGGAGCAATTGTGATACCAGAGATGGCTACAGATATCACCACTTTTATTTTATTTTATATTTTTATCATATGTTGTTGCTGCAGGCGGAGGTGGT
>VZTE01000396.1:750-15428 GCA_013397775.1 Eulacestoma nigropectus | reverse complement strand
TGTGTGTGAGTGACACTCTGGGCACTCCATTGCTCCTTATCTGTGTGTGAGTGACACTCTGGGCACTCCATTGCTCCTTATCCGTGTGTGTGAGTGACACTCTGGGCACTCCATTGCTCCTTGTCCGTGTGTGTGAGTGACACTCTGGGGCACTCCGTTGCTCCTTGTCCTGGTGGGAATGGGACAGCTGGCCCCGTGTCACCTCCGGCCCCATGAAGGGGCCTTTAACGGGTCACTCTTCCCTCCCGGGGAAAGAGGGGACGCGGCTGACCCGAGCCTCCCTTCCCCTGCGGCTCCAGCAGGGGCCGTGGCCGCCCTGGTCCCTCCCATGCCCTGCAGTCTCCCCCGGGAGAAGGGTGGCAGTGACTCCGGATTCCTCCTCCCCTCCTGGGAAAAGGCTGTGTGTTCTGTTGTTGTCCTAATTATAGTTTAATAATTATAAATGATTCTGTTTCCTTCGGGCCTTGTTCTGCCCTGCGGACAGGTGAGTGCAGCTGGCTGAGTCACTGACCCTCCAGGGAAGTCAGGGACAGAGGGGCTGGAGTCATGGAATCACAGCATGGTTTGCTTGGAAGGGACCTTAGAAATCATCCATTCTCCCCCCTGCCACGGGCAGGGACACCTTCCACTATCCCAGGCTGCTCCAAGCCCCGTCCAGCCTGGCCTTGGGCCCTTCCAGGGATCCAGGGGCAGCCACAGCTTCTCTGGGTACCCTGTGCCAGGGCCTGCCCACCTCACAGGGAAGGATTTATTCCCAGTACCTAATCTAAATCTCTCAGCTTTTAATTAAAGCAGTTTCCCCTTGTCCTGTCAGTATCTGCCACTATAAAAAGTTGTTCTTCTTCTCTAAAAGCCACCTTTAAGTCCTGGGAGGTACTGGAGGTCTCCCTGGAGCCTTCTTTTCTCCAGGCTGGCCTGGCTCCGTGGAGGGGTCGTACACGGCTCAGCGCACTTGGCTGTGCTCATATCCATGCTGGAGACTGGGAGGAGATCCCTGGAAATGGTGCATCCACACGGGAATCCCTGTCCTCCTGAGCTGACACCTTGTGGGAGCGTTGGGGAGATCCTTCCTGTGGTGGTGCACTGTTCTGGCACGTGGTGATAACTGTCCCCTCTGCTCAGAATGAAAAGTCCCAAGGTGGTGACGGCTCCAGAGCAAGGAAGGAGCTCAGAGGTGCAGCAGCCACATGGAAACCAGAGCTAGATGCCTCATCAACTTACAGAAACATTCCCTGGGAGGAAGGACAGGCTGGTACAGGTTCAGTCTCACCAGGACAAATAATAAAAATGGAAACAAAGGATGGAAACGGCCATGGGAATAAATAGGATATCTTAAAGGCAAGTCTGACTCTGATGAGCATGGGAACTCAGTGGAGTCTCAATGCAGTTTCCATAAACCTTCTGCAGAAGGACCTGCCCTGTGTGTTTTTGGGAAGGGTAACTTGCCACAGGAGAGCAGGGCTGGATCTTGCACTGCTGCTTATTCTTATATATTTAAATACAAATGAAGTTCCTTTGAATGCTGATTTAAGGCAAGTTTCACAGTCACTTTGATTCTAAGTTGTGGTGTTGCAAAGCAGTGAATTTACCTCCTGTTCCTTGTGTTGCCTTCGTTCTGCCCATCACGGGTCAGTTTATTTGGGTCCTTTTTGGGTGTCGAGTGGTGTTGTTTCCTGGTGGCCGTTGCTTCCTCCTCTGTTTGTTTTGCTCTGGGGTGTGAATGCTGCTCTGACAACCAGAGCTGAGCTGGGAATCCCGGCTGGAGCTGAGCAGGGCTCCTTGCTGCTGCTCCCCCGGGGCTGGGGCTGCAGGTGGAGGCAGAGCAGCCAGGAGCATCTCCTGCTGTGCCAGGATTCCTGCTCTCACACCCATGCTGTGTATTTCTGTTCTATTCTGAGATCATTTCAGCTGTAATTCCAACTGACAAGGGGAAAATCACCTCTGTTGGTAACTTCTGGCAGGCAAGGCTGGAGTTTCTCGGGTGCATCCGAAGCATCAAGCCCAGCTCAGCAGTGAGCAGGAGTCACCTGTGCTGCCGTGCCCTGCTCACCTGTCCTGGCCTCTGGGGAGTTGTGTCACACGTTGTGACAGAAACCAGCACAGATTTGCAGTGGACCGGGGTTCAAACTGGCTTAAAAAACTTCTGCTCAACACTTCCCTCAAGTTTTTGCTTGCTGAGGAGAGGCTGGGAATGCTCTCCCAGCCCAGGTGCCAGGAGGAGCTCTGTAACCACCATCGTGAGACTTCTTGCTGTTTATACCACTTTGAGCTTTACCAACTCTGTCCGTTTCCTCTTCAGTTTATTTTTGATGCTGAGGATGATTTAAGCCCTGTCCTACCAAATTTTTGATTCTGTATTTAGCTAAACTTGAGTATGACAAATAAGACCCAGGAGGATCAGGTTTCTCGTTTCCATTCTTTAAATGCTGCAAAGCGATGGCTGCGTGCCAGAATGTCCATCACTCCTTGAAATTCTGCTTTTTCTTTTTTAAAGGTAAGTAGAAATAACAAACTAAGGTACCTGCTGACAGAGGTACCTTTTATTTCAGTGGTGGAAAAGGTAAAGGAATGAGCATTTTCCTAAAAGCTGGAGGACAGTAGGATGCAAAATGCAGCTCTTTTAAGTATGATTTTAAAAAAGAATACATGAAAAATCAGGGGATACTCAGTGCTTTTTCAGTGGTCCAAAGCTGAGAGTGTAAAGAAGCAGCAGCACCTCATTCCATAAAGTAACTCAGAAATGCTGTTAAATGTTCGTACTGGAGGTGGGATTTGGGCAGCTGGGAGTTAAGGGGGTTTTGCACAGGAATGAGAATCTGATGGCAAAGCTACCCTGGGTGACTCTGAATTTTGTTTGCAGTAAGGCAGGAAGAGGCTGATGTTGGAGGGAAGTTGCTGGGTTTGGTTATCAGCTGTGGGGGCTGCAGCACTGTTAACTCTGCTGTGTGCTTTTATTTGGAAACTGGGCTCCCTTTCCCACCTGAGGGTGGAGCAGATGATCTTTCAGGGTCCCTTCTGGCTGAGGTGCTCCATGAAACACAAAATAATCAGTTCAGAATTAACAGAAAGAGGAATCCAGCTTCAGTTGGAAAGAAATGGGATAAACCCACAGTGCATTTACGTGTTCCTCCCTGCCCTGTGTGCCTGGAGAAGAGTTTGGGGGTGAGGTGGTGCCTGGGGGGGTGGTGGCTCAGGGATTGTCACGATCCGCTCGAGACGAGCGGGGGTCGTGATGGTTCGTTACCCGAATCTCAGAGTGCAAAAGAAACACCAGTGGGGAGAAGTGTAAATTTCAATCAGCACAGTGTATTTTATTGCGTACCAACGCGGTGTAATTGCGATAGAGAGGGAGAGAGATGTAGGGAAACAAAGGATAGAGAGAGAGAAAGAGGGGTTATAGCTACCAACGGCCAGACGGAGTCCTCTTGATCCGTCGTCTTCCGTGGGGGGATCCCGACTGGGGTGTTCTTAGAGAGTCCTTTTATAGTCTTTTGGAAGCGAGTGGCAGCCGGCCAACAGGTGAGGAAAGTCTTTCCGAAGCGAGGGGCAACTCGCCGAGAAGCAGGGGGAGCAAGTCCCATTGTTTCGGGTTAACGGCACAGAACAGGTCATGTCCCGCACTGCTCTTGGTCTGGAAACAGCAGGGTCGGCACGTTTCCTTGCACACCGCACTCAGGCATGTGTACCGATCCCGACATGTCCTGTACTGTTCTTGTTGTGATGACAGCAGGACCAACACGGCTGTGTTTGGCTAGCTTACCACCTCGGCCAGGCCCAGGCTCAGCGTCTCGCTTTCTGCAGATAATCGTGAAGCAGATGAAGGGTCTCGGGGAAGGGTCTTCGGACCGTCCCTTACAGGGATGCTGGGATGAACTGGACAGACACCAGTCCAGAGGGCTGGACAGGTGGGTCTGGGGGTGCTGGGATGGCTGATGTCACAGAAGGCCCCTCGATGCCCTTTGGAAGGTGGTGGTGGGTGGGAGGTGTTTGTGAGAACTGCGGCAGGGCTCACGTTGGGGTCTTTCCCAGGGAGGGCAGGAGCGAGGGCCTGGAGAGCCACTGCCCAGGCAGCCTGGCCAGCTGCTCCAAACCCCACTGCTCCTGTTCCTCTGGGGCCAGCCCTTGGCTGGGGCTGCGCTGTGCCATCGCCGTGGCCCGGGGGAGGTGCTGGGCCTGCGGGTGACGCTGAGCTGGGGCAGTGCCAGGCTGCAGGCCCCGGCTGCCCTTCACAGGGATGGAATGGCACTCAGCTTGGCCAGCTGGATTAACGGCCCCAGAGGATCCTGAGCTTTAGCCCTGGAGAATCCAGAGCCTTTCTCACTGAGGGATAAAATCCTGGCGCTTCAGTTCTGGCTGGCGGCCCTGCAGGGGAAGCCTGGGGCCCTGGTGGGCAGCGAGGTCAGGGGGAGGTGGCAGTGCCCTCTCTGCTTCAGGCTGCGTTAATGGAACAACACTGAAGGGAAATTATTCCCTCCCTGGCCACAGCTGGATCCTCTCCTGTTTGGGGCTGCCAGGACAAGGGATGGGTCAGCAGAGTGGCCTGAGCCTGGTGGAGCCACCAAGGCAGTGAGGGCTGGGGCACAGAGCGCGGGGCTCTGCCTGGGCTGGGCAGGAGGAGGAGGAAGGTGGGGAGGAGGCAGTGGTGCTTCCCTGCCGGAACAGGGGTTTGGAGAAGGCAGAGGAAGGCTCCCAGAGGTGCACAGTGATGGGTCAGGCTGCAGAGTGAGGTGTTAGAGCAGGAGAAATTCCAGCTGGAGCCGAGGAAAGCGGCCTTCATGAAGAGGGTGGGGAAGTGCTGGGCCAGGACCCCGCACGGGGCAGAGCCCAAATCCGTGGAAATCATCACAGGCTGGTCCTGCAGAGCTCAAGTACCTTGAGATGGCCTGGATAAAACCTGTGCTTCAGGCACTGAGGGGGTGACAGTGCCCAGCCAGGGGTGTGACAGTGCCCACAGTGTGTGACAGTGCCTACAGTGCCCAACCAGGGGTGTGACAGTGCCCANGTGACCATGCCCACAGTGTGTGACAGTGCCCACAGTGCCCAGCCAGGGGTGTGACAGTGCCCAGCCAGCGGTGTGACCATGCCCACAGTGCCCACACTGTGTGACAGTGCCTGCAGTGCCCAGCCAGGGGTGTGACAGTGCCCACACTGTGTGACAGTGCCCGCAGTGCCCAGCCAGGGGTGTGACAGTGCCCACAGTGTGTGACAGTGCCCAGCCAGGTGGGCTGTAAGCAGGGAGTGCTGTTCTCCTTGGAAGCTTTGCTTTCCTGGGAAAAACGGGAGACTTGCTCACAGAGCAGCAGTGCTGAATTTCCCCCTTGGCTTTGGCGGCTCCATAGATCTGTTGGTGGCAGGAACCTGATGGGGTAACTCCTGTTTTTAAGGGATTCCGGGCGATGCACCGGCAGTCCCTGCGAGGGCAGTGGATGTTGTGGGAACACCAGGCTCCCCTTCCTGCCGTGCTGGCAGCACATCCCTGGCAGTTTGTCGTGTCAGGAATCATCATTGACGTCTGTGCTGGGTCTCACCTCTCGTGGACCTCGGAAAGCCCAGAGATTGTTGCACAAAATAAACCAGTTCAGAATTTGCCAGGTCTGCTGTGGGTGGTGCCTTCGTGGCAGGAGGGAGTGGTTTGGGTCTGGGAAGCACTGCTGGCACACCAGTCCTGACTGGAAAAACGAGGTACAGCTTCAGTAATTTGTGTTTCTCATACCTGACGGCAGCAAATCGTCATTGCATTTCTGTGACTCTTTTGGAAAGCTGTGTTATTTATTGGCGTGCTCACAGCTGAACTTCTGGTGCTGAACTGTTTGGAGACAGTGGGAATTTTTATTCATTTCAGTAGCTGGACTTAAATGCTAATGATTTTTATCCGATTTGTGCCACTGGGCTTCTGGCCAAGAAGAAGAATGTAGAACCTTGTTCTGCAGTTAAATGAGACACTGGTTTTTTTATGAACATTTTTCTGCTCACGTAACAGGGTAGATGTGGACTATAAAACCATGATAAATGAAATTGTCGGGTTGTTGTGGATTGCAGTCACATTTGTGTGGCATTAAGGGAGATGTGAAGTGCTGAAGTGCTTTTGCACGAGAGCTGCTTTGCTTTTTCACTCTTCATTCCAGTCCGGAAGCTGCTCCATGAAGCAGCAGGTTGGTGTCAGACAGCATGGCCTACATGCCCTGTGACTGCCAGAGAGATTCCTTTGGTCCCCAGGGGCAGAGCAGCCCATTCCCTGTTTTTCCAGGTGAATTCCTGTCTGTCCCTGTCCCTGCCCTCAGCAGTGGCTGCTGACTCCCAGTGGCTCCGGGCTCTCACTGCACTGCGGGACAGAGAGCAGAGCTCGCTGCTCCTGCCCTGCTTCCAGAGGGGACAGCACCTGGACAGGCTGGAAAGCTGCATTTAGCTCTTATTTGTGACAGCTGACAGAGTTTTGAATTATTACCACATTCAGTTTGAACATAAAGTAATGCACAAATGCAAACCAGAGCCTTTTGGAGTGTCCCGGCTAACAAACATCAGGACAAGAGGGAGCAGCCTCAGGTTGTGCCAGGGGAGGTTTGGATTGGATATTAGGGAAAATTTCTTCCTGGAAAGGGTTGTCAAGTGCTGGAGCAGGCTGTCCAGGGAGTGGTGGGATCGTAATCCACGGAGGTGTTCACAGCACGTGTGGATGTGGCCCTTGGGGACGTGGTTTAGTGGTGGCCTGGCAGTGCTGGGTCGTGGTTGGACTCGATGTGTTTGGGAGAAATCAGAGTGTGTTCCTGATGTCCTGGGAAGATCAGATGGTTGGGATTAGTTATCTGGGGAGTTCTCTTTCCCTTGTCTCCCTAGATTTTTGCTTTGTTCTCCTGTGTTCTATTGTGGGATATTTTCAGAGGTCTGTGGGGCACAATAACGTAACGAGAGCTAATCTGGATGTTGAAAGTAGTTCAGAACTGAGTAACATTCATATTTCTTTCCATGAACTGCAGCACGAGTTCAGAGCTGCTTTTCCAACTCTTTAATTTGTGGCACTGTGTGCTGTGGGGGTGGCTGTAGTTGTTCAGCTTTATTTTTGTCTTTACCCCTCTTTATGTATTTAGCAGCAAAGCCGATGTATTGAATTTCAGGAAGGAAAATGTTGTTAGATTTTCTTCCTTTGATTTAAATTACATGGGAGCCCTCAGAGATGATTACACTCATTTACTAAATCCTTCCCTCTGCCTCATTCCGTGCGCTGTGCCCTGGTACAGCCAGTGCTGAGTGGGGCAGCTTCTTACCCTGGGTTATTTCCTTAATGGTGCTCTCTGGAGTGAGGATTAAAGCTGGAATAATGCAGCAGAGTGTGCTGCTGCCTGATTGCTGCTCCCCTGCCAGGCCCCTGGAAAGGAGGGATTCTTCCTGTGTGGTTTGTCCCATGGGAGCTGCCCCTTGGAGCTTGGGCCTCTGGTGTGGGACCGCACAGGCTCGGGAATGGCAGCAGAATCCTGCCTGGGTGGGAAGTGTTTGATGTCAGGAAGGGATGATCTTTCCTTAAGGTTCTGTTATGGTGGAGCTCCCATCCCTGGAGGTGTCCAAGGAATTCTTGGAGGTGGCACTCAGTGCTCTGGGCTGGGGACAGGGTGGAGGTTGGGCACAGGTTGGACTCCATGGGCTGGGAGGGCTTTTCCAGCCTCAGGGATTCCGTGATTCTGTGATTCTCTTACTTCACTGGCTCCAGCGTGGTTGGCTTTTGATCCCCTTCAGAGCATCACACGGGGATAAATGCAGGGCTGGATAAAGGCACTTGTGTAAAGCTTGCAATTTTGCTTTCTTTGAAGGAAATTTTGAAAGAGCAAACTTCAAAGGAGTTTTAGCTTTTACCTGGGATGGTTTTGTGGAATATATTGGTGCTGTAGAATCCCAGACTGATTTGGGTTGGGAGGGAGCTTAAAGCCCATCCAGTGCCACCCCTGCCATGGGCAGGGACACCTCCCACTGTCCCAGGCTGCTCCAAGCCCCAATGTCCAACCTGGCCTTGGACACTGCCAGGGATCCAGGGGCAGCCACAGCTGCTCTGGGCACCCTGTGCCAGGGCCTCCCCACCCTCCCAGGGAACAATTCCTTCCCAATATCCCATCCAGCCCTGCCCTCTGGCACTGGGAAGCCATTCCCTGTGTCCTGTCCCTCCAGCCCTTGTCCCCAGTCCCTGATAGGAACTAAATCAGTTTGGGGGCACCATGAGCGTGGTTCCTGTGATGATGTGCAGGAGCTGAACCAGTTAAACACCGACGCTGGGATGGGGGAGTTGTTGGTTCTGCTGGCATTTGCAGGGCTGCTCCAGAGCTGGGCTTGCCCCCTGATTTTAGAGCTTTTGGGTGCTGGTTTTTCAGGATTGGTGCCTTCCTGGGAGAATCAGTCATTGATGGTGATATTTTCTTTCATGTGCAGTTTTTGGGTGGAACACTACAGGTGTTTTCTGTGCACTGTGGTGCAGTGGAGAATTCCTGACTAATTATAAATATATTCCTTTGTCTCTGTATTTCTCCTCATCTCCCTTCCACCACCCACCCCCAAATCAAACCCTCTTCCTCTGCCACCCCACAGCAGCATTGCAGACAGCTCTGGAGTTTAGGGGCATTTGGATCAGAAATGGTGACAAACTGAGCTGGAAATGGGAATTGACAAACCAGGGTGGAGTTGGGGGACTAACGAGGAGTGTTTTGTAGTATTCTCTCTGCCATCGTCTGTTTTTTCTCCTTCCCTCAACAAAAAGAAGGCCATTTCCTGCTTAGACCTGCAAGGTGCATGCTGCAAACCCATTTGAATTGTGTTTTAACAGGAGTTAACTCTATAAACACCTCGTGCCTGCAGTTCTGTGCAGACCCCCCTTATGTCCCTGGGCCTTCAGCATCGCTGCGGCAAGGGCAGCACCTGCCTAGATCAGATACTGCAGCAGGCAGCGATTCTCTGGTTGTGATACGGACGTTTGTCCCAGCTCTCGTTTCACCTTCTCGTTCAAGCTCCAGTGCCCTTGGCTTGTGGGTGTTCTCCGTGCCTCTCACAAAGTGTAGGCAAAGGTAAATGAGGTTTTGGAGCATTCCATAAAAAATCTGCATCCCGGTGGGATCAGGGACTCGGCTCTGCTGGTTGTGCTCTGCCCCGGGGTCTCTGTGCCTGGCTGGGGGGAGGTGGATATTGAGGATTGTTGATGGTGCCGTGAATCAGAGCTGGCCTCTGCAGGGAGGGGCTGTGACCGCTCAGAGCTGCAGGGGTGCTGCCCGGATCCCTCCCTGCTCTTCCTGCTGATGGAATATTTGAGCCTTTGGGAGCTCTTTGGGACAGAGCTGTGCTCTGCTGGGAGTTTGCTGTGTGGAGTGGTGGCATCAGAACTCATTAATGAGCATTTCCTCACCAGTTCTTCCTTGAGAAATCCGCACACCCTTGGCTCTGCTTTCCCAAAATAAGACTGGTCCGACCTATTCCAAGTTCTGATGGGAACTGGATGGGTTTGGGAAACTGGAAGTGTGAGGGGAAGTTTGGGAGGAGGGAGTGTTTCTGGGAAAGAAGTTGCCTCAAAGTGGAAGCTCAGTTGTTCTTTATCCTTCAATAATCTCATTTCATCCCCATTTGCCCAAGACTTGTTCAAAATAAATTCCCTCTCCAATTCTTGCACTTGATAGTGATTTGTCACTATTATTTTTCATTCTATAATGAAATATTTTGGTGAGAGATTAAAATACGAGGCTATGAGCAGAAGAAACCTGTTCAGATGATGGGGTTTATGACATTTTTCAACACCAGGTGCATTGCAATGTACAGAAAATGAACAGGGGAGATGGGTGAAGATTCATTTGTCATGGCTGTCGTTTATTTTTTTAAATGTTATGTATTGTAAAAAAAAAAAAAATTACATTAATAAATGGTCAAGAGTGAACTCGGCTTGCTGAAGTTCCAGTATGGATGAGCACTTCTGTAACAGAATTTAAAACATCTTCAGCTTTTATTCACGTCCCTTCCAGCTTTGCATAAGGATGAAGCAGAACCCAGGTGAGAGTTTAGCTCCTCTGGGAGGGGATATTCACACTGCAAGAGAACAATCTGAAATGCTGCATTTTAAATTTCGTTTCCATTGGAACAGCTCTGTGTTCTGGGCTTTTCTCTCTTTCATTCTGGGAGATCCTTTCCTCAGTCTGTGACCCTTTTCCCACCTCCCTTCCCACTTCACCCTCCCTGATATCCTCCAGTGCTCGTCTCCAGGTTTTTTGGGCTGACAGCTCCATTCCTGCAACATTTCTGTGTCCCAGAACTGCAGTTTCCCCAGGGATGATCCGTGTGTGTGAACCTGACTGACTCTGTCTGGGAAGAGCTGTTCCAGTGGCTGTGTCCTCAGGAATGGGATGTCAGAGGGGAGAAATTTCACTGGGTTCAGGAGCAGCTTCCTCTGGTACCTCGTGGGGAAAAAGTGTTCAGCTGCTTTTCCGGGCAGGAATCCAATTCCACTTCCCTTCCTGCCCTCAGAGCGTGGCAGATATTGCTACAGGATAATATGGAAATCAGCCTAGGCTTGTGTGAAGATATTTACATAAGATGCCTTTTAAAATAGAGTTTAAAACATTAATATAAGTAAAATCCTGTTTTAATGAAATAATAAATTTTAAAAATAAATTTTTGAAATGCTGTTAGAAACCCCAGCGACCACTGGTAGTAAACCAGACAAATGCCAGGAGCTGACTGTGATCAAGGTGCTGAATTTTGAGTTTTGGTATTTTGTGATTTACATGGATTTGGGAACGAGAAATTCCTGGCCCTCGGAAGGGATTGGCCGCTGTGCACAAAAATGATGCTCAGAGTTTTTTGGGAGCTAAAGCTGGAAAAGGAACCTGCCTGTTTCAGTGCAGTTTGGGACTCTGGGGGGGGTTTAAGTCCCTGCCCAAGTCCATGGGGCTGGCACCCAACTTTTCCCGTTGGGGATGGCCTGGGCATTTCACATATCCCATTGTGCATGAAGCAAATGAACACACACTGAAATCCGAAGCAATAACCTGTGTTTTTAACCAGCAAATGATCTCTTCCAGCCCATTGCCACCACTCCCCCCCGCCGTGCCTGGAGGGAGCAGTCCCTGAGCCGCAGCAGCAGCGGAACCCAGGAGTCCGGGAGCAGTGGGATGTCCCTGGGAGCAGCCATCAGTGGGATGTCCCTGGGAGCAGCCATCCCTCAGGAGACAGCCGCTGCCAGGGTGTGTGCTGAGCCGGTCTGCCTCGGGGTGAGGGTTAATTACGTGATTGCAATTAACGGGAGGTGCTTTGTCTGTGTAATGTGGTCTCGGGGGTCTGCTGGATGTGCTGCCAAATACTGAATTGCTCTGAGAATTCCCTCAGCTCACAGGTGTTTGCAAAAGGCTGAGCTGATCAGTCTGATCTGAGCTGAGTAAAAGAATTGGATTTCCAAATGGTTGTGCAAAAACTCTGGCTCATACAGCAAAATTCTGCTGTGGAAAGGAGCTTTAACTCCTTGGTAGTGGCTCCAAAGGCAGAAGAGCTTCAGCAGGGACAGTGCTGTGCTTTTCCCAGTTCACTGGGAGGCTTCCCTGCTTTTGTTAATGAATAAAAAATTCATGCTCAGAATGAAAGATTCTTTCACATCCAAAGCTGAGTATTTGTATAGGAAATACAATTTACGGTCAATAATTGTGTTGTTTCAGTCTCATGAAACTTCGATGATGCTGGAGCAGTTTCTCCTCCCTCAGGGCATGGAGCCGTGGTTCCGGCTCCCAGCAGAAGTGGAGAGCAGCTGTTCCAGCGCTGCCTTGGACACGAAGCTGGGCCTGAGCTGTGGCAGGCAGGACCTGTCGGAATTCCCCACGCTGGAGGAAGGGCTGCTGCCCTCAGCAGAAGCTTCTCCTGGAGCTCCAGCCCCCGCCTCACTGCTGGGTATGTTCCAAGTGTCGGCTGCTACACAATTAATGTTTTACTGTTCACTCATTCCCTGACCTGGATGTGACTTGACTTCAGTGAGAAATGAGGTTTACAGAGTGTGTTTGGTGTGATTTTGTTGTCAAAGCCCACCTCGGGGTGAGGTGAAGGGTTTGTGTGCCTTCCCTGGATCCTCCAACAGTGAGCAGGTTCCTTTTGTCCCAGCTTGGCTCTTGTTTTCCTGTGGAATTAAGAATAAACCTGAGTGCAGCTTCCACCCCTGGCAGTGCCCAAGGCCAGGCTGGACGGGGCTTGGAGCAGCCTGGGACATGGGAGGTGTCCCAGCCCGTGGCAGGGGGTGGAATGGGATACCTTTAAAATCCCTTCCACCCAAACCATTCCATGATTTTTATTCCTCATTGCTACCACGGGGGTTCAGGTGCAGTTTATATCACCGCCACTGAGACTTTCCAGTTCTAACACGTTGACTTTAGCCAAGTTCACTCTCTATTGCTCCTTTTCACATCTAATCCCAACAGCTCAGTTAAAGGTGGATTTGAGAAGTTCCAGGATTTAGTATTTCACCTTTGTGCTTCCTTGGTTCCATTCGTTTTCTCGTGGAGTCAGAGTATCCTGGTAAATCTGTGGTAGCTCCACCTCAGTGGAAACACAAAGGTTCTGTTCCTAAGCCCAGAGTGGTTCTTTGGGCACTGGTCCCTCTGCAAACCCAAGAGCTACCCTGCCCATGAGGATATTCCGTTTGTGACTCACCTTTCCAGGATGTGACAAACTGCTGAAGGAAGGTGCCTCTAAAGCTGCTGTCACCGCACCAGAGGTGTTTCTTCACAAAATTACTGAGAGGCAAAGAACACAATGGTGATGTTTTAAAATAAACCAGCTGTGCTTAGAGTTAACTGCAAGCTCAGCTGTGCAATTGGCCATTGCCTGTGTCACCTTGCCTGTGTGTAGGCTGCTTTTTGGGGTTCTGTTTGGAAGTTAAAACACCCCTTAAGGGCATGGAGTTGAACTTGCCTTGGGAATTGCCTCGTAGCAGCTCCTGAGGGTTTTATGAATTTGACTTTTTTTTTTTTTTTTAATGCAAAGCTCTTGGTCATTCTCATCAGTTTTTGTGATGATTTTGCTCCATTCTTTGTGAAGGAGCCTGTGAGAGGAGAAGGCACATCTTGGGTGGGTTCTGGTTCATCCCAAACCCTCTGAGGCCCGAGGCTCAGTCCCTCCCACTGTGGTCTCACCCTGATGGCTGCAGCTGTCCCTGGTGTCTCCTGTTACATTTACTGCAAAGGTTAAATTGGGTTTGGGTAACTTGGATTATCTGGTTCAGAGGATTTCTCTTGGAGCCCCTGGGCTGATTTGTTTTCCACAGGCAGGCAGTGAGAGGCCGGGGGACACGGAGTGAGTTCCTGTTCTGTGTAACAGCACAGACAGGCTGCTAGTGGCTGAGCTCATTCACAGCATCGCTTGATTGCTGACTGCTGTGCTGCTGGAACTGCTTGGGAGATGTTTGTGAAGAGTTTTTCTCCTTCATGAAATGAAAACCATTGTTGGGTGTCTCAGATTTGGGTCTGCAGGCAGCTTGGTGATGGAGAGCTGTGTGTGCATCACAGGGAGTTGGTTGGTAGGGAATAAATCCCCGTTCTTGTAGGAAATTGAGGTTCAGGACACAGCTCAGAAAGGGGGAGGACATGGAAGGTTGGCCGTGCTTTGTCCTTGCCCACATCCTCTGGGCAGGATTCTTGTGTTTCATGTATTTTACAGCCCTTTTCCCCCATTATTGTTATTTGCAGAACTGGAAACCGTTTAATAGAGGAAAAACTCCTTGATATTTGTCAAGCTTTGTGTGTCCAGTGCAGCTGGAATTAAGGAGCAGGCAGAAGGCTCTTTAATGTGATAAAAGATGTAGAAGCCTCTCCTCTGCTGCTGTTTGCTCTGTTGCTCTCAGGAGATGTGCCAGTGGCTGCAGCTTTGTGTGTGCACTGAACTTCCAGATAGGGGAGGAGAGGTGAGAGGGAAGGAAGCCATGGCTGCAATACTCATTTCTTTCTTCTTCTCCTCTTCAAAAAGTGTCTTGGATCCAGTGTCAGGAGGGAGGAATGACAGTGACAGTTGTACTGAGATGCTCCTGCTGCTCTGTGGAACAGCTTGACAGAGCCGAGGCTTTGTTTTTGTTTTGCCTTCCTTTTTTATCCCCCCAAATGGCAGCTCGGCTGTGGCATTCAGGCTTGTCAGCAGGCTGCGAGCAAAGGCACAGGCCCAGCTTCGCCTGCTCCGTGCACTCGACTGAGGAAGCTTCTGACCTTCAGAGTGACAGCGGGAAAAAATCCCTGTTTTGACACGAGATGCTCCGGGAGAGAGGGGCTGACGTCACTGCTGCTCCCAGCCCGGGCACCTGATCCCAGCCCGGCTCTGGCTGAGCACAGCGAGCCTGGATCTCCCCGAGCATCCCAAATGTGCCAGCAGAATCCATCCTGAGCATCCCAAATGTGCCAGCAGGACCCACCCCGAGCATCCCAAATGTGCTCCTGGGATCCACCCTGAGCATCCCAAATGTGCCAGCAGGATCCTTCTGAGCATCCCAAATGTGCCAGCAGGACCCACCCTGAGCATCCCAAATGTGCCAGCAGGACCCACCCTGAGCATCCCAAATGTGCCAGCAGGATCCACCCTGAGCATCCCAAATGTGCTCCTGGGATCCACCCTGAGCATCCCAAATGTGCTCCTGGGATCCACCCTGAGCATCCCAAATGTGCTTCTGGGATCCACCCTGAGCATCCCAAATGTGC
>VZTE01000395.1:111175-122930 GCA_013397775.1 Eulacestoma nigropectus | reverse complement strand
AAATATTTTTTTTTTTTTTTTTTTTTTTTTTTTGGAGACACAAATTTGGGCTGGCCATCAGAAATTGTTTCTAGAGGGAGAAGGGAGGAAGTTCCTCAACTAGATGCTGTGACTTTCCTCATTAGGCTTTGCCTTGTAGGTACACAGACGATCTTTTGATGAGGTCCCTAACAAAATCAGACCAAAAGCATTTAAGGCAGGCAAAAAGCACAACATTATCAAATGCTTTACCAGGAAACCATTTGTCTGATAAAAAATTTATGACTGATAAAGAAAAAAAAAAAACATGTGGGGCTTGTAAATCAAAATGAGAAAGGAGAATGCAAATTGTTTAAAAAATCGTTTAACCCAGCTCTAACACGAGCTCATTGTAGGATTTGCTTGTTTTGTTTTTTCTACTTATGCAGGGTTACAAAACTTTCCGTGGATACTCATTAGAGAATACTTCCCACTGTGCTGAGAAGTGCCTAATGGCTATTAGTCATTATAGTGCTAATAGTACTGGTTTGCTCTTAATGGGTGCTGAGGTAACTTGAGTGTTTATTCCATGAAAGATGCTGTGGGCAAGGGGATGAAGAAGACTCAACAGGATGGCACAGGACTGGGGCTAGTCTGGGCTTCTGCGTGGGAGTCATCTTGAATGAGAACAAGTAGGCGACAACTGCACCTCTGAATTGTGCTGCTTCTGAGTAGTGATGGGGACATCATTTATTTTAAAAACCCAACAAACCAACAAGGCAAATCAACGAACCCAAAGTGTCAGCCTGAAACTCAGGCAACAGCCTAGCAGTAGAGTCTGAAGCCTGAGATGCTGTGGCATTCCTACTTAGGCTATCTTCTCCCTCAAAGAGGATCAGAACAACCTGGACAACCTCCATACCGTTTACCCTATCGGCAGCTTTTTTTTCCACCAGATGTGAGAGCACAGTTTGGTGACACACAGTGCAAGATCTGCCCAAGATCTGCAGATGTTATCTGGAAAACCCTCAAGAATATTTTATTAGATTATTAGTCCAGCTACAGGTTTTCTGGAAGAATAAACAGGTGGCTGTGGCTGTCCCTTGAGCTGGCAGCGATGTACTTCACAGAGAAAACTCTGTCAAGAGGCTGTGAGCAATAAACTAGCAATTTGCAGGGAAGTCTGGGTTTGGACTGTGACCTCACATCCTACCAGGGATAACAAGAGTATGGTGCTAAAATAACACAGATGCTCCTGAAAAATGCTGAGGAGTCAGACTCTGGTCTATACTTAGCACTGTGAAATTGCAGTACAGCACCAACAAACTAAAACTCATCACATGTAAACTTTTTATTTGATTGAAAACTGAGAGTTTGGCTATTGCAATGTCAGGCTTGTAAGAATGAATGAATGATGCCAAACAAAAAAAAAAGTCATTATGATTTAAAGTCTGTGAAATGCCGCTACTTACTGAAAATGACACGTGTATCTAGGTTGGAAAGAAGAGGTCAACAACAGCATTGGTATCAAATGAGCCTTCTGAGGCTGTGACCACAGATGGATGTGTACTGTGACCACCTTCTCCAGCTTCCAGAGGGTCTGGGAAAGATGCTGAATTCACTGTTTCCTTGAGGAACTCTGTTCCTAAAGCAGAACCATTATGAGAACCACATATGTGACCTCCAGAGTGTTATGCTGCCAGAAGAAAATGTTGATCTCACTATGGTGATATTTTTCTCCTGCTGATTGAAGGAAAAGGGAAAAAAGAAGAAAAAGAAAAGCTTCTTTTCTTGATAGAGTAGTGTACAAAAACATTACTTGTCTTCAAAATGCTGTATCATAAAGAAATCATGGGCTGGGAGAGAATTTTCTGTTCACAAGGTGCTTCACAGGCTCCATCATCATACAGCAATGCCCAAGTCAGCTGCTTGAAATCTTGGCACCAGCACAGAGCATTTAAGACAAAATCCCAATCTTTTGCAAAAATTCAGTTTGTGGAGGCCTCTGACTTCCCTTGGGAGAGACGTTTGAGAAGGATGGTTTGTGCACATGTATTCACATAC
The DNA here is from genome assembly GCA_013397775.1 of Eulacestoma nigropectus. NCBI lineage: Eukaryota > Metazoa > Chordata > Aves > Passeriformes > Eulacestoma > Eulacestoma nigropectus. Next base: position 120,908 of record VZTE01000395.1, on the reverse strand, counting down.
TGGGGTTGCACAAAAGCCACTGCTCTTATATTTTTGCTGTTAATGGTTTGTATGTTTTTTGCTGCCCAATTCTGTTCTGAATATACCAGAGCTGCTGGCTTTGCAAAAGGAGCACCCCTGTTAATTTACAGCTTGTAGGCTAGATCTGACCCCACAATTCTGCAAGAATGGAGATCAGAGCTGTTGTCCTATATCAGTTTTTTTCTCACAGAAATCTTTTCTTTGGCAGTGGGAAAGGACAGCCCCTGCTCTGGTATTTCTCTAGAGGAGTAAGAGTGGAACAGGGGGGCTCCCTTACTTTTTGTGCAATGTCTCCCCTGCTTTCCTCCACCCCAATCACAAGATAATCACAGAACCTGAGTTGAAGTAAATTTAGGCATCAAGTAATCAGTCTTGATCCTCATATTCAAAGTAAGTATTTACCTAAATTAAAATTAATATTTAAGGTGTTTTGGGGTTTTTTTGTCACCTTTTCATATTAAAGAGCTGCAGCTCCTGGAAGTTCAAAGGAAATTTGGTTACCTGAAGAGGGAGTTTCTTTTTTCCACAGCCCATTTTTTTTTCCAAAATGGGATTATCTATGTTTTGTTAATACCATGACTTGTGGCTAATACAAAAGGAATTAAAGCTTCTGTTAAAACAAAAGTCAGCAAAGAGGCAGATGCTCCTGCATGATGTTTGTCCTCCTCTCACACCCACGCAGCTTCGCATGCCTGGAGACATATAATGGCTTCTAAAGCAAGCCAGGACCCAAACTGGTATCACCAGCAGAAAGTGTTAAATACAGCCCCTCCCAGAAGTCCCCACAAATAGTCTGTGGTTATTGAGCTCAGCTGGTACAGTCACATGTCAAAAGGTTGCTTATATAAGACTGAGTTTTGGGCTGCAGTCTCATGGGTATATTAACAAACCTGTCATCACCGAAAATTGAAATAGCATGTATTCATGCTTTGGATTGGTATTGTGTGCTCCAAGAAATTATTTGTTTAGTTATGTTTGGAATACTCCAGCTTTGGTGAAGTGAGCCCTAATTTGAAAAACTTTGTGCCTAGGAATGTTAGACAGCTGCAAATCTGTACTGCAGTGCTCATATGGGAACATCAGACAGCTACTTTCCTCCTGATGTTTAGAAGAAAAATCTGCTCTAGTCTGGACTTCAACTTTCTCAAAAAGTCGAGGAATCTGTCCATCATGCCTACTGTTTTTCTGCAACACTTGCAATAGTGTCTCTGAAAAAATGTCAGTGATTTCAGCTCTTGCATAGTGTCTTTGAAAAAATGTTAGTGATTTGTAAAATAATGTGTATTGGTAACACTGTATCGTCAACATAGCTGTTTTATAAAAGGATAAGAATACAAATGTATGAATAATTCTGTGAGAGTAACTCTAAACAAACTGAGCCTCAACCTGCCTTTTCAGTGTGTGAATCCTGGCAGAGGGGACACAGCACAGCAATGCTTGTCTTCCTCCCTGGTGGCAGAGCCAGTTCTACTCTGTCTTGTTGTTTCCCACTGGAAGTTCCTGCTCAGTAGATTATTCACCAAGCTGCTTTAGTCTCTTTCAGTATCACAGCTTCCAGGCTACTTTTTCTATCCTATACCTGTGACTTCATTTTTTTACCCTTGCTTTTATAGTCTTGCATTTTTTTTTATTCTTTCTTCAAGGCTGCTGTATCCAAGGAAGTTATTGATCCATTGATGACAATGTCAATAGGTGATGCCATTTGTTAATTTTAGGGATTTTAATTTCATTGCTTTTTGTCATACTCCTTTCACTTTCATAGTAAGAGTGCTTGTCATTCTAGGTAGTAAACTTGACAAAAACATCTATGACTATGACAAGCAACTCAACAAATTCAGGAGAAAGGTCTACACATTGTCACGATGACCATGTCGAACATCATCTCTTGGAAAATTTACAGTAAACTTACCGTCAAATCAGCAGGCAAGAATCTCATCCCTCACCCTGTGTACACTTTATATGCACACACTTTATTTATAAACTCCACATTTCAACAGAATTTTCTTTGCTTCAATACAAGCCATCTTGTGTGTGTTTAAGTGCCTGGGGGCAGGGATGGGAGTGTTATATATATACAGAAGCAAAATGTATTACATCAGTTTGAAGGAAAAAAGGTCAGCAGAATGCTTGAAAGTTTTAGAGATGGGTATTTTTTTTCCACAAAAAAATATTTTCCTTCTCAAAAGAAAGGTTACTTCTCCTGTTTGCAGTAGGAATTTACCACTGACTTCAGTGAAAACATATTTGGGTTCAATATTTTGCTGTGTTGAAAAATTCAGAAGACATTTTCGTTAGATGGAGCAACTGCAAGCTAATCTTTATTTGTGGGGAAGACATGTTACTGTTGTTGTCCAGAAGATGAAGAGATTTGGCACCCTCTTACTGCTGCATTTTTGTTTCTTGTGTGTACTCATAGCCTTGACTGGCTATGCAGAATGTTTGCACAGAGGGTAGGGCATGGGCATGCTCTCCCCTTCTGCAGAGCAACACATCCCCCCAAAGACACCAAGTTCCTCCTCCTGCTCTCCTTCTGTTTTGTGTTTGTTCTGCTAATTTTAACATTATAAATAAGAGGGGGAAACCAAACCTAGAGGTCAGTTATGCTCTCTGAATCCATCTGTCCAATTAGGAAAAAAAGTAGTGATAGTTCATTTAGATTTAGAAAACTGAATGCCTATTGAGCTTTGTGAAGGCTGCGCAGGAGGAATGCTCTTCAGTTTCTTACAAAAATCACACAGGCTGAAAACCTATATCCACCAGCTGCTTTCTGATCGAGATCAAGACAACAAGGTAGTGAAGGGTAGGGAACAGTAAGTGCCTTCCTCCCCTCCAAAAGCAGCCACGTTGGCTTCCACACTGTCAAATAAATACATGAGGTGCAGAACAGCAGTTATTAGAGTTGATTCTATCCAAAGGGAGAAGGAGAAAGAAGAAGAGAAAAAAAATTGCACTGATAGACATCGTAATTGGAAGGCTAGAGAGATGTCTCTTAGGTCTGATACAGCAAAAAGGTGATCCTGCCCATGAGTCAGGGTTTGGCTTAGGTGGTCTCAGAAAGTTAATTGTCACCTGGGAAGTGCATTACTCAGACAAAGACTTTTAAAGGGTTTTGGGAAGTGAGAGATGCACTTGGCTTCCTGGTTTTCTTATTGAGGGTGCTCCCAGATGTTGATAGGAGCTGAGGAGCAAACAGCGAAGATCATAGATTCATAGAATGGTTTGGGTTGGAAGGGACCTTAAAGATCATCTAGTCCCAAACCCCCTGTCATGAGTAGGGACACCTGCCACTAGACCAGTTTGCTCAAAGCCGCATCCAACCTGGCCTTGAACATTTCCAGGGGTGGGGCATCAACCACTTCTCTGAACAACCTGTTCCAGTGCTTCAGCACTCTAAAGTTTTTTTCCCTAATATGTAAGTATTATATATCTATATCTATATATCCAATATCTAATGCCAAAAAGCATTTAAACTGTCTGTGTCCTGTGTGAAAGATAGATGGACAGATAGCTAGCATTGTAATTAACTTAGCAAAGATGTATATGAAGCATAAGCAACCATTTTAAAATGGTACTTATCCTTAAAAGTGTGTGTTAAAAGCTATTCCTCTTCACAGAACATCAGCACCAGAGCAGATACACTCAGTGAAAAGTAAAAAACCTGAAATTAGGTTAAATTCAAATGAAAGGGAATGAATTCTTCCCCACACCTGAGGAGCCATGACTGTGTAGAAATGCCATTGCTGAGGTATCCCCTTGTAGGACTTCCTGTGAATCAGTGCCCAGGATTGCACAGCACCATTGACTGCAACTAAGTGCCTCTTTTAGCAGAGGTGCTCGTAAAACAGGGGAAAAGACAACAACCACAACCAAGGGAAACGAGAAACTCTTTGCTGTAAAGCCTGCTGGCTTTTCTAACTGGTATAATAAAACTCTTGCCCTCCAGTTTTCTCTCCCAAGAGAAGCAAAAAGTTTTTATGAACTTGAGTCAAGGTATTTGGAAATTTGGCAATGTCTGCAGAAGCCAGCCTGCTGGTGAGAAAAAGAAAGCTAAATCATTCTGCTTTTGCCTTGAGCACAGGGCTGGATAAATATTCTTTTTCTAACAATGATTTTATTTTTGTCTCCTCAGGCAAGTAATTTCAAACATCAACAAACATGAGTCCAAACTCATCATAAGAATAGCTGAAAGCATACTAGTCTTTATTTATACCAATTTGAGATCAACAGAACTTTTAAAATGTAGATTGTAGGTAGCACAGCAGAGCTCCAAAACTATCCTAACTTGAGGCAAAGTCAGGCTGCATCAAGAAAGAAAGGTAGAAAAAGGTTCACCTCTGTACTCACCAATCCCAAACTTTGCTTCCAGCTCTGGTGATTAATGTGTGTTCATAAGAAGAATTTGCATCTCCTTAGTATGCCTATCTGAAAGCAAAACCAACCGTGTCTTCTTCTCTACTACTACCTGCAAAAGAAAAGAAAAAGAAAAATTCAAAAAAAGGACATAAAATGCATAGAATGAGAATTAAAAATTTCTAAAATCCTTCATACAGTTACTCTGCTTATAGAGATCAATTAAATTGTAGGCACTTTCCACTTTAAAAAGTAAAAATAATTTTCAAGTATTTGGGAAATGGAGCAGGGGAAGAACGAGAGGGGAGTAAAGCTTTAAAGACCAATACACAACTTCTGGTACATTTACATGGGTATATTGCTATTCTCCCCAGTGCATCTTTAACCAACATTTATAAAATAAGCATGGTGGTTTGTCCTCTCACCCTAGTTAAGGAGGTTAAGACAACACAAAATTTGAAGGTTTTTTTCTTTAAGATAAATACCTTAAACACATCTTCCAGAGCAGCCAGGTTATCATGCATGGCCAAGGGAATGTTTGATGCTGACAGAGGCACAGGTGGAATGTGTCCACTTTGCTCTTCTTGAAGCAACGGGCTTGGATCAAGACACAAAAGTTTTCCAACTCCTACCTGTGCTGGCAGTAATGTTCCCTAGAAGCCCATCCTGCTGGCTCAGCATTCCAAAGACAACATCCAGTTCAACCCAAAACCTTTCCTGCTCTCAGTTCCCTATCCACATTGAACAGAAACCGGATTGTCAGCGAAGCTGGTTTTATTCTGCATAGGCATTACTCCACTGTAAAAAGCTTCCAACTGGATCTGCAAGCTGCTTCTCTAACTCTTTTGCATTGTGTTGATGTCAAAATCTGGATTCTTGCAGGTCATTCCAATGATAAAAATCATTGCATTAAAAGGGTAAATAAAAGGTGTTTTATTTATATTTCACTGGTGAGAGCAGAATTCTTGTTGCCCTCTACTAGCAAGTAGATGTAGCCAGTGGCTATCTACTTTACAAAAAGTTTATAAAAGACTTTGCATTAATTATTAGTGTATAATCAATGTTCAACATCCATGAATTTCCTGCATGGAAGCTAAATTGCATAAGAGAAGAGCCAGCAGGCAACGAACTCAAAGCATGCCCCAGAGCACAGAGTACGTTAGAAATAGGCTGAAACCAAAACTTTTTATGCCTCTGAGAAATCCTGTTGCCTGAAAATGGACAGGGCACACATTCTGGGCTGCTCTTTAGCAAGAACACCTCAATGCCAGAATACACCAGCAGGGAAAAATCAGGTGTTAGGTCACTATCCATGATCAGGCTAAATCGTCATAATTAATTGACTCATTAAGGAACAGGAGAGAAGCACACACTTGAAAAACAGGATGCCATCCAGAGGGATCTGGGCAAGTTCAAGAAGCTGGCTCAAGGGCATCTCATGTGATTTAACAATTCCAAGTGCAGGATGCTGTATCTGGCTCAAGGCAACCCCTGCTATCAACACAAGTCGGAGGATGAACAGATCAAGAGTGGCCCTGCCGAGAAGAACTTGGGGGTGCTGGTGGATGAGGGACTGCACATGATACAGCAATGTGCACTTGCAGCCCAGAATTCCAGTTGTATCCTGGGCTGCATCCAAAGCAGCATGGCCAGCAGGGTGAGGGAGGGGATTCTCCCCCTCTATCTGCTCTGGTGAGACCCCACCTGGAGTGTTGCATCCAGCTCTGGGGTCCCAGCACAGGAAGGACATCAATCTGTTGGAGCAAGTCCAGAGCAGGCCAACAAGTTGATTCAAGGGAGGGAGAACATCTCCTGTAAGAAAAAGCAGAGAGAATTGGGATTGTTCAGCCTGGAGAAGAGACATCTTAGGGATGACTTAATTTTGGCCTTCCAGTACCTCAAGGGAGCCTACAAGGAAGATGAAGAGAGACCTTTTACAAGGGTACATAGTGACAGGACAAGGGGGAATGCTTTCAATCTGAAAGAAAGTAGGTTTAGATTATATATTAGGAAAAAATCTTCCCTGTGAGGGTGGTGAGGCACTGGAACAGGTTGCCCAGAGAAGCTGTGGATGCCCCATCCATGGAAGTGTTCAAGGCCAGGTTGGATGAAGCTTTGAGCAATCTGGTCTAGTGGAAGGTGTCCCTACCCATGGCAGGAGAGTTGGAACTAGCCAATCTTTAACACAGGCCATTCTATGATGCTGCGACTTTTTAATCAGTATTTCAGTGTATGGACCATGTAGTGTGAGAGAGCAATGGACAAGCTGATATTCAGTAGTGGTAGCAAGAGTTTTTAAAAAAGAAAAACACTTGCTGAATTCTCTCTGGGCTTGGTTAGGTGACTGCCTTCCTCCAGAAGAGAAGTAGTGAAATTGAGTTCAGTTCAGAAAAAGTGGTAACCTGATGTCTCCCTGTGCTCCTGCCAGCAGCATTACTTACAGGCCAAGATCAGATTTAGACTGACTTAGACTGATTTAGACTGTGTTTTCTTCATATATTTGGTCTCCTAATCATGAAAAAAAATTTCTGATGAAGTTGCCAAAATCTCTTAATGTGAGTTTTGGGAATTGTACAGCCCTGCCCACAAAGTGCCTTTTCTAGTTCTACTAGGAAAGTTTTATTGCACGAGTATTGTTCTTGGGATTATAAATAGCAGAAAGTTGAAGAAGGTTGGTTTTGTCACAATATTTGTAGATCAAGTGTTCAGCTCTGTAAAACTGTTTGGATGATTTATTTTAATGGAGAAATATTGGCTGGAAATTGAAAAGCAATAGGACTGCTATTCCTGCACTTCTACTAGCTAAATGTTGCCATCATGATCAGTGCTGCTGAGTGTGGTACGTTGCTGGAAGACAGGATGACATCACCCCCAGGTTTTGGTAGAAAGTCACAGGGGTTTAGGATGTACAGGCTTTGGAGCTGCAGAGAAGCAGCAGACTGACCCTTGAGCTGTGCAGAGACAAGATCATTTAGTCCCACAGGAGATTACAAGAATTCCAGTATTGTTTCCATTCCAACTCTCAGCCTCCAAAATGTCATTTTTCTCTGCATAGGCAAAGTAAAGCTCAGGAGCAATCTGGAGTTAGTTCCAGAGCCATGGAATAGGGATGCCCTGGCCACTGGCTCTCCCATGGACTCTCATGCTGGGCTGGTGGAACTTTCCACCCTCCAAGGCCTCTGCAATTCACCAGAAACAGCAGGGCTGCTTCCCGTGAGTGTTACCACTTCTACCAGACCCACCATAACAAAGCTCTGGCTTGTCTTGCCTGAGATACTGCAGTTTGCCCAAGGCACTAGATGATCCTGCTGCTTTGGCTTTTGGCTTAATGACTGGGAAGATCACAGCCAACCACAAGTTTGCGGGCATTGGGGTTTTCTTTCTGTGCCTGTTTGCTGTGAGAGGAGCAGAGAGTTGGACATGCAGGGAGCAGGCTGTAGTATGGGGAGGTGTGCAGCTGTACCTCTGACAGCCTCTACAATGCACACTTATCTGCAGCTTTGCTTCCCTCATGGCACCTGCATCCAGGCTAGTTGGGAAACCCTATTTCTGCCTGCTGTGCTGTGCAGCACAGCACGCTGTGTAGGATAGTCCGTCATCCGTCCCTGTACTACAACATCCCGTGTTACATACAGGTTCCTAAAATGGCATCAGTACTATCCTTACTGAACTGAGACGTGCCAGAGTACTTCAAAGTGAGCATTTTGCACTCTTTTGTACAAATGCTTATATAATGGATGCTATAGGAAGCACTAGTTGGACTTCAGTGACCACTGTTGTGCTTTAAAGGCAGCAATTTTGTACTAGATGTGTAATTCAATTGTTCTTTCTAAGTGTGAGCTTGTCATCTCCACATGACTGAAACTTTATCTAGGGGTTTCTGTTAGGTGAGAACATAATGCACAATCTTATAAGAAAATTAAAAAACCTAAATTTATGAAGCATTCTTCATTCCTTCATCATCCTTGCCCTCAGAAAAGAAAAACGTGCACTTTTGGAACTGTCCTAAGGATCCCTCCTTTAGCACACAGTTTTACAAAGGCTGAGTGCCCCCCCCTCCGTTAGGTGCCAAGGTCACACCTTTGGCCTTAACAGGGCCTATCACACACTTGCGATTTCTCCTTAAATTAATCCATGTCTACTTGCAGGTGTTAGCAATTTTGTAGAAGAGCATCTAAACACTCAGCTTCTCACAATTTTCTGTTTTGTCAGACGTCTGAGTCTGTACCTTTGAAGTGACTGCTATAATTGGAAGAAAGGTCACACTAATCTATTCCTTTTAAAGATTGCTTTCATTTCACCAGTATCTAATTTTTTTTTTCTCTCATTTCTTATGATGCCTTAGGTAAAAGTAATTTTTGGTGCTTATCCTTTCTTAATCGTTTTCTTTTCTAGAAGTTGTTTTGTAGTTTGATATATCCCTCACATCACAGTGGGTGGTTGTGTTCTGGAAACCCCAGTGATACTTGTGAAATATTGTCATGCAAAAGCCAAAAAAAGGAGCATTAATAATTTCCTTTATGTACTAGTTTGATTGTTTTTTACTGAATTAGTAAGTCATGTTGGTTGAGTACCAGGCTCTTTCTCTTTCATTTAAATGTGAAGAAAACACATTTCAAACAGCCTAACTTCCTTTTAAAACCGATTTCATACAGCTCACATCTTTCAAGGGCTAATATGACTTCTTGTGGACCCTAACTTTCCCGTTTTGGGTGCCATGGTATTTTTTGTTTCCATCCAGAGTTACAGAGGGCTGGTGGGGAACATTCCTCCAAAAGCATCTTTCTGATCGTTGCTCTCGCCCCCGCAATGGCGGTGGTGCTGTGCGCAGGGGAAGGGGAGGCAGCTTCTGCTGCGGGGGTGTCGGGGACCGCATGGACGGGCTGGCCGAGTGGCGGTGCCGCCGGGGACGGCTGCGGGGGTGTCAAGGGACGCGAGTGCGGTTTTGAGACGTGTCTTTGTAGCCGTCTCAGTGCAAACCACTCGGAGGGTCCTCGTTTTCCACTTATAATGCAACAAGGACTCTCCCGACGGGAGATCTGCTGCTTAGCTCCATCCATCCGCCGCACCGTGCGCACTGACTGAGGAGGCGGCTGAGAGGGAGAAAGCGCTCGTTTGCCTCAGGGCTTCCTCCCGTGGAATTTTTCCACCGGAGTTAGAGCTGCTGCGGGGCCGGAGAGGTCCCCTGTCCATCGCCTTCCCTCCGCTTCCCCGGTCAGGAGAAGGATTTTGGCTCGCCGACTCGAACTCCGAGCACCTCGGCGAGAAGCCCCCGCGGGGAGCGCACGGCAGGTGCTCCCGGCGCGGCGGGGTCCGGCCCGGCCCCGACGGGCGGCGCAGGGGAGCCGGGGGCGGCGGCCAG
>VZTE01000395.1:0-107753 GCA_013397775.1 Eulacestoma nigropectus | reverse complement strand
CCCGATTCTCTCTCCTTCTTTAAAAATAGAAAGTGTTCTCAGAGGTAAGAGTTCTCTTCTGGGAATAAATGTATAAATGTAGTTAGACTACAGCTGCCAGTGAAAAAAGCACATACTTCTCAGTCTGTGGAAGATCCATGTATTGAGGTAGAGGAAAACTGCCAGATAGTATTCAGACAAGAGAGAGAAAATGTTTCCTCTGGCATTTATTCCTCATCCTCTCAGAGCAAGTAAATGCTATTCCCACCATCAGCAGGCAGTGTTTACCTTGAAAAAAACTGGTGACTCAAAGTCCTGGATATCCAGGGTTGGGTTTTACTTTCTCAGTTTTCAGGTGTATCCTGAACTTGGGTGGAAAGAGCTGTTTGTTTTGGTTTGCTTTTCCGTGTTTGAGCTGTATTTAATCTGAAAGGGTGTCTGACATAAGGACAGGCTAAAACAATTTGGAAGTCTGCGGCTCAGTTTTGTCTAAATGTATCAAGATGAAAAGTGTTACGATGTCAGAAGAGAAGAAGAACAACCCTTCATGGTGTACGAGAGTAGTTTTTTGAAGAGCATTGGAATGATCAGAGAATTATACATTTACTGTCCTAACATTTCAGAAGTTTGATGTTTGAAATGGGAACCTAAACATGTTTTGGGAGGATGTAGAGGACACAGCATGGATATGTGTATACATACATGCATAACTTCAGTGTTTTGTCATGAGGGAGGCACCTCCATTGAGCAGAAGGAGAAAAAGGACATCAGTGAACAAACTATTCTCACACATTACTGAGAGCCTGTGATGTCAGAGCAGCAGATTTTGTGGCATTTGAGTGAGCATGTTTGAGAACAAGAAGATACCAATGAGGGTTGGTATTGGAAAGCTGAAAGCTGCTTTTGTCTCTATAGGGAGGAGTTGGACTTAGGAGAGCTCATACTTAGCAAAATGTTACCTTGAAATATTGCCATGCTCATTTGCAGCATGTCTTACTCTTCATACCAGATCTTGGGGCAGCCTTAGATTTTGCATCTAGTTTTTTTTATTTTTTTTTTTTTTTCCCTTCTTTTCCTTCTAATGCATCTCTTTTGTGCTTATGAATTGACACAGCATGCATTTTCTTGCTAGACCCATGCCTTTTCCTTGGTCTCCACCCCTGTCTGGAATTGTGCATCCCCACCCACAGCACGTAGCTGCTGAGAGCCCCATTTTGGGGAGAGTAATCCTCCTTGATGAATGCCTATTTTGTGCAAGTTATACAAGAGGGTTGCATTGTTAGAATCTTCTGTTGAACTTTCACAAAAATAGTCCCTACTCAGGGTGAATAGGGACTGTGTGTCACTAAAAAGTACTTTATTATTCATTAGAGCCTTGCTTGTTAACTGTCACCCAAACTAAAGAATATCTGTTATCAAATGTATCCCATAGAGTTAGCTTAATTGCTCACAGGGAAGTACTTGGAAGAGATTTTAAAAGACAGAAAACAGTCAGCATTTTCAGTACTTAACGATATGCTGCTTTTAAGTGCACTCATGCCAACAGCAACAAAAGAAGTGTTTAGAAAACAACTTGAAAGGCACCAAGAGAGAGATGCAAAGCGAGTGCCACACTGACATATCTCAGTCGGTGTTTTGTTGGAGGAATTTCATGCCTTTGGGCACTGGGGCAAAATCTCCAGATGACTAATGTCTCCTTCTTGGCTTCAATGTGGGGCATAAAGAGACACTCCAGTGTACATCTCCACTGGCTGGGTGCTTTGTAGTTCCCTTTCAGAGGTACAATAGTTAGGATAAGGAAGCAACAGTTGGTGAACAAAAGATGAGAAGAATTCTGAAGCTCTTGTAATTTGCAGGCCTTGGGGGATCTGTTTTCAAGAGTTTGGTTGGGATTGTATTTCTTTTTGCTTGTTTTCTTTGTCATATTTTTTCTTCTCCTTTGGATTTTGGAAACGCCAAGAAAATGAAATTTTCTCACATCTCCCCAGAAATATGGAATTGTAGCCACCTTGAGTCATGCAAAGGCTTAAAATAATGGGGGAATGATTTGATTCCCAATATAAACAAGTATCATAAAAGCAGGAGAGGGAAGAAGGGAGATTTTTAAGGCAGATCCAGAAATTTTGGGAACAAGTATCTCTAATAGTTGTGCTTGAAAATCCCCTAAGTGTTTTTAATCTTCCTCATAATTGAAGTAATTAAAGTAATTAAATCCAGAAAACTTGTACTGGATAAATGTGGCTCCTGTGTAAGGAATGTTACTTGTGATAAAGTGCAGTTATAAGATTGTATTGTGCAATATCTCCTCCTCACTGATTTTCTTTCCCTTAAAACACTTTGCTACATGTTTTGTCTAGTCTCTTTGTTAGTCTTTAATCTAAAAACCCTATCTTCTGATATAACTGGAATATAAACTCTTAAATTAACATTTATTCTTGATGTAAAGATTTGTATAGGCCCTTGGGACTCCACTGCAATGTCGAATCATCCATGCCAATATGTGATGTCCTATTTCAACCTCTAGCCACCAGTGCCTCTTACACCTTCTTGTGCTGAGTTAGACAGGTCTCCACACTTCAGTGTTTTCATTTGTGTGCAGAGAAAGTGATATGTTTTATGTCTCAGGAATGTCACAGAAAAAAAGTGATGCCGCTGCCAGCTGTAGGGTACTGGGAAGCCACCCCAGGCAGCATTTAACTAGATGTAAGCAATACACCTAAGTGTATTCAAGTTACCCAGCCTGAATAAGAAAAGGAAATTAGAAAAGAAAAATTAAGAAAAAGAATTAGAAATATTCTAAGTAAATAATTGTGTTTCATGTATAAAAAATACAAGCCTTCTTTTTGTAAAGAAAATGCATGAACCTATACACACACACATACAGGCATTATCTGTTTCTGTAAATACACAAATGGAAATGTGCGTCTTTGAGTATATGTGTATGTCTGCATTTAAAGTACAGACACACACACAATTATTTGTTAGAGACAGAAATTTTCTGTCCTTGTCAGAGCTGGTAGTGCACCTGAAGTAAATAATCCACACTCACTCTAGTGCATGTCAGCCAGTTTAATCGGAATTGTATCAGGAATTGTGTAGAGCTTCTCAGAACTGCCTGCGTGAGTGAGATCCAGGCTTCGTAGCTAGGACTGAATCACTTCATACTAATCTGCTGTTTGGGCAAAAAAACAAAACAAAACAAACACCCCAAAAAAACCCCCAAACCCCACCTACCCAAACAACCCAAAGCAAACAAAAAAACCCTGAAAAAAACCCAACACACCATGCCCCCCCTTCCTCCCCCGGAACTAGTAAATTAATTACAAACAGACTTCTCGTGGGACAGTAGCTGTGAACTTACTCATGCCAGTTACTTTAGGAACTTATTGCAACTGCTTGATTGCTGCTGCTGTGCCCTTTGTATGGTTATTTTTTCATTTGCAGCCAATCTCAAGATGGTTTCAGTCAACTGGAATGCTCTCAAGGTGTTCTTATACAGTCCATCGATGCTTTCAGGCTCCTGCTTCGTGTTAGGTTGCTGTGGGTGGGCTGTGCTTTTCCCCAACATAAGAGCATAGTGAGATCTTTGCCTGAAACTCAAGCTGAAATTTATTTGAGGTTGCAAAACAGTTTGGTTTGCTTATTTGTAAACTCACGCTCTGTTTGGTTCTTGCCAAATACAGTGTGAAACCAACTTCTTTTAGGTGGTAACATCTAGTGTGTACTGGAACCTTGAGCAACAGGATTCCATTTAAATTGAATGCAACAATAAAAAAGAGAAATGTTAACCACAGTTATTTTTTTGGAAACCCAGAAAGGCATAGCTTAGTGCTTATTTCAAACAAAAGTTTCGTTCAGTTCTTTTCCTTACCGTAGCAGTTTATCCACCCTATTTATACTAAGATAGATCCTCTCCTGCGCCAACTTTTGTCTTTGTTACAGCTTCATGATCCTTTCTGAAAAGCTTGGTTTTGGTCCTGGTCATTTACATCAGCTTGGTAATTTGGGGATGTTTGAAACTCCATGGATTGGCTACAGAATATCAGTGAGGACAAGTCGAAGCACAGCTTGTTCTTCTGTCATTTCCCTTTCCTGGCTTGTTCTTATTTTCACTTTAAAGTGTTTGCTGCTGGAACAGCAGTGATGGCCCAGTTAGAGAAGGGCAGCACATGTGATTTGGGGTGGCTGAGTTTCTCACAAGCTGAGCCCACAAGGCAATTGCTGGATGGGGCCACAGTCTGAGGATTATTTTCTGCTCCTTGAGGTTGAAAGGTGATATATATAATTTAGGATGGGAAATGGATATCATAAACAAAACAATCTTGTACATTGTGAAGATCTGGGGAGGGAGTCCCATAAACACCTGTTTTAGTCTGTGATGACAGCTGGTAGGGCTTTTGGGGTCAGGCTTCCCTCTGCAGCTGTGCTTGCATTCTCGAAGGAGAAACCAGCGTCATTTCACATCCTTAAGAAATTACTCTTCTGTTTGTGGAGCAGAAATCAGAAACCATATATACCACAAAATATTTTTTTTTAAGAAGGAGAGAGGCTAATGGTATCTGAAAAAGAGTATAGCATGATCCGCCTCACATCTGGAAAAGAGCATAAAATATCTTGTAATGTCAGGAAGATTTTTCATTTTCCATATGTTGTTTCAAATTTTAGGTAATGTGAGGAAGGAGATACTTAATTGTTTTATGAATTGCACAGCTTAGTCCAGAGTTCAATATGCCATTTTATGCAATATTATCAGAAGGAGTGCAAAAAATTTAAATGTTTCACATGTAAAAAATTTGCATAAGTAAATCCTGAAATAGACATCTTTGTTATCGTGTAGCATGACCAATAACACTTCTGAAACTTCTTTAAACACTTAAATAACGAAAGATATTCATATTAGAAAAATACAGTCACTTCACCCTTCTCTTTCACTAATTCTTATACTTCTGTAAAGCTGATGTGCAGTTTGAAAACTTTCTCTTCATTAAACATATGATATATATTATTTTTGTGTGTATAAGAAACTGAGGAATCTGGATTCAAGTACTGAATCAGTACATAAATCCATATTGTGGATTTATCCATACACGTGAGAGTTTCAGAAATCCAGTTTTCAGGACTTAAGAATTATTGTAGACCTGTTGGGACTCCATGAAATTCAGGGGACTTGCATCTATATAATCTACCCTACAAAAGACACGGGTTTTCTAGCTAACTGTGTGGGATAGCAAAACCAGATTTTTTGTAAAAAAAGATTGTACCATGTTAGAGCCTTTTCTTGCCTCTTGGGAAGAATAAACTGTTCCAGTACGAAGCCCATTTTAGAACTGTCTGTGATAGATATCAAAGCACTGTAATGCTGTGGATTAAAACATCCCACTCCTTTCTCTACAGAATTAAATAAGTGAAACTTGTGAATTTGGATGAGTTCTGTGTTACAGAAGTCTGGACCTGGGAGAGTTTCAAATTAATATTATATTTCCTTAGTTTAGCTGAAGCTCAAAGGCCCAGCTTACCCTCTCTGGCCTCTGGTAGAACCTTCCTCTGTACTGCCACTTTTCAAAGGCCTTCAGAGGTATCCAGCTTTCTCCTCTGACTAGACAAAAGAGCTTAAGTGGAGTGTAGGCAGTCCAAATGTGGTGGTTTTGATTGCATTTGCACCAGGACTTTTGGCAGCAGGACTTTAATTTATTTTAATTTTTCTACTCTGAAAGGAAGCATAGGATGTATAAAGGTACAGGCATATGTCTACATAGATATATCTAAAACTATCATTTTTTAACTTTTCCAGATTGCAGATTTTTCCAAGTTGTGGTTGAAAAAGATGTGACATCACAGATTGTCACTGTGTCATCGTTTTTGAAACTTTTTGTTCATTCTGTTTTGTACACAAACACGTGTCTTAAAGGCTTTTAAGCTCTGATGAGTAAATTGAGCAAAGTCTGCATAATTTGACTTAAAATCTTCTCTGTGAACAGAAAGAGATCCATATGGTTCCTGGACAATGTGGCATTATTTAGTTTTAAAACTGGGAAACAAACCATTTTTGTGTGAGAGGTCGAGCAATCAAATTTTGCGTTGTTCAGGAATTTTTCTTGTTGCATTATTTGATTTTATTTTTATTATGAACATCTGGATAATTTTCAACAAAGGAACTAAAAATAGTAATAGCCACATCTAGCCACAAAATAATTTCAGGTGAAATCACTGAGATCAGCAAGGTTCTGCTCATTTCTGACAGCAGGTTCAGCAGCCAGTGCCTGAGCAGGCAGCAGTGTGAGTGACCAACACACCTCTCATCCCATGGGGAGCAGCCTGATCCTCTCTGGGGGCCTGGACTTTGGGGCCACTTCCCCAAAGCATTTGCCAGCAACCACAAAATGAGCCCCTCGTGGTGAGCCAGAGCTGTGATCTGTCTTTGCCTGTCATCCAGGCAAGTGAGATAATTACATTGACAACCACATTATCAAGGCATATCTGAGCTTATACCCTCATTAGAGAACTTTTTTGCATTGTTTTTGCATTCTTGCCTCAGGCTCATGGAAATCGGGACTATATCACAGGAGGGTTTTTTCTGGTTAGATCTGTGTGCTCTAGACTTGTGATGAAATGGTGAAGTTCACCACAAAACACTTGAATGTGCACACCTAGCTTTTCTTCACATTTCTCAGCTTCCCTTCGCACTGGTTTCAGGCAGAGACTTTGAGTCTGTCCACATGAGTAAAAGCTCCTCTTGAATTTGTATTCCTCAATATTTCAATATGTGGGTGCTTTTATTAAGAATGTCTTCCTCCAATTTAAGGTAACATTTCAGCAAAGATACCACACCAGCAAAAACTGATGTTCACAAGGTTACATTTCTCATCCAGACAAACCCTTACTAATTTAAAGATGGAAGCAGAGATTCCACAGGGAAGTGTTTTCGGAGCACGAATGGCATAGACAATATACTGCCTCTTTCCAAGTTCTGATGCAGAGCTGAAGTGGAGTGTTTTGATCCCATTAAGTACCCATCTTCAAAGAACCATCCCAAAACAAGTCTATTATTTCTATCTGGAAAACAGCAAATCCAAAGTTATTTCTCTAAACAAATACAACTCATCAGTTCACTTTCTTTCAGGTCCCAGGCCCCTTTTTTGCTCTTTTTTGTGATTATTTTTCCATGCGCCTGTTCTCTCATGTACGTACTTAATCATTTGTGTTTGTAAGAAGTGGTGACAGGAAAAGAAGAACTCTCTGGTGTCTTGCCCACACACAGATTTCTAGGGTGGAATTAAGTTTAAGATTATAGCTTTTAAATGACCCTTTAGTGAATTAATGAAGTTTCAGTTATTTTTCACTGGTATCAAAATACTTGGGCATAACATTTTACAGTTTTTCAGATTGGTTACCTCAGCCTTAACAAAAGGGGAAAGCTAGAAATCTCTCCAAAAGTGAACAGAGGTCCAAATAACTCCAAAAATAAATGCCTGCTGGGACCAGCCAGTGCTGCATTATTTTGCAGAGGACACCACACAATTAATGGTGTCTCCTCAAAGCCTATTCGGCATGAGAAATACATTGGTTAGTTAAAAGACCCCTTCCCACCCCAAACCAAGGCAGAAACAGCCTAAAACTCAAAGGAGGGTGACCAGAGGTGCATCTGAGGCAGCGAGCGGCCAGCCCTTCCCAGGTGGCCGGGGTGGGAGGAGAGGGAGGGACGGCTCCCAGCTGCACGGGGCTGCAGGAATCCAGGGTGAGGAGGTTAATGACCTGACACTGCTGCCGAGCTACTCCTTTGTGCTGGGCCTCTGCAGAACCCTGGATGGGGACCATCTTTCTTACAAACAGCTCCCTTGCCTCTTCCAAAACCTCAACCTAATCCCAGCCCAGCAGCTTTTGTATGAAATGAGAGCTTTTCGTGCTAGTTAAGCCATAGGCTTTCTGGTTCCAGTCAATGTTCATTCAAGAGGTTTGTTTTGTGTGGGAAAGAAAAAAACGTAGGAGAAGTTGTGGGAGAAAAGGAGCAACAGTGTTATTGATGCAAATGTTAAGTGAATTTCATTCTCTCTATAATTTCTTCTGGAGTTCATGAAATCCCAGTTATGATAAGTAAGGTTTCTTGGTTGCTGGGTCCAGCCTTTATTTTTGCAGTTACATACAGACAGTGTGTTGCTAAAGTTACTTACAGCATTCTTTAAGCTCTTTATCATGGAGGGTTACTTTCTTGGAGATAAAAAATAGTTCAGTGCCACCTCAAATTTGTCATTTGGTTCGAAACTGATACTGCAGAATTTTAAATGTTTTAAAGATCTTCAGTATTGGACATAGAGTTTAATTTTTAATATTAGATTTTAATAATAGGTCACCTTTCTTTTGTAACAGGATTATTTTACAGATGAAAACAGAGTACTAAAAAAGGACCCTCAACAGGATTACCATCTGGAATATGCCATGGAAAACAGTACACATACAATATTGGCTTTTAGCAGAGAGCTGCACACTTGTGACACAAATGATAAGAGCATAACGGTAAGAGTTTCTGACTATATGTAGACAGATGAAGTAATTGATACAGGATAAAAGTATATGTGGTAATTAAGCTGGTAATTAAAATCTCTTTTTTGTAAAAGGAGAGAATTAGAGAAATTCACTTTCCAAAATATCTGTTTGCTGAAATTAACCAGGCAAAATACTTGTGCTAGTTTTATTAAACTATTGTGTTTAAATTTCAGCTTTCTTTGTCCTACTTTAATACATTATGTTCTGTAATTTCTAACAAGTGTACACAGTATTGAGACAGATACCTCTGGGCCATCAAGTCCTATATGCCATTGTCACAATCATTCAAGAGAGGACAAATTGAGAAATACTTTTAACTTGAGAAATACTAACTTGATCTTAGTAATTGATCTTAGATTTTTTTAAAAATTTGGAGAAGATATATTTAAAGTATCTGTTTGTTTTATTTCTTTATTTAAAATTAAAAGTTAAAACATTTTATGGTAAAACCTTCCATGGTAAAATAATTTTCGTGGTAAATTCTTCTGTTGCCCTAGGGAGTGCTGTGCTATTTCCTAAGCACAATTTTAAATTACGTGAAGCTGATGACTTCTGTATTGGAAATGACAGATAGGTTAGAGAGATTTTTACAAGGCTTTCTATGCTTTGGCGTGTTTACTGCTTCTTTTGGAAGTATTACTATAGGAGTAAAACACTATATTCATTATCTATGTTTTTACAATATATGCAATAATAGCAACATGAGAGGCTGAAAATGCAGGAAGCAAACCACAGCTGTGTAAACCACCAGTTTTCCAGGCAGTCAATGAATCTCTGGTTTGCACACCTGCTCCAAATTCTCAGTACAATTCAGCATTTTGGGACACTTCAGGATTTATTATAGCACTTTGTCTCAAGGGTCATGATTGCAATCTGAGAATGGTTTACAGAGAACTGATCTGTGCAGTGGCTGTAGATTGATTTTTAAGATGTAAATCTGTTCTGTAATTGAATGTTAATTTTCCATAGTATCTAAGGATAGCATTGTATTGAAGGTTCACATCTTCACAGACCTGAGCCTGGAAAATATTTGGGGAGGAAATATTCTGGTTGTCAAATAAGTAACATCTCTAGAAAAATGTTTGTAATGTGTTTAGTTACCTCTTTATAAGTCTGTTCTGCCATTTGAAGATATGATTTCAGTTCACAACATTAGGGAAGGAATCTATCAGAGAACAATTTAATTTCTGTGTATTTCCAATTAACCCACTGAGTATAAAACATTAATTTTAAAGGCCAAATTGTGTAAGTAGATAACTGCTCCTCTGGAATACACTGTCATTGTTCAAATACAGCTACACCTGTGCCACAGCTATTGCAGGAATTATGTGAACTGTGTAAGGAAGATGTTGCTCCTATCCCTTGCGGACATTGTGCTTTGTTTTTTTCAGGAGAGCACAGTGCGGGTAATATGGGCCTACCACCACAAAGACATGGGAGAAGCAGGTCAAAATTACCATGGATCTAATCGTGGTACAAAGAGTCTGCGTTTGCTGAACCCTGAGAGAGAGGAAGTCTCATCTGCCTCTTTGCCATACTTTGACTTGACAAACAGAGACGTAAGTTACTCCATGTTTTGGGTTTTGGTGGAGACTGGAATAAGGTGGTAGCCAAAGCCTTGGGCTTACACTTGGGTAGTGTGACTTTTATATATAGATTAAATATAAGGAAGAAATTCTTCACTGTGAGGTTGATGAGGCATTGGAGCACGCTGCCCAGAGAAGCTGTGGATGCCTCATCCCTGGACGTTTTCAGGGGATGGGGCTTTGAGCAAGCTGGTCTAGTGGAAGGTGCCGCTGCCCAAGGCGAGGGGGTTGGAACTGGATGATCTCTAAGGTCCCTTCCAACCCAAACCATTCTGTGATTCCATGATAATACTGGGTTCTTGCCCTTTTTATTAAGACAGGTGCCTGTACCAGACAAGGACACAACATATTGGTGCCAAATGTTTAAGATTCCTGTACAGCATGAAAAGCATCACGTGACAAAGGTGAGTGATTCAGACTGAGCAAATTTAGATAATTAGTATTATTTAGATAATAATTACACTTCAAATCAGTTCTTGCACTTCTGAGGTTTTTTCACTGATTACTGGAGGAAAACAAGACCTCTTGTCTGTCTTTACAAATATGGATCAAATGTTTGTGTATGTGTGCCCAGGACCTGGCTCAGGTGGACCCTGACAACTGGCATGCACAGTGACAGACCCTCTTTCTTTCCATTTATTTCTCTCCTCCTTCATCCTGTCTCCCTTAAGAAAATGAGGTTAAAAATGATTTCTGTCTGTAAATATTTCTGCCAAGGTCTAAATAAAATTGTCTAAAAGCACGTTACATCAAGTTTCTACTTTTATATAGGAATTCAATGAATTTCTTTTAACAGATAGTAATTGAATGGTGATGTTTGTTCAAATAAAGGGCCTGATTCTTATTTGATTCCAGTCACCTTTCTTGTGATGACCAATGTGGAGCCAGGTTACGCCACATAAGAACAAACACCAATATTGTCAGCAATGTAAAAATCAAATACTATGAAAAAAAGAGATGAACACGGTAATTTATTTAAAAAAATAATGAAAATGTGTGAGTAAACATTCACACAAGGCTCAGCAGGATCCTAGGTGATTTGAAAACCCACACGCATAAACGTGATTTCCTATAACACATTTTCTAACTTTTCTTTGAGTTTGGAATTGAAAGCTTAAGAGTGCTGAGCGAAAGATGTTTCTCACATTTCTTCCCAAAAGCAATATACTGAAGACCTCATAAAAGAAGAAATTCTTATTGTTCTAATACACTGAGGATAGCACAGTGAGATAGTTTTGGCTCTCACTTTTATCTTTCTTTGAACCCACAAATGTGTTAAGTGTAGAATTTTATTTCTTCTTTTTTATTACTATTGTCAGTCATATTTCTTCCGTGCATTCAGTAAGATTGAAATTTGAAATTAATTCAGAGGACTTTAATATGGAATCTCTAGTGTCTGTATGATAAATACCTATAATTACTCTGAAATATTGTAGGTTTCTTCACTTTATCAGAATGAACAATTGCAAGGCCCAAATTTCTGCCTTCAAGTACTTGATCCTTAATCACATTTGAAATTATGACAGCTACTTTCACAGAACTGTATGAAATGGAGATTATGCTTGTATTACAGTATGTATGTCAGGATCCTTAGTTTTCTGCTTTCACGTGAGAGATCTTCAAAACGGTAGTATCAGAATCAAGCTTTCCATGTTAGATTTGGTGGAAGTTGTATATATTTGCTGTTCTGTTAAAAAGTTCCCTGTAAGTATTCACTATTTATAATTTCTGAATTTATTTTCTAAATGCTTTGTAAGACTGCACATACAGTTACTCAGACTTTAAAAAAATTGTGCTTGGTTGAAGCTAAAACAAGATTTTAGCTCAGAAATACACTGACTGATTTTTCAGAATAGTTTTATATTACAATAATGTATATAATTTTTTACAATAATGTATAAAAAAAATTAAAATTTTAGAAATCAAATTTTCAAATCAGCATATTTTTTTATAAAGTTAAAAATTAGAGTAGACTCCTCAGTGATTTTCCATCTTCAGAAGAGAAAGAAAATTTCATATTGTTGCTTAAAAAATGTTTAGAGAGAGAGAAATGAATACATAAAGAGAGTAGATTTAAGTAGGAACATTTCCTTAGCCTTTCTTTTCAGGGGCACAATTTATATTTTCCTATAAATGACTTTTATAGATGCCACATAGAGGGTCGTTGTGGAATTGTATCTATGTGCTCTTGCAAACTGATTAAATATTTCCTAAAGCCTACTGATACACAAAGGATGGGGCTTATGGCTGCTGGGGAAGATATTAGCTGTGCAAACATAGATTGAATTTCACAAAGGGGAGGGTGGATGAACTCTTTGGCCTGATCAAACTGTTTGTGTTAGTTAAATACTTACATAGATGTTGATTCTGGATTCCTTCTGTAGCACAGTTTTCATGCAAACCTACACATCTCACTTTTACAGACAGAAAAAAAAAGGTGTAGACATGGTACAAATTTGTCTGTGGCATAATTTAGTCTACTTGAGTAGTGTACATGTGAGCTGGCTTTGGCCATTTCTTGCTCCTGCATGATTTTGTGGAGCACTGAACTGCACAGTTCAGCACTTGCTGGACAATGTGTGCCATCAGCAGTGTGTGCTTAGCTGTGCTGATGTGTATATCTGCTGGTGATCTGAGGTCTCAAGCAGGTGCAACAGCCACAATTGGAATTTTTTTTCCTGCCATTCCACTGTATTCTTTCACTCCTTCTTGAAAATTGCTCTGAGCGCTTTATAATAAAGTACTGTTTTAAATGTCAGTTTCATCAGAAAAGCACGAAGTTTCAATATGGAAACTGAAAAAAAATTAGACCTGCCATTAAAGGCAGAGGCCAAGAGTTTTAATTGTCTCTGGTTAACAAATACCAGATTCTGAATTCAGATTCTGGATTTAAAAGGGTTTTTAAATGTCTATTGGAGATGCATTATTTTAAAAATATTACGCTTTAAGCCAGAATGTATTTAAGGTATTTACAAATATATTTTGTAAATACAATCTAATGGTGCAACAGCTGGGTAACTGATAACACTTGGGTCTTAAGGCTCACCTGCAGTAGTGTTTTAGTTTCTTCTGTTAGCACAAGATGGAGAAATAACTAGCACAAGAGATCTCCATATTAGTCAAAGACAAATTACATAAGACCTTAGGTCTTTTCTATCTATTTAAGTAATATTCATGTTACTTTCCAGGAATCACAGGTAATGGGAAACAGCATATTTTCATTGATCAAGCAGCTCTACACGACATATAAATTGTGCAAGAGATAAGATTGTAGTCTTGTGTTCATCTCATAGGTAGAATAAAGGCATGGATAAGTAATTTCTCATGCTGCGTTTACCAATGGAGAACAGATCTTCACTGCAATAAGGGGGCACCCAGCCAGGTTTAGGACTTCTCTGTTAAATCTTCTTTTGTTTCACATTTCTTGCAACCTTTTCCCCAGGGAAGAGATTGTGTCTTCCTACATGTTCCTACAATGCCTTCTGTTTCTAATGCCTCCAGGAACTTCTGGAGAGACAACTCATAATAACACGCCTGTTAAGACATACAACAGAATAAGACAATTTCTCAATAGCTGGGCATAATAGTGACAATAGTGACCCAGATCACAACCAGAACCAGGCACTGAGCTGTTTTTGTGGTTCTAATGGTTCACATCACTCCTCAGTATTAAGCTGCCTACCTGGCTGAATCGTGGCTCCTTGAAAATTTGTTAAACTTCTACAGATTTCCCCCCCAGTGCATTTTCTGTTAGCAGAACCAATTATAAGTGTAATAGGTAAATTTTGAAAATAATATGTGCAGAACAGATGAAAGGAATTGCTTGGAGGTAATAGCTGGCATTCGAATCAGCTATTTGCAGGATGGCCCCAGAGTGGTCCCAGAGTGGTGGACCTTGGCTGCTCTTCACGTGGGAGAGCACGCGGCTGCCTGTCTGCAAACTCCTCCTGCAGCTAAGTGTGCATTGGCCTGTTCTGCTGCTCTGAGCTTCAGGCTGTGGTATGTGCCTCAGGCTCACTACCCAAGGGATTTTCACTTTTCTCACATACTGAAGTTAGCCGGGAGCTTTCTCAGAAGCAGGTTTCTTAGAAAAAAGCATTCCACTTATTAGCCCAGACTTTCTGGCGATGGGTTTAAGGCTATGTCATACTAGGATTTTTGCAGTTCTCTGTAAATGTCGTTATTCTGACTGGTCCTGAATGTGCCTTTTAATCACACTCCTAGAGAAAATTCTCTGGCTTCGCCAACTGTACCTCAAGAAGGACCTCCACTCCAGCAGGACGTCTCAGAAGGAGGGAGAGTGGGATGCACTCATAGAGCAGACACACAGGCATGTCCACACACCTACCTCTGCATGAAAATGTTTCTGTCTCCCTGCTAAAGCCACGCTAAGGGCAGGTCCTTGGGTGTGGAGAGCCCGCATAGGCAGAGATGCCACTGCACCAGGGCTGGGAGCAAGGCTGACAGAGACAGAGGTGATCATCCTGGGGAGCACACCCTACAAACGGGTCTCTGCAGCATCATCCTCCTTGTAAATTACCTGGTTTGTCTCTTTCTTTTTGCTTATTCAATTAAAAAAAAAAAAAAAAGGTCATTCAATGGCAGCAGACTGGCTTTTTAAACTCTTATCATTTTTGTACTGTAGAGATGTCTGACTTTCATGATTGTCACTGTGTGTGGATATGTGTGTGCTGACATGTCTTTCTATTTTGACAAGTTGTAAGACTATTTGCTGATAGTCAGGTTTTTTTCTGCCTATTCGCTGAATTTATTTTTTCCTTACTGTGAGCAGGCATCATGCAGATGTTTACCAGCAGCAAGAAAGTGAAAATTTGTTTCACATTCATGAGAAATACTTTCCAGTGTTTCAGTAAATACAGCTCTTGCTTTATATTCAAAGCTTGTTCTTAACTGCTTTTTTTGCTTGTAGTTCTACAGATGCAGCTTTTTTTCATTACTATCTTTAGTTTAGGTTTCAATACTCTATGTCTTCTGTCACTTCAATTTAACTGTATTACTTATTCAAATAACTGCATCTGCTAAGGATTCATTACTCTGTCTTCACATTTACCTCAGGTCTCCCATGTGCTTGACTGGGGTTTTTTTGTTGCAATTAAAAAACCTTAAGATACAGTGTTTCTTCCACTGTCTCTAGATTTTCTGTGAGCCCTCTAAACCTGTGGTCTCCCTCTCCACCTGACAAATTGCTTAATGCTGTGTGTAAACTGCAAATTTACAGTATATACTGGTGAAAGCCTGGTACGTATATCCTACATGCCAGATGTGCCGTAATCTATTTGTGTGAAGCTTTTCAGCTTCAGTGTATAGCATGCCTGTGCTAGTTTCAACACTGTAAATTTTCCCTCTATGTTTTCTTAATTTCTTTTAAACACGCTGTGTTTTCCTCAGGAAAAGTATTTACCCAGGCTTCATTAGTAATAATCCCCTAGTCAAAAACATGTCAAATATTGAATTTTACTCCAAGAGAGGAAAAACCTTTTATGTAAAATAAACCCCAAAATTGGGTAGTAGGGTGACAAAGCTGTATCTACATGTCTTTTCTCTAAGAGCAACTTGTTTTTCCTCAGTTCTAAACTTTATAGGTTGTTTCAAAACTACTATAGTCAGAGAAATACCAGCAGAAACCATGTGATGTGGCTGTGCCCAAGAACATAAAATGCTTCTGATTCTGTAAGAGAACTTTTTAAATAGGACATCCAGTTTTAGAGGGCATTTGGCATTGGAAAGGAGGATAGTAGTTGCATTTTGTAAGCTCTTAGAAGTTTTGGTTCTTGTATAAAGCAGTCCTTCCATTATTTGAACCTGCTTATGAGAATGGAGTGAGCAGGTTTAGCTCTGCTGAAATGGGGAAGAAACCCCAGGCTGGGGGTTAAGCTATATGGTCAAAATTCAGTATCTCTTCAGTACAACTCATAAATACTCAGGCAACACATTAAAGATAGTAAATTTTCAGCCATAGAGATGGGCTTTCTCTCATTTAACTTGACTTATCTATGGGTCTGAGCCAGTTGCTTAATTGACCTTACAGTGGCAAAACTAGCTGTTTGTATCATCCCAGAGGAGCTGTCAGAAATGTATGAGCTCAAGCATGCTGTGTATGGTTCAATCTGTCTCTCCACAGATGGATGGGAGAACCCAGACCACCAGCCTGTATTAGATAAGTAACTTTCAGATGAATGAATAAGGGGAGACGTATCCCAACTAAAAAGGTCAGTGGAGAGAAGAGATTGTGATAGAAACAAAAATTGCAAAATAATACTTTTTTTTAAGTAATTGCCTTTAGGAAAAATGATCTTTTCTCAAGCACAACTCTGTGTGATTTTTTTGGCACTAAACTTACGATGTGACTAGTGAAACAGGCCAACCATATAACCAGAAAAAAACGTAATTATTTAGCATTAGCTGAGAAGTGTTACATTAGGCATATTTTTATATCAGCACTAAAGTTTTCCATTGCTGATCTCCTTAGAAGAGGGAGCCTCTTTTCACTTAAAGAAAGGCCTGTATTAGAACACGCCAGCAGCTGCCAGTTAATCTTCATGTTCTGTTTCAGGGCAAACTGATAAGGAAGTAAAAACTCCAAAAAACTTGTTGCCAAGGGTAACTCTGCTTTTTGACAGTGGAATGCTTTAGTAATACCAAAGACCCCAGTGTGAAAATACAAAGGGACTCCAGTTTAAGAGACTGATTGAGTGGAAGCCAGAAGGGCAGCTTGTAGCCTGCAGTACCTAAATGAGGGCACTGATTTTTAACTTAAGTGATACCAGACAGTAACTGTTTGTTACTCTCTGGCCTGAACTTTTACATTTTGCTAAATGTGATAACTCTAGCAAATTGAATCATGCAGCCTGACATAAACAAATGTTCTATATTTTCCCATGCATTCCCCTACAGAGCAATTTCAGCCTCAGTAAATTAGGCTGGCAACCAAACAATCACCTTACGTGGCAGAGCTTGTAAGCTATCTGCCCTTTGATCTGCAGTGCTGGCTCTTCAGTGCAAGCCTGAATTGGCCCATTAGGCTTTGCAGTGCTAAAGACTCATGTAACTGAACAGGCTGAAAATTAAAAGTTTCCCAAGCACTGTCTGAGGAAATAACAGAAATACATTATGCTTTCATATTGTGCTAGATTATTTCATATGCAAAGTTGTTTAAGATATAATTCCATTCTGTGATCAAAGATTAAATTATACATGACTACAGATTTTACT
This sequence comes from Eulacestoma nigropectus, assembly GCA_013397775.1. Taxonomy (NCBI): domain Eukaryota; kingdom Metazoa; phylum Chordata; class Aves; order Passeriformes; genus Eulacestoma; species Eulacestoma nigropectus. Next base: position 90,414 of record VZTE01000395.1, on the reverse strand, counting down.
GTCCCACCAAACTTTATATTTCTTACATATTTTTATTTTGCAGTAGTCTTCTTTCATTTCACTTGTGTATCTTAACTATAAGAATTCTTAAATTATGCAGTTATTGCTGCATTATTTATTTCATACTTGGTATGCAAAAATAACCTACTTCATTTCTTTGTCATCAGCAAAGTTGAATGTCCAGTTAATCCATTTTCTTCAATTTTTGCTTTCTAAATAAAAGCAGCATCCATTATGGCAATGTATGGACCATGCCAGCATGTAGTAGAAAAATATGTGTGCTGTGTGATTTTCTGGTTAAATAAAAGTCAGATGACAAGAGCCTTAATTTAAAATGTGACCAAAAGTAAGCATGGAAAAGGAGAACAATTTTTGTGAGAATCTCTTGAGTTTTACCTCCCAGTTCTGAGAGGATTTGTGGGGTGATCTTCAAGAGACCACTGTTATTGATTAACCCCATTTTTGTCTTGTGCCATGTCTTTATTTTTGCTTTCTCATCCTTAGCTTTATATAGGATTTTAAAGTAAGCCTGTGACTAGGTGATGCACTGAAAAGACAAAAAAATTGTCCGCAGCCAAATATCCAACATTTCTTATCATGGCAGGTAACAAAACACTTCAGAGTAGCATTGGGCCTTAGATGAGCAGTTATAAAGCACCTTTTGTGCAAATACCAGAACAGCAGGCTCGTAGGTAGTAAAATTTATCTTGATGGGTCTTGTGTGGATGGGTCACAGAACAAGCTAGCTTGGTCCTACTAGCATCTCGGCATTGTTTCTGGAGATCAACCTTCTAATTCGGACAAATCACATTGTAGCAGCACCTTAAGCAAATTTTAATTAGGGCAAATTAGATTGCTCAAATGGTATTTAAATGGAGCAGAACTTTCTATTCCGATATAATTGAAGTATTTCCCTTCAGTACCAATCTTTCTCTCTGCAACCCCAGCCACTGGGGGTAGTTTTCAGAAAATGATGTTATGACTCTCTCCATCTTTGCTTCCACTTGCAATGCACAGTAGTCACAGCTATGAACAGATCATAGATTAATCGACTCCACATTAATAACAGTGGAAAAATAGACAGACAATGGTCAGACAAGGCCTCTCCACCATGTCTACACATAGCAGACTGTGTTGGGTTTGCATGGCTAGGTTTTGGTGGCAGGGAGGCTACAGGAGTGGCTTCTGTGAGAAGTTGCCAGAAGCTTCTCCAAGTCTGGCAGAGCCAATACCAGGTGGCTTCAGGATGGATGTGCCACTGGCCAAGGCTGGGCTGAACAGAAATGGTGGCAACGCCTCTGTTACAACAGATTTAAGAAGAAGGAAAAAAAGAGTTATTGTGCAGATGTAATTGTGGCAAGTGAAGAGCAGAGTGAGAACATGCAAGAGGAACAGCTATTCAGACCCCAAGGTCGGTGGAGGAGGGGCAGGAGATGCTTCAGGTATTGGAGCTGAGATTCCTTTGCAGTCTGTGGTGCAGACCATGTTGAAGCAGCTGTGGCCCTGCAGCCCATGGAGGTCACAGGGATGCAGAGATCCACCTGCAGCCTGTGGAGGAGCCCATGCTGGAGCAGGTGGATGCCCGAGAGGAGGCTGTGAACCTGTGGGAAACGTGCTGGAGCAAGGTCCTGGCAGGGGCCTGCAGTTCCATGGAAAGAGGAGCCCACACTGGGGCTGGTTTCCTGGTAGGACTTGTGACTCTGTGGGGGACCCACACTGAGGAGGCTGTGCCTTAAGGACTGCACCCTGTGGAAGAGTGATCCACATTGGAGCAATTTGTGGATAATTCTTGCCCATGGGATGGACTCCCATTGGAGAAGCTCATGGAGGACTGTCACCCATGGGAGGGACCCCACTCTGGAGCAGCGGTAGGAACAAGGTGTGATGAGCAGACCATAACCCCCATTCCCTGTCTTCCTGTGCTGCTGGGGTAGGATGTAGATCTTGGGAAAGAGAGAGGGGCAGGGAAAAGGTGGTATCCTGCTCTGATTTTGTTAGTAATAAATTCAGTTCAGATCCCCAAGCTGAGTCTGTTTTGCCCATGGTGATATTCAGTGAGTGATCTCTCCCAGTCATGATTTCATCTCATGAACCTTCATTGTATTTTCTCTCCCCTGTCCACTTGTGGGGGGGAGTGATAGAGCGGCTTTGGTGGATGCCTGTTATCCAGCCAGGAGCAACCAAAAACACATACATGTCATCAAATTCCACACAGATGGCAAATGAAATACAGGTAGATGGTGAATAATTTCTCTTTGCTCCAAGATTGATGTTTTACCTGGAATGGAGATAATTTACATCTTGGAATGAAATACAGCCCCAAACCCAAAACTATTACCTGAGAAAAGCTAAATATCTAAACTGTTATAAACTACAAGTTAATGCTCTTTGGTCTCCTTTCTGCATCCCTTCATTTCAGTGACCTTTCCATTACTATGTCTTTAGTTGCTGGGACTGAAACTGTGCCTTCCTGTTTTATGAAGTGCCAATCATAGTTTTGGTTTCTAGAGAATTGCTATAGTTTAATTTCAATACACACTTTAAAAGAACCATGTAATCTGAAAATAGCCCTCGCTGTGTGACTTCCTGAATGTGTTGATGAGTGTTGAAGTCCTACAGAAGGGTACCAGACTCTGACTCTGGGTGAGAAAATGTGGAAATAGTATAAATGTGATCATTACTTAACTGCACTTATTTTGTAAGCCCTCTTATGTTTGTATATTAAGCCTGTAAATATAAATTTTTGGAGCTTTATGAACAATAATTCCTGAGAGTTGCTCTGGAGGCTGTCATGTCAAAATCACGAGCCTTGTGCTTATTTTATCACATGCTTTCCCTTCAAACTGTGGGTGCCAGGGCGTGCAGTTTTAGGATACTAGGAGCTCGGTATCCAAATGCGTAAGGTCTTTCTCACGTGTGTCCACTTTGGTAGCCCTTCACAGAAGTCAGCAAGTCATTTTCAGAAAACGTGTTTCCTGGTAGTGTACTTCTGTATGTGTAAAACAAAAAAGGGGCACGCTGTCAATTCTCATGTGTTCTGTCTTCAGGCAAAGCTGCACATTCATTCCCAAGCAGGAGGAGAAAAAATGTAATGTTATTTAGCTGCATGATCAAGGGGATTGTTTTGCAGTTCTACAATAGAATTAAAACCTCTTCCATTGCTGCCTCAAAAAAATAGACATTGCTGTGCGAGGACAATGATTCCATGAACAGATGGGAGTACCTTCACTGACTTTATTATTTATACTATTCAATTTATATGTTCCTCTTGAATAAATATAAACTCTCTATTGGCTACCCATTTTGGCCTTAGACCTGAAACATACTTGGTTACATATTACTTTATTATGAAATTTTTTTCACAAGAGAGTAATGATGTTCATGATTAATTGTCAGTTAATTCTGCTTGAAGTGTGTCAGCTGTGCTGAGAGACAATGGCCATCCTGAAGACCGCAACCACTTTGCCAGTGGCTCTGCTGCTTGTGAGTACAATGAGTGTATTGCCAGGAAGCATAACCAAATGAAACATGTTTTTGCTTGACCTGAGCTTTTTATGAGATTACTCCTCAGGGTTATACTTTTTAACTGTTACTAAGTGCATTATCTTAAATCTTCAGGCATACGTCAGGCAGAAACAATGTTTTTTGGTATTTCTTTGAGGTATACTTCTTTTGGATTTAGTCTAAATTACTGCAAGTCTTTAAAGTCTGAAAATCCTTATGAGTGGCAGAGTTCCAGGTAATTAATTAGGAATAAGAACTTAAAAATGGACTTGATGGCAGAGAGAACAAAAGTCCTAAATCCATCTCTAATTCTCATTTTTAAATGTTAGGGGTTATTGTTTATTATGTTTTTTGATTCCTCTTTCTTAATTAAAATATTTAAGTTGTTCAGCAGAGTGACCTGCAGAAATTCTGGATGTACAGTGTAATTATTATTAGCACTATATATAAATTTAGATACATAGCCTTCTCTTCAATCTAAAAGCACAGCAACAGTTAACTTTTACCTGAAAGTACATATTCTTTTCCAATAAAAATTCTGCAGCTTAAAACAGAGGTATGGTAATTACTTCTTAATGCTGTATAGTAATAAAACCTAAATAAGAGCCTTCATTGAACAACATAGTCACAGAGTAAATAAATCCTTTCTTTACACCAAGAACAGGAAATATCTGTGCCTTGAATAAGATTTTCCATTCACATGGTAAGGACCTTTCCTCCTCAGTGATGTTAGAATTTTTGTTCTGCGCTTAAAAGTATACCCAAAACCTGTTAAGCCCAAATGCCAACAATACAGCTTCAGTCCATCAATCAATCAATCAATCAATCAAACAGATAACACTGTTATTTCAAATTAAAATTATGTCCGGTATTTGAATATCACTTTGGGGAAAAAAAAACCCCTTCACACTTATTAGGTACAAATCACACAAATTTCAATGCCTTAAATTGCATGGAAGTTTCAGTCTGGAAAATTTCCATCCTCCAAGGAAATCTTACCTAATCACATTATGAGTTTAGGGCTGGGGATGGTTTCTGTTGCCTGGGCCTTTTTCTTGTCTATGTCTCTTTTTTTATTTAAAAAATCAAGAGCTGTCACTAAATGCTCGGCTTATATTTTTCTCCAGCTGGAAGATGTGAAAAATGTGTATGAGAATAATTTGGGTTAACATTTTTACGTTTGAAGGACAACTCAAGTTAGGCAGTAATGCTCCCTGTTGTACCTCAGATGTAATCATCCCTGATGACCATGAGGGAACCAGAAACAGTGACTTTGCTCTGCTTCCCGCAATTAACTCACCAAAATATAGACCTTTCTAAGTGGCACAGTATAAACTCAGAAGCACTTGGAATAGAGAGTGATTTAAAGGGATTTGTTAGAGGTGATGACTGAATTTAGGATTGCACAGTGAGGAAAACAGAAAGAGGCACTTAGCTGTGTACGTGCAAATGATCAGAGGAAAGATTACAGCAGCTAGTCCATGCTAGACTGCAGCCAGTTGAGCACTGGAAGTGTCTCTTTGAGCTCTAACTGTTCTGTGGCACTCATTTAATGCTTTCTGACAGACAGGGTAGGGTGGAGGCATGGGGAGGGTTTGCATTTTTCTCCTGTTTAATACATCACACATTGGTATCTTAACCCTGCTCATCATCAGCTTGAGATGCAAGGCACTGTTATGTTAAAATTTTGGATTGTTTTTTTTAAGGAAAGAAAACCCAAAACATATGACAACGTTCAGTTTGTGCAATAGATAAAGTGATAATATGAAACAGAGAGGAGAGGAAGAAAAATTGAAGATGAGTAAGCCGGCCCTGGCAGATATAAACATTTTCTCTGTTCATGTGATGTTAGCCTGTTGACTAAAATAGGGCTTCTGTTAAAATGAGAGGTGAACAGCATACGTCGTGTCTGGTTTAACATTATAATGACTAGAAAATTTTTTATTTTATATTTTTTGAAAGCATTTTCACAAGTCCTAAGAGATTCTGTATCATGAAGGAAGCTCTGCTAAACCTCTCAGCCTGCCTGATGAGTACCAACCAAGCACCATGACTGCAACCCATACTCTTGGCTGCAGAAGGCAGTGCCTTCATTTACATTTGAATGCAGGGTATTTTAAATACCTCCTTCCTTGGGAGCCCTGATTTGAAGTGCTGGGGGTTTATAGTACATCTGTTACTTTTTACCTCTGTTAGTGGGAGTCAGATAGGTTCATATATGTCAGTGTGCTGAGTTTGAAAGACTTTTTGGGCAAGCTTTCAAGAAGGGTAGAGAGGAGAACGCATAAAGCAAATGATCATGAATAATAAACCATGATCTTCTTCCTGCAGGTTTCATGAAAACAGGAGAGGTTGTGCCTTGCTGCATCCACTTATGTTTTGCAATCCCAAACACTTCGGGCATTTTGATATAGGGTGGATGTAGGGCTTTTGTTCTCCATGCCTCTGGCAGTTAGGAAATGTCAAGCAGAAAATGCACTTTGCCTGCAGGGGAAGAAGTCACCGAGGTGCCTGGTGGTGCAGTATCTCTGCAGGCTTATTCACAACACGGCAAAGAGATGAACTCTGACAGCTGGGTCTTCCTTGCATGTCAGCAACAGTGAAAATTCCACAGATGAGTCTCGAAGAATGAGGTAAAATGGGAAAAATAGGTAGTTATATGCATATTTCTTTTTAGTCTTCTTTTAGCTTCTTTCTTGACTTCTTTGTCTAGCAAGAGGTTGGTAGGAATTGGTGATTACAGATGAAGGAAATACATTTCAAAGTCACAGGTTTCTTCATAATTATTGAGAGTGAAAGGTGGATTCCCATTTTCACTGCAACTCATCTAAATTACTCAATTATTGCTTATGTTATTGCTTGGCTCAAAGTGTCATTTTAGAGTCCCCTTGTAGTAAGAGACCAGAGCAAACAAGGCTGTGTATAAATAAGAATCCAAATAAAAATTAGCTGTTCAATTAAATCTGCAGAGCTTAATGACTATTGTGTACCATGCCTGTTTTTATCACTTTTTTTTGGTGTATTTCACTCCTTTGCTCTAGTGTGTCACTTCAAATGATTTTCTTTCCGTAATTATCCTAAAAGTTGCACAAATTAATAAAATGGTCATGATGACTCTTCAGGGCTGGTCCACTATTGTTGTGACTGGAGACCAGGAAATGTAGAGCTCTGAAAATTGTGTTATCATTCATTGAGGCTGCAAGTACTCTGGTAATCAGGCCACCCTGATCTAGACACTTAATTACAGATACCTGCTTTAACAACTAATTTTACACCTAGGACTACATATGTGCACTTCTAGATGCATTAACGATTTCCTGAATCTGGCCCCTTATTTGAGAAACTCGGGTGTTGTTCATCATTACTTGTAAGGCTGGCTAGGAAACAACAATTTTGTTTATTTGAGAGAAAAATTAAGTTTGGGAATTTCTTTTTGGCTTGGAGCAAAGTAATCTGTACAGATGTTCTTCGTGGAAAGTGAGAGAGGAAGTGTGAGGCAGCCTAAATCACCAATCTATTCTATAAGCTAAAATAACTAATAGCTGAGTAAATAGGGCAGCACTCACCTGGGATGTAGAATGGCACATTTAAACCCCTGCACCAGTTAATCATTACAATAGAGTATGGGATCATATTTTCAAATTTTCTTTTCTGCCAAAGTTATTCATGTAAGTAAATACAGTCAGTTATTCTTAAGATCAGAGAAGTGTATAAGGGCTCCGGTCCTCTTCCTTCTCTTGTTTCATTTAGAAATAATGCTGTGAGCCTTAGGAAGCTGGCCATTAAAATATTTCCAAACATTTATGAACAACTCAGGATTAATGGGATTTTCCTAAGATTTTTTTTAATAGAATTTTGACCATTCTATTATTTTCTTTCTTTTTTTATTTATATGCTCTTAAAAGGGGAAAGAGAAATTTCTCCTTAATCAAGTTGTAGTAAAAATGTGTGAAAAGCATAACTTCACTGCTGCTCTTCATTATTTATTTCTGCATAAGAAAAATGTAAGTTTTCCTAGAAGATGTATTGGAAAGATGTTTAAGGATTTGTTCCAGGTTTTGTTTTTCTTCTCTTCACTTAAGAAAGCCTAACAAAACTGCTTTTTGAAGTGCTGTAATTGTTTAGGTAACTGACACTAAAAACCAGTGACATTATGTGAGTTTCTAATTGTGGTGATGTCCCATTGTTTTGAGGGGAAGCTGGTTTTGAAGTAGTGATTGTAAGCACAGCAGGTGCTGGGATCTTGTAGCAGCAGGCAGAACTATCACATGTTGGGACAAAAGTTCTCTTTTTTCTTGGTAGATATAGGGATGATATTCCTATAACCATTTCCTTGACTAACCTATACAGTATGTAGTGCTTCAAAATTCTTGAGGTACATCCTGGTATTTAATGTATAAGCTGCCATGTTATGAGTGTGTTTCGGTTCTGCAGTACTTGGATAAATACGCAGGTTGTTGATGGAGCAGAGGGAAGAAACAACATCGAGCTGAAATGGATTCCTGAATCTTTGTCATTCAGTGTGATATATTTGGGAATAAATTCTTACTTCATGGGAAAACTGACTCATCTTCTTCAGAAATACCTTTTACTTCGGTAGTGCAGTAATTCACAATGATGGTAATGCTAACTGAAATGGGGATTACTGAGAACTGTAGGGATGATCCCCTATGGAGTATTTCAGTCTTGCCTCCAGAACAAAACTTTAGTGCAACTAATTAAATTGGCATCCTTCCACTGATTTCTAAGTGCAGTGAAGTGGGTTGTGCACTTCTTGGGTGTACATGCAGGTAGGTACTCAGCAGCATCTGACTCCCCGAGAGCCCGACTTCATTGTACTTCGCAGATTCATGTCAACAAGGGTGGCCTTGATATGCACAGGTTCTGGCTGCTTCCTCCCACCCTTCTTCTTTTGTAATTGATTTAGCGGTTTGAACAAAATGCAGAGAGAGAAATTTTGTTGACAATATTTTAATAATGTAATAAACTGCTCCTGCTTACCCTGTTCTGATCCTCTGGTAGCATGTGAATGTGCTTGCAAAAGAAAATGGATGGAAATTTAGGATGCATATACATTCTTTTCCTGTTTAAAGTAACCTTCTCTTTCCTAATCCTAGAAGGCAATACTGCATGGCACCCTGCGTCTTAAGAGTTGCATTGCCAAAGCTTTACTTTTCTTGTGAAAATATTAATCTTTATCTTATTGAATTTGAAGGTAGATATGATAGAATGGGATGAAATTTTTGAAAGAAAAAGCAAGGGGAAAAATTATTTAATTTTAATAATGTCTTCTATATGATGATATTTTGTGGAATATGATGTTTCTGAAATGCAGAATAATTCTTTTCAGAAGTATTCATGTTTGCCCCAGGGACGTCATCTCTGACAGAAATGATTTAACATCATCCATCCAAACAGAGAGCGAACACTTACATGAGAATGAAATAATTTTAGCCTACGCTGAATTCTGTGGTCTAATTATACTGGGGGCGCCGGAGCACCTCCAGAGAGAGCCCTCCAGCTCATCACTGCCATAAACAGGCTGGAGCACCCAACCTCTCAAGAATGACTTCATATTAATAAAGTCTTTACAACTGAGCAGACAAAAAGAAATAATTCTAATTCCTTGTAGATGTCAAAAAAATTTGAAAGTCCATTTTGAGCTGCTGAGGAATGTGGGGTGTACCTTTAGGCTCACCCTAGATTTACAGAATCTATAGGCAGCTGTAATTCGAAATAGTACAAAAGAGGCAGAAACAGGGATGAAAAATTCTGAGTAGTTCAGACACCAAGCTGGTTCAGCTGAACAGACTTTCAGCTGGTTTATATCTCCTTCCTGCTGGAATGTGGCTAAACAAGATTGGGCAGGGAGAGAGACAAGTGACAGGAATGTGGCTAAACAAGATTGGGCAGGGAGAGAGACAAGTGACAGTGCAAGACTAGGATGGGAGAAGAGAGAGCAAGCAAGATTGTAACAGAGGTTTTGTCCAGATGCAGAATTTTTTTCCTGCCCCTCATTGATGCACTTGGGCAAAATGAAAATTTTGGAAACTTCATTCCTTGAGTTTGCAGAGTGCTGAAGTTACGTCTCAACTTAACTACAATCTAACATCGAGTCTCCTCTTTTAAAATAAAAGTACCGTGGAACTTTTAGTCCTATCTTCATACCCGCATTGAAATAGTCACGTTGAGATATGTTTTCTTTTTCTTTTCATTGTACCACTGATAGGTTGAGCCATTGATCCAGAAAGGCCACGAGAACCTGGTGCACCATATCCTTCTCTACCAGTGCAGCAGCAATTTGAATGACAGTGTGCTGGACTATGGGCATGAGTGTTACCACCCCAACATGCCAGACTCTTTTCTCACATGTGAGACTGTCATTTTCGCTTGGGCCATTGGAGGAGAGGTAGGATGAATATCTGTCCAGCATGGTTCATCAATAGGGCTTTCTGAGGATGTCTATCATCATGAAATTTCTTCCTAGTATATTACTGATTACCTAATCTGTCTGTTTTTAAGGGTATCGGATCACAATCCCTGAATGCCTCACCAGTAAGTCCTATTGGCCTTTCAAGAATGCAATGATCATCCTGAGTGACAAGCCAAAAGTAATGAAAATAATATAGAGGGAGTTGAAGCCTTAGGGGAGATAGATAGCTTTGGAGCATGGAACTCTGTCCCTGTATCAGCTTGTCCCATCTGATGTGGAAATACATTCATCAATGACCAGTATCTGTTACCTGTAGAGGATGACAGAAAGAAAAGCAGTGTCTGTAGGTGACTTCATAAAAGACACTGAGGCACGACTCTCTAAATGAAGTTATACATAAATTTCATTAATTTTGTGCCTCACCGGAACCTGGTTTCACTGTTGCCCCATTCAGGCATAACATTCTGAAGTTTCCTGCCCAGACCAAAGAAACATCATTTCAGTGTAGGAGAGATCCTGTGTCAGTGCAGAGCCAGCATTTGCTTATGGCAGTGGGGCATATCTACAGAAAATACAGGCTGTGATACCATGCTCACCCCAGGCTGTGTTCTCAGCTTATTTCATGTTAATTTAGGCTGCAGTTAATGCTTTCAGCTGACATAACACAGCATGACTGCCAAAAGAAGTTCAGCTCTTTATGCCCTTGATTCGCTGTGTGCCCACCCAGATGATGGTTTGGGCACAGAAAGTGACTGGGGTGGTGATAGTTTCTGGAACCTTCATTTGCCAGCCTGCAGTCCAAAGCCATCTGCAAATGCTGCAGTGTGAGGAAACAACAGTTATTACACAGACCCATCGAAAGAAGTTTAATCCACTATGAGCATTTTCCCTGGTGTATGCTTTGTGCATTTTTGCCATCAGCTATGCTCTGACCTAGTATTTGTACTTTCAACTGTCTTAATCTAAGTGAAATTAAAAACTCATATAAATAAGTTATCATTTGACAAGCCCTATGGAGGCTTTTGCAAGGATGATCCTGTTGTTAAAGATCTGTAGAGAGGAATCTGACAGATCTGGGTTACATCCAGGTTTGCCCAAGTACCCACTTGACTAGCTTTAGCTTACCCTTATGTAGAATGAAGGTGATAATATTTTTTACTGTATACTACAATTAATTCATTAGTGTCAATCAAGCATCAGAAAGTTGGAATCTCAAATTGCACATTTCAGAAAGTTAGAATGTCAAATTGCATATTAAAACTTTAGCTATATACTATAAAATGGTGCACATTAATTCCAGTTAAAGTGAATTTGGTAAATGAGTTCATTACGAGATACTGGTGTTCTGCTTTAAATCAGGAGTGAGCTTTTGAAGTAAACCTCCCAGTTATCCCCACTTGCAAAGCTTTGTTTATCATCATGAATGGTTTGAGAACTTGCACAGGCCTTTCTGGGATGAAGTTAAATTAAATGTGCGGGGGTGAACCCAGCACCTCTAGCAATACGTGGGGTTCAGTGCATGGGACCTGACCAGAGCTTGTCCAAAGGAGCACCATTTGGGTGCAGTGGGTCCAGCATAAGCTGTTTTACTGTGCAGAGCTACTTCTTTTGCACTATTGGCTTGCTAATGGAAATGCAGCCATGAAGATCACCTTTATTGTTCAAATCATGTTACTTAGAATACAGCTATTGTGCACAAAAAGCAAGTTAATTACATGCAACCTCAGTATTCCCTGGAAATTACTGCTTTTAGAAACTGGGAACATTTAAAATGTTGATTCACTTCTTCATAAGGGTTTTATTGTCAGACTAAGTGCTTGATGATGCAATGTTTATACATTTAAAATGGAATTTTCCTTTTCTGCTCAAACAATAAATACAGAATAAATAATCATAAGATCACAGAGTAATGCAGGTTGGAAGGGACCTCAGGAAGTCTCTAATTCAGCCTCCTACTCAAAGCAGGGTCAGAGGTGAGATTATACTAGTTTGCTCAGAGCCTTGTCCTCTGGGAAGTGTGGGATCTACTATTTTATATTGACATAGTTATTAAGTTTATTAAGTATATAATAAGTGTATTTTATCACAATGCCAAGTTCAGACAGCTGTAAAAGAAGTTATATCTGTAAATTTTATCATTAATATGATCATATCGTTGCAAAAAGGAGTTAATGTACTTACAAAGAGAAATTAACTATGGCAAAGAATACCTTAACTCTGTATTGATTTCTCTAAGTATTGATTTCCAGGGCTTCACCTACCCTCCTCATGTTGGCTTATCCATCGGCACAGCAGCTGACCCTCTGTTTGTCCTTATGGAGGTGCATTATGACAATCCATCATACACAGAAGGTTTGTAGCCTCACACGCTTTAAAATGTGCAAGACTGGAAAATGTACTACACACAAGTGCTCATCCCTGCACTGCATGGCGAACAGAGCAAATAAGAAGCTGAGGGTTATTTTTCCCTGAACAATAGTTCCTAGTTCACAGTGTTTTTCCCACTGCCCTCAAAATTTTTTTTTGGAGCATTTTTTTAAAAAAGCATCTACCTGAACTGTGGGCAGTTTCTGAAGTAGAAGTTTAGGCTCAGGTTTCTAGACCATTCACTGGGTGAAATCAGTTTATCTTAAAAGATAAGCTTTGAATTTATACTGGTGTTTTAAAATTGTTCTTCCTGAATTTAATTTATATTTAGAAGAAATAAAAGGAAGAAACCAAGGATCCCAGGAAAATCAGGGGAACTTTGAAGATGCCTTTGGGAAAGATACTTTTTTGTTCTGAAACAGAAGTTTATTAAGCTACTGTACCTGAGAATATTGTGGTGATTGCTATACATGAACTGAGTAAAATCCAATGCAGCATAGTATACTGGCCTTTCTTCACATCTCCATGTGTTAAAATAAAATTTGCTGTGTGGGCTATGGTGTTCTGCCTTACTGTCATTTCCCATCTTCATCTTGTAAATTAACTATCTTAATTTCTTTTTTATTTAGTGGCAGACTCTGTCTTTTCAGTATGCATATTTGCATGGGATGCAATAAACTTCGTTTGCATCCTTGAAATTGTATGCTTTTTAATCAAATGTTGCATGAAAGCCCAAGAAGTCACATGCTGAAAAACTGTGTATGATTTGGTTGTGTCCCTAAATTCATCATTTTATTTTAATTGACTGTACTGTATGATAGCCTTCCCAAAAGACCTGGGAAAATTCAGACAGCGTAGGCAGAGCAGGGTGTTGGTAATCCAGGTCACACTTCTCCTCCTTCCTGGCAAAATACACAGTATAAGTTCGTGCCAGGAGTGTGAGAGAGTAGACCTGGGTGGTCCATCTGCTTCAGGTGGGGACAAATGAGTTCTCCTGACACAACAGCAAACCTGCCCCTGGGTCTCCTCCATCTGTGTGTTTTGGCACCTGCATTTTCCCAGTTTGGGTCTTGTGGTGAAAGGCTGCACTGTTTCCCTCACGTCGTGACCTGGGGTAATGTTTTCCTAACTGACTCAGGCTGGTAGTGAGCCTTGGCTCCCAGTTAGGACGAGTTCAAACGTTTTGTAGTTTAACGTGGATGGTTTTCACTGTTTCTGGTTTTGTAGTCCTTAACATTCACTTCTCATTTGAAAGGTGGCCTCTTTTGAGACTGTTTATCAGAAACTCTGACATACCATAAGAGTGTCTGACATTTAGATGTTAGCAACAAGCTTGAAGCAGAAATACCACAAAGGAAAAATTCAAGTTCATGAGGTTGTACAAATACCTCCAGAAACAGAGTGAATATAGATTCCCAAATGCTAAAGTTGGGATGTTGTGGGACAGAATATATCACCTTAAATGTGATTCGTATGTTGCAGAATGTCTCATGGCTGATTACCATTCTTAATTGACTATGCACAGTTCATATCCTTTGTTCCTTAATAATCATATGCACTACTCCATCTTAGGTATTTTAGTGACTGGGTAACAGTCCCTGTTCTGTCCTTCTGCCATTTGCTTATCTTAAAATAGACTGCTGATATCATATTGGTGTAAAATTTGGCTTCAGGCACTGCTATGTCTGTTTTGTTTTTCAGAAGACTAATATAGGTCACTAAGAAGCATATTACCTTCTCTGAGATATTTGACATTTTTTTTGCATTTTTAGTTTTCAAAATTGAAATTATTTCAGTTACTATTCAAAAATACAAAGAAATGAAGTGACAAACTAACAGAATGTAGTTCTTGTACAAACACAAATTAATCCTTTTTTTGTGTATATCTTGATTAATAAAAATGACTAATACAAGACAAGTAATTCTAAGCATTTAGATGATAAAGGCAGCAGAAATTATTAATAGATACACAAACAAACACATATGGCTAAACATATGTGAACAAAATAGATTTGTATTATTTTGACTCCTAAAACACAGCCTCCAAAGAGCAGGCTTTGGTTCTTTAAACTAATTTTTGAAATCAAGAGAAGTGCTTGAGTCAGAGCAACATTAACATACTCTATAATTCTCTTGTCTACTTCACTCAAGGTGGGGGTATTGTCTACAGTTCTGGGGTTTAGTCAGGCAATTTTCATGTTTAATTGATGTTTTCTTAATTAGAGAAATTGTAAAAGGGATGTATTTTTTCATCTCAGGTAGGCTGTAATGTAAGAGGCAATCCAAAACAAAGGAAAAATATAATTAATGGTAGGACTCAAGAGGAAGAAATAGATAAAATTCTGAGCTAGAAGAGAACATGTGGCTTGAAAATTTTAAAGAGAAAAAACCACTTCCTGCATATGGTTTGACTCATTTCAAGGTTATTGAGATTGATTCCTTGATTTTCCTTTAGAAAACTTAGGACAGAGCATGAAAAATGTGAAGCAATTAGGTTTGGGATTTTTTCTCCTTTAAAACACTGATTTTCAGCCATGGCTGACTGTGTTCTTTTGTTGCAGGCTTGATAGATAACTCTGGTTTGAGGCTAATTTATACTCCAGTTTTAAGGAAATACGATGCTGGGGTTATTGAAGCTGGTCTTTGGGTCAGCCTCTTCCACAATATCCCACCGGGCATGCCTGAATTTGTGTCAGAGGGTCACTGCACACTGGAATGTCTAGAAGAGGTATGTTCCTTGACTGAATCCATTGGTTTTCATTCACTGAAATAATTGGGAGAGTCACTTGAACTTCTTGGGAAGATTGATAGTTACACTTAAAAGATGTGAGCAAAGGAGAATGGTGGTACATTTTGTCCTCCAAAGTGTTGTCTTTTTGAACTGGGTATTTGGCATGCTTACTACTCAGGCTGCTTTACTTATTTGAGTAATAATGGATGACAGAGGGCTTGCAATGTTTTAATTTTGTGTTTAATATGTAAGCAGACACAGCTTTCCGTGGCAAAGCTATTAATAACTTGGAATAGCTAGCTCAGAAAAAAAAGTTGAGACTAATTCAGACCTGGGCATGTGTGAAAGGCTCCTAATGATGAGGTGGAAAGCCTGAAAGGTATTAGTAGACCAACCACAGAAACTGAAGACCTGAACAAGTTTTGTTGAATGGCCCATGGTACAAAATTATGCATTTATTAAGTACTTGATTTCATTAAAATAACTTAAATATCTCTGCAGGTAATGGAAGCATTGTCTAAAATCTGTGGTGACTGCATCATGAGAGATTCTCATATACTTTGTCATTTACAGAGAAAGGTTGAATTAATAACATGATTTACAATGAAGGTTAAATTAGATACAGAATTTAGATTTGTTCTTGGTGGTGTTAAATGTTGTGTATTGTCCTGGTATTTTTCAGCCTTAAAACACTTGGGTAACCTATTGTCATGAGGTTTCTGATCCTAGGGCTGTTCTTAAAAGGTATTGTGATAATAGATTATTTCTACCTTGAGCTCTGAACAAGAATCAAATTTGAGCATACTGGAAGTTCAGGTCAGTAGATCTCAGCTAGAATGGGAGTGATGTCAGAATTGTGTCAATTTGGAAAAGTTGATTTGCAAATATTTTTGACCCAGAAAAAAGTTTTAAATGTAAAATTATGGTATTTCACTACCAGTTCACTTAAAGACGGAAAGTAGAGGATGTTACAACTACAACCTCTCAATTTTAAGTGCATCTTCTGGCACAATATTGATGATGACATCATTCATAACTGCATAGAAATTCCTTTTCACAATAAACATCCATATTCATTAGTATCAGCCATTAGCACTAAATTAATGTTCCGGTTTTAGTATGATTCCCTTGAAACTCTTAAAACTATCGAGAATTATTTGCAGTCCAGTTGATTTTCTTTTAAAAAAAAGTGTGCATTAGGAGGAAAAACATGTTTTTGTTATGAAAAATAATCACAGAAAAAACCCTAGCCTTTTTGGTACGTGAACCCTGAATTTCACTTACAGTTTTGGTTTTGCTCCAGACTGCATTTTTCAGTAAACTGAGTGAATGCAAAATACATCAATTAATGTACTTTCACTCTGTTTGTACACGGCATTACATTACATTACTTTGCATTTGGGAACACTGATGGTGTTGGTTTCTCTTGGCCAGGCTCTAGGTGCTGAGAGACCTGCTGGGATTCAAGTGTTTGCGGTGCTTCTCCATGCTCACCTTGCTGGCAGAGCGATCAGGATGCGCCACTTCCACAATGGCGAGGAGCAGAAGCTACTTGCTTATGACGACGAGTTTGACTTCAACTTCCAGGAGTTTCAGTACCTGAAAGAAGAAAGAACCATCTTGCCAGTACGACACTCAATTCTTTTCCTGAAAGTGTTTAAGAGATCATGTGCCTAGCATTTTCTCACCTTTAGGATTAAGTTTTACTACAGAATTTCTTGGCATAGCATCACAGAATTCTTGGATGTTCTGTTAATTTTTCCACTTTTCTCAGAGTCACTAAGGCATTAAAGTTTCAGTGTCTCAGGAGTGTCCACGAGTCACCACAGAACTGCCTGGGTCCATCAAATCAAGCTGTTCTTTGGGTATGTTTAATATCCATAATAACTTGATTTGAAGTTTACTATCACAAATGTTTGAACAAAGCAGATTAGAAAATCCCATGTGTGCCTGGCTGTACTATCTTTGTGCATCCAGCAAAATGAATAATGGAAATGCCACCATGTGGCTTTATAGAGCTGTGGGAGCCAAGTAGTGTATCTTCAGTATTTGCACACAGCAAGTATCCAGCCTTACAAATATGTTTAAAAATCAGCCAAGTCTTCTGTTTGTTTCACACTTTTTGTTGTTGGGAGTAAAAGTCCATGCTCATGTTCCACCTGATGTTTCACTAGTAAACAAAACCCTTTGAAAGAAGAAATCATACAACTCTATCTACTGTATTCCTGAAAATAATGTAACATAACTTCTAGAAATATTCCAACTACAATTATATTATAAAACAGTAGCTGTGCATAGGTACTGGATGAAGAGAGTCTGTATTGTTTTGTGTGAGTCACTCATTTAAAAATTATTCACTCTTCTTTTGTTAGCTCCACCCAGTATCTTTTTTAAGTTCTGGCATGATGACAGAAATTTTACTGCTGCAAAGTCTGGGTGCTCCAGATCTGGCCGGCAGAGCAACTTGTCCTGGTGCATGTAAACAAGCACATTATTTAATTGCCAGATGCAAAATGTCAAAAAATGGAATTTGTTTATAATTGGAACCACTAAGGGAGAGGGACCTGAAAAGACCATTGAAACGGCTGAACTTCAGTTACGGTCAGGAGCCCCACAGTTTAAACTTCAGGGGCTTTCTTCAAGCCCCTTTCTCTCTTATGTCTCTTCTCCCACACTGTGAGACTTTGATATTTGTACTTTAAAGACAAGAAGCTAAAATGCTAACTTTATAGTTTAATTTCTACAGCAAAACCTGGATGTTCGAGTGTGGAATTTACTCTTTGAAGTCAAATTGCTTGTAGTCTAGGGACTTCAAAGACAAACTGGTGTTACCTCCTTCAGGAAAGAAGGTTGAAGGGTTTAGGAAGAGGGCTGGCAGAAGATGACAGGTTTGCAGAGAAAGCCTGTAATATTTTTAGTAAAATCCATGCAGATTATGGAAAAAGGCCTCTTAAAATTCAAGAACATAAGGGAATAGACAACAGAAAAACTATAAAGGGTATTTGATAGTAATAGCAACTTGAAAAAAGAGCCAGCTCAAGCAGAAGATGAAATTCTTTCTCTGAAGAGAACCATTTTTTATGCCTTTCGTTGTTTTCATCTTATGCAAAACTACCAGTGCAGCTTTACATACATCATCTGGTGTAATTCAGAGAACAGTTTAATCAATTAACTAATAGTAAAATTTCTCATGTAAGTTCTTGTTATTCTCTCTTTCCATAAGCTCTCCCAAGGGTGTATCCTTCTTTCAGCTTGTGGAGTCCACGTTATTTGCTTTCTTCACACAGTAACACTCTCTTCTCCATTTGGAAGCAACACATCTAGTCTCACAGAAGGAATGATTTTAGTGAATGTTATCCAGTCTGTAAGATACGAGAGCCAGAGATCTCACTGGCAGGAACAGAGTATTCCCACTGGAAGCAGTGACACTGTGCCAGTTCGCGCTACTTCAGAAACCTCTGTCTCCATTTGGCTGACATGAGGCTGACGCACCTTCTTCCAGCAGTCTGGGGTACAGATTGTGCTAGCATTGATCTGGAGAAACAGCCTGTAGGAAAGGAGAAATTCTCAGCTTTTGAAGGGTGATCTGGCTTTTTTTAGGGAAATACAGTGGATGATAAGGAAAGATGATGATACAAAAAAAATTCCACTTGATTATCACGGTGATTTTCAGATTTGTACTTGATTAGGTACAGGGAGTGAAAGTATTACCAAATAGTAGATCAGTTTGTCAAGACACCAAAAAGTTAATTGTATGTACTTGAGAAGGTAAGTATTCAGCCTTTCCCATACATATCTGTCAATGTAGTGAAGTCTTTGCCTGCCACTCCTCTACTCCCAGGCTTGGCAGAGAAATTGTTGGTTTTGCAATGTGGAAAGCCTTCTTTTCCTCATTTGCCAAATATTTCTATTGAAGTTGGCAGGGTAAATTAGCCTGGGTAAAGTAGCACTACATGAGTTTTGGAGCAAAAATCATTTGTATACATTGTCTATTATATAATTTTCTAGAAAATTGGATGATTACTGCGTACCTTCATTGCTATTTTAAAAGAAAACCAGACAACACTCTTAATAAGACTCTGTTTAAATCCATGGGGAATCCCTGAGGATCTGGAGTAATATGAATGCTAAGTGCCAAGGCCTTAACATATGGCAATTACCTAATCCTTCACTCTTTCAAAAAGTCATATTCACTGCTCTGATATTTATTTCTTAAGTGCTTGCTGTCATCTGTGGTTACCTGAAGCTGGTGTTGATAAACTTCAGAACTGTGAACTTCCTAAATTTCGTGTTTCAGGGGGATAATTTAATCACAGAATGCCACTACAGTACTGTGGACCGAATTCGCATGACATGGGTAAGCAATATTTTAGTGGATCAAAATAAGTACACAGATAATATTGGGGACTAAAACCTTTTTCATAGAACACTATTAAAAAAGAGTTAATTTACTTGCTAATGCCTAGGTGCATATAATTATTTATTGTCTTTCCTTTAACAGATTGTTAGGTTTTAAAGTCATCTGAACCATTGTGATCGTAGTCTGATCTCTTGCATAAGGCTTTCATATGACTAGTTTATAAAAATAAGCAGGTCAGCTCATAAAAAATCCTTAAAAGTCAAACTTTTCTAGTATAAGGAGTGCTTTCTTCACAACATGTATTAACATGCAAATTCTGCGTACTCTAATGAATTATTTTTATGAACTTGTTACGCATTTTTCCCCAAAGTTGTAATTGCCAGTTCTTAGTATCGATTTTTAGATCAGCTGCGACCAGGATGTTTCTCCACTATTTAATTATTTTCCTAACACAGAATCCAGGCAGAATGAAGGTCTTTTGAGTTGGGAAGAGGAGTTGAGGAACCACCACTCCCTATCAAGGGTGTCCAGCTCTGGTTTGGCACACGGCAGTGCACAGTGTCCCAGAAGCAGCTTGATAGGTTAACAGAGGCCAGGCACTGGCCATTGCAATGCAGACACTGGGTTTTGGAGGTGAAGTAAATTTGGTTACTTGGACATGAGCTGGACTGTGCCAGTTGGCTAGGAACACATAGAGTGATGCCAAACCCACTGTGTCTTTGGGAGGGATATAGCTGCCTGTGCCAGGATCTGATCCCTGGGGAGGTGCTGTATCCAGACCTCTGGGAAGTGAGACCTGAGGGGTTTCTGTTTTGCAGTTGCTGGCATCCAGAGAGCATAGGGATACCTCTGAATCATGGCTTGCATGTAGGCACATGCAGTAGTTATATAATGGAAAGCAAAAGACCAGGAATGAAGGCTTTTGAGTTTTTGTCCTGTTTTCCTGTGTGGTGACCACACTAACTCTTGGCTCATGTGTTTTGTTTTCTCCATCCCTGTTCCTGTGGTTCTGTGAGACTTGTGGAACTTTTCCCACACAGGATTTAGGAACATGTAGTTTATAATCTTGTCCATGTTTACCAAGAGTAATTTTAAGTTAGTTTTTTGCCCCACGGTTCTCAATGGAAGACTGTTTAAGAGTCTGTTTCTTCTGCTAACTAGAAATGTTATTCTAATTAGTGATTTTATAATGGATGCTCATTTTTTCTTGAGCCAACATTACCTGTTAACATAAATAATTATTTTCCTTCTCGCTCTTTATCTGCATATGTACTTACAAGCAGAGTCCAGATAGATTCACATTCCATCCCAGCCTCCATTTTACTAGGCAAATCTCACTTAATTTCTTTTTAAACAGATTAATTATCCTACAAGGTTTTTTTCTTCATCTGTTCCACTTTGAAGCCCTTTTGTGAAATGTGGTAGATCTAAGTACCTTGGGGACAAGTGAAAGCAAATCTGAACTTCTCAGATAGCACACTTTGATATAATATGAGCCTTATTTTATTCACAGCTGTTCTTTCTCATGTCTTTTAACTTGGAAGCCATTGCTTGAGCTTCCAACAGTCTTTTGTAATTAATTATGTAATAACCTCTTCCTACTTGATAACCTCCTATACAAGACAAACTTGTCAAATTGGGCCTCCTGATACACCTTTCATTAGCATATAAATGCTAATCAGTGATTTAATCTGTGGGATTCCAGTGCTACCTGATTAAAGAAAAATCCTATTTTCAGGGTGGTCTGAGCACCAGGAATGAAATGTGCCTGTCATATCTGCTCTATTACCCGAGAATCAACCTCACCCGCTGTGCGAGCATTCCAGATATAATGGAACAGCTCCAGTTCATTGGTGTTAAGGAAATCTATAGACCAGTCAGGTATGTAAAATGTTTATGAATATGTGTATCACCTCTATTTCTGTCTGTGGGATTCCTGGATCATTTTTATACAACTTTTCTTTGTTTCTGGTAGTGCAACATGGCCCCTCATGCCACTTTATTTTTTGGTCAATATGTATTATATGCTGCTATGTATTTCTCCTGCCAAATTATTTCACATCTTTTTTTTTTTCTTCTGATAGAAAAGCAGTTTTTCTTTTAAGGAAATAATATTGTTCACATGAGGGATTTTTCACCACAATCATCTGTAAAAAGGCTATGTATCACTGTTCTAAATCTATCAATCTATTAAAACATGTCAAAGTTTCATACATAAAGAGATAATTTTGAAAAGGAGTTTGTGAGCATGGTCATTGAATTTGCCTGGGTAGATTTGTTGTCAACAATTCTGTTGATAAAAATATGTTCCTTATAGTGCTTAAAATTAAAGCGTCTCAACAGCAGATTGTAAAGAGTGGAAACAGTCAAAAAAGCAAAATTCCAAAATGAATGAAATACAGAAAAATAAACAAACAATAAAAAGTAGAATACACTTTTTGTGGTGAAAGTTGAATTACATTTGTATTGTTTGTTGCACTAAACTAAGGTAATAATAAGATTTTAAAATCAAATGGATAGACTAATAGTGTGTCACCACAAGTTTTAAAAGTTGTCTTTGTTTATAGAGTTTATCTTAACAAACCATGTAAAGCTATTATTGCAAAATAATTTGACATACCGGCTTAGTGGTCTTAGTTCTGAAATTTATATTCAAGGAAGAGGAGTTTGAAGGAAGTCACAGTGCAATCAATGTCTACATAATTTTCCACACTATTTCCATTTACAACCTCTTCTAATACAGGGAGAATAGAGTTTCTAAATGAGTCTTATCTAAAAGAGTCTTTCTGAGCTTAGAAAGAAAATATTCTATCAAATGTATGCTCTCTTGAGTGTTCATTCATGATAACTGTACTTAAGGAAAAAATGCACATTTGGCCTGGGGAAATAAAGATATTCTGAATAGAGTAAGTATGCAGACTGTCTGCCACAAATAGAATAGTAATTAGAGGAGGAGATTAATAATGCCTCTAGTATTTATGACCTAATCCACAATTCTTGTTTCATTAAGTTCTGTCAGCCTGAGGATATGTGACCTGATCCTCATCTCTCATGTGTCAGTCTACCACTAGAATTGCTTCACTGACTCTTGCCAAGTCTCTCTTGACTTACACATGAAGGCAAACTGGGAGCAGGATCAAGGCATTGTGGCTCACTTTAAAACATTTTTCCTCTGTCTGGTGGCAGAGACAACGGTTTAAATCATGAGGAGCAGAGATGAAAGTGATTGGGCCACAGTAGCGGCCCAAGTACCAAAATAGGTGGTTGATTAAAATGACGTCCTCTATGCCTAGATGTTGAGTGGAGCAGAACTCTGGCATAGGCAATTTACCCTAAGCAAGTGGGAGACAGCCTACTGCAAGGTAACACAGATCTGTAAAAAGTATTTTGAAAAGATAACTCATGCTCCAATCACAGTATCAATTAGGTTACTTAATAAAGTTTTAGATACTTTTGTTCTTCTGCTAGCTGTATTGACTTTGTGTTCGTAAAAGCTTGATCCCTCCACCATGTTGTTTCCATTCATCCCAGCAAAATCAAACATGGAGAAAGCAGGTACAATGGAAAATGTTTTGGTTTTTTTTTCATTTTCCTTTGTTACTATTTTTTTGTTTTCTTTACTAAATGAAAGGCATGGAATCTCATTCCTTCCCTTTCCACATCATTGGCTGGGGGGAAATGAGATAGTTCCCATTTGTTCATGGGGAGGATTGCCACACTTGGGCAAGAGAAGCGCAGCAGGTCTCTAAACCACGCCTCCAAAAAGCGGCCATGCAGCCAGCTTGTAGGAACATGCCAAAGGCAATGTCCACAACACCAGTTAGTATCTGCTGCCAACCTGTGCATATCAGAGCAACTCCTGTGCTAGGCTCTCTTTTGACCTGAGCTTGGCAGAACCACCTGGAAGCCTGCCAAGCCTAGGAGAGGGCGTGGCTTTCTTTTGGTTTTGTTTTTTTTTGAGAAGTTAGAGAAGATCTGTTTTGTATTGCCTGTGCATTCAGTTTGCAGATCAGAGAACAACAATGTAACTCCTGAATTCCTTCATTTCTAAACACATCTGGCAGCAAGTACTAACCTGCTGACAGCCTTTTTTAAGTCTGTCAAAATCAATGAAACTGCATCAGTTTTCAGTAGAAGAGAACTTAGCTGAGAATGTGAGCTAGGCATAATATATTTAGTAGTAGAGCATTTTTTTTTTCTGAGTAGTTTCTCTGAAAGCTTTTCCTCGTCAGTTTCAACTTGATAGTATTTATCTATTTTTTAAAAAATCTAACTGTTTGTTTTTCTTTAGGACTTGGCCTTTCATTATCAAGAGTCCTAAGCAATATAAAAACCTCTCTTTCATGGATGCAATGAATAAATTCAAATGGTCCAGATCAGAGGGTCTCTCCTATAATCAACTTGTGCTTAAACTACCTGTGAATGTGAGATGTTCAAAAACAGATAATGCAGAATGGTCGGTAAGTCTGTATGTTGAAAAAGAGGCAACGATGCTATGAAACTAATTTGATTTACTGTGTTTCATTGCATATGAATAAATATCTGGTTGTGCATCTTCAGGATATTTACACAGCTATATTGCATTTACATACAATAACAAAAGATGAGAATGTTTTAGCAGCGCTTTCACCTAACTTGAGTTCTCGAAGCATTTAAAAAGAAAAGAAAAGTTGGAATTTTAATCAGTACTTGGGATCAGTAATAGGAGGATGGAGGCTTTTGGTGGGTCTGGGGCTGATCAGAGAGTAAACGTGTGTCCAGATTAAGTGACCAAGCCAGGAAGCTGTTCTACCTCGGCTGTCTCCATGGTCAGGGACTTATGTTAGGGTCTTGTGACGGATGATTCAAAATCCCTAAATCAGGTTTTATTTCTGAGTCACCTTCTAGGGGAAAGCTTATTGACTGCGTAATGAAAAATCTACCTTCTTAACTTGGGCATCTAGACAGCCTAAAGCTGTATGAATAATCTTCCAAAAATTCTTGCTTTTTTTATTGGTCTTAGAATTGTCTGTAGTATTGGGCCATAAAAATACATTTGGATAGTCTGTTTCCTTTGTGGACCTTTGTTAGATTTTATCTTCTGTACTTTTACTTTCCTTATTGTCTTCATGAAAAAACCTTATAAGATAAAAAATAATACCCCAGTAAATTATTATTTATTCTGAATACCTACTGGTATTTTACCAGGACTGTTGAGAAAAGTTGTCGTCTTTAATGTTGATGTGTGTTTATAGAGAATGGCTAGTGCAAGTACTATCATCCCTGATGTAAGGGATGCTTAAAAATATGTATTGCTTTTTTAACTCCTTTACAGACTCCACATTCAAGGCTCTTACTTTTTTGAGATTTTCTGCTCAGAAGGGGAGACACTCTCATTTTACTGGCTTATTTCCTATTGTGATTTCAGTCCTGTATAGCAGAGCTGCTATGAGATACTACTGATGAAGTACTTCCTAGGAAAGGACTTTTGCCTCATTCTCCTCACCCTGGAAGATAGCCCGTGCTGCCTCATAGTGTGTCACACAAGTCCTTTCAGGTGGTGAAGAAACTGCCCCTCCTGCAGCAGCATTCTTGGGTTTTTCCAACATAGGTCAGACTGTTCTGCCCATTGGATGTCAAAGAAATACCGTGTGCTATAAGTAATAAAGAGGTTCTGGTTTTTTCTAGTATTTGTCCCATTGTAGACCTCCTGTGAAAAGTAGTTGTAGACAGACAGTACATGTGACTGTTCACCAGTTTTGGTTAAACTTCTTGACATTTACAGCTGCTGGCCAGTAGCAGTTGCATAGTCACTCTTTCGCTGATTATTTGTCAGAGGACAAGTTAAGATGATGAAAAGCACATAGAAATTTTATCAAGAGGGGATAGGCTGGAGTTTTTTAATGGTATACTTTCTGGAAAATGCCGTTCCTCTTTATCTTACAGGATGAAGGAACAATACTGACAACCTAAAGGATGTAGTCAAAGAATGAGCTCACTGGAACTGGAAGTTCTTAGTTCTTCCTTAGTCACAGTTTCCTTTTTCGAATGACATGGTCATATTCATCAAAGCTAAGATTAGGACTCTTTCCTTTCCCTTCTCTTATTAGTGATATTACACTTAAATGACCATCCTCATCAAAATCAAGAACAGATTTAACCTGAATGGCCAAACAATCCCTGAGTTGTTATAAGACTGAAAAAATTTGAAGCAGAGAACTGAGTTGAAAATACTGTCATCCTTCTATAGAGTTGGTCCCTATTTCAGTTTTAGTTTTGTGTTGTGTTTGCTAAGATTAAGTCAATATTTAGTTGGGGTTTCTTTCCACAGTACAGAATAATAGCAACATAGATGAAATCCCCAAAGCAAGCATATGCTGTACAGGTGGGCATTCAAACTTTCAAAAATGTGCCCAGGAGCTTACTTTCTGCAGAGCTTATTTTCTTTAACATGTAGGGAGTAAATTTAGGAAAAGCAAGCTGAGCACTGTACACAGATGTCTCTAATTTCATGTCAAAACCATAACAAACATGTAGTTACATCCAATCCCATAAAATTGCACTGAGTTCTACAGGAAGCGTAAAAAATGCTCAGTATATAGCAATATGACACTGCTGTATGTGACCTTGCTTCAGCAAGGACATAGGACCAGATGACCTCCAGAGATCCCTTCCAACCACAACCATTCTGTGGTTCCGTGGAATAATCCATACACCACTGCTTTGTATGTACAAGTGTGAGCCTTTCACGCACAAATGAATGCATTCAAATATCATCCTGTATCTCTATAGCAGACTGACACTGCCAGCTTTCTTTTTTATTTGACAGAAGGATGAAAACAACAACCAAACCATCCAAACAATCCCACAAAGCAAAAAATGGTCATTCAAACCAATGAACAAAAGTCTAACCTTGCTTTACTAGAGAGGATGCCAGTGTGTACTGCTGCTCTCAAGCTGAGAATGTTGGGTATGCACACTGGCTGATCATTTGCCATGCAATATATTCATATTTTTACTGAGCTTGATGTTTCCACAGTGAGAGTCACAACCCAAGTACAAAATTATCAATAGATTCTCAGGCAAGCTGCCAATTATCTTGAGAGCAAAAAGAGTTTCCTAATCTTATGTGACAAAACTCTGATAATTTTTTGTTGTTTTAATTTCAGATCCAAGGCATGACAGCTTTACCTCCTGAAATAGAGAGACCATACAAGACAGAGCCAGTAATATGCAGCTCATCTTCCTGTTTAAGTTGCAGTTTATTCCTCACGCTGTTGTTTGTTGCACACATCACAGCCAGTACCATAGGAAACACTGGGCCCTTTGTATAATAATTTTTATTCATCTGTGTTCTGTATGCCATGCGAGTTCTGATGTGTTTGCACTGTTGCTACTGTAGATTTATTTTTTTACTTATTAATAAACTAAATTTGTCGGATCAAAACAAAATGTGTACTTCCTCTGGAAACTGTGGGGTTTTTGGTTTTCAATGTAAAATATGTATGAAACACAGTAGATACACTAGCACACGGCATATTGAAATCTTTTCCTGTACCATTTTCTTATACTTTGTCCTGACTCTTTCACGTGGTGCTTTCAAAGTCATCTATGTATATGGGTAAAATTAATAAACTAAAAGCAACTTAGTTAACCACATTCAGCCTGGTCTGTGCTGTGTTCTTTTGCCTTGGTTCTTGACATCTGCAGGTAAAGAAATTACTGCTGTATGGACAGGCCTTGCAAACATATATTTGGGTATGTGACTGACACATGCCATAAAGCTATGGGAAGGATTCATTCAGGGAGGACATTCCTGGGAGCAACACACTGCAAAACCATCTCAGCTCCTGAGACATGGGAGCTATAGGTGTTAAAGGGATGAAAATACAGGCAGAACCCCAAATCTCCCCAAAGTGAATCCTGTACAAGTCCTTTGGCTTGGTTGGCATTTGTTTTTCCCGATCCTGGGTAATTCAGGGTGTTTATGCTGTCTTAAGATACTTGCACAGGGAGTAAATCTTTGGTGAGAAGTAGGCAGTCCTTTTCTGTATTTGATCTGGACAGCAGGAGCAATGTAGATCTATCTCACATTTAGGCTCTGGCATGCGCAGGGAACCGAGCCTGCCAGGAGCTATTGTTAGAACACGCTGAGCATCACGAAAGGCCAAACAGCTGATTAAGAAGTTGTTTTTCTGTCTCATACGTACAATGTTTTATTTACACTTGGAAATCACAACTTTTCGACTCAGACGGTGTTGGGTAGGGAAGATTCCTGAAAGAGACACAGTTTATTGCTCCCTGGTGAAATTATGCCACACAGTAGAAAAGGACTTTGAACATTTAAAAAAAAACGTTCATTTTTGTAGCCACAATGCAGTTACAGTAAGCTATGATTTTTTCAGTATTGCATAAACTTTTCTGGAATGTGGCTGTAAAAATAAGTTAGTCTGGATGCTGAGAGTGCTTCCCTGTTTGCTGCAACACCTGCTCTACAACTAACCTCTGTAGACTTAGTTACACACAGGCTTTGTTATGTACATTTTATGTCGTTGAGCACTCCTGTGCAGTGTGGTGAGTCCAGAGCAGATTGAGAACCTGAGCTGAGATAAAATGGTTTTCTGCCCATTTTTCTTCATCGACTGTTAACGACTGATACCAGCTCTCTGTAAAGTTCCTCCTCTTGAGGGCAGGCTGTTTTATGCAAAGAAATATCACATAAGAAGGAAGACGAGGAGAGGATTTGGAAACTGTCTTCTCTGAATTTGAAAAGTGCGAAGGAAAACATCACAGAGCTGGTAGGGCACATCTGCATGTAGCTAAAATGACAGTGCATGTGATAATTGAGAGGAGAGAAGCACTGAAGCAGCTAATGCCTCAAGTAGAGATGAGAGAATTAAACAAGGATAGATTAATTTTCTAGGAGCTATAACAGCCTCATTACATAAATTATTCATAAAGGGAGTTTAAAATGAGCCATGAAGGTAAAAGTTCACAGGGCCTGCTTTATCCTCCTGATGCTGTATCCTTACTTGGCTAGGAAAAACTCCTATGCAGGAAATTTCTTTACCATTGTTGGGTAGTTGTTTGCTCTATATATACCTGGACAGTGATATATTCTCTCATTCTTCCCTTTGGTCCTGGATAAGGTAAGGAGAACATATGTACCAAACAGCATCTGGACCTTTTGGGATTAAACTCCTGAAGTTTCAATAAAGAAATATCACTATGTAGGTGTCTTCTTCCTGCCAGCAGAAGAACTATGCTCTTCTGGTTTGTGTTCCCAAATACAACTCGTTGAAAAACAAAAAAACAAAGAGTAGTCATGGTGAATTATAGGCAGAAAAGTCTTCTGAGTGATTATTTGTACAGATCTGTTCTGAATGTGAAAAGTGAAGGGCATCCTCCATTTAAGATATCACGGAGTCTAGGATACATCTTATTGTAACAGCAGTCGGCAGGGACCTTGGCCTTTCTTATGCTTAAATCTGTTTCTAAGGTGAGAGGGAGCAAGGGGAAAAGAACAGGGAATGAAATGAGAAAAGAGCTTTTGTGTTGGACAGGGGAGCCCTTTCACATGCAGTGTTACGTCTCATTTGCTACTACTGGCATCCGTCCTAGCTTGACTTGGTTTGCAACAAATATAAAGCAGATCTAGAGTTATTTTCCTTTCTGTCTGCTCTCTGATTTTATGCAGTTTCTTATCTACAGGAATTTCCTTTCTGTGGGCACCCATCCTAAGAACACGTGAACAGATCGGTGTTTGCTTTTGCCATGCAGTATGCCATAAGATGATGTAAAGCAAAGCCAGCTCAGAAAGGATGTCTGTGAGAGATAGCTGCCAGCATATCAGGAAGACCTGTCATGTACACTAAACACTCATTTTTGTTTAATCCACAAGTGTTTTATGACTTCTGGAGGAATGGAAAGGAAAATTCTGCTTCACAGGTAAATAAAAAGAGAAACTGGTGATAGAGTTCTGGGATATTACCAAATAAAATGATCCAAGACAGATGTGAGCACATTATTAAAGAAACTTAAAACCAGAAAACAAATAAAGAAACCAGACTGAAATTGTTGAAAATTCAAACAAGGATAAAAGTGAGAAATGCCACGAGCTAACTCTATGTCACTGAAGAAAAAACATGTAGAAAGCACATACCTAGTCACACTGCACATGAAAAAGCTCTCAGACACAGACCTCTGTGGTTTTCTCTCATTATTGAGTTCTAGTAAAACATATGTTCTTGCTTTGTGTTTCTACCCAAAGCATTCGTAATGGTTATAGTTAAAAGCACATACAGTAAATACTATTGTCAAGCAAACCATAGCGGAGGAGAAGAGGTTTATACACTGGAAAATCTATGACTTGTAGATGATAAGCACAAAAACGACTAAGCATAATACCTTACTTTAACAATTATTCATGCTTTTCTCTGCTTGAAGAAATGTATTAAAAGTTTCTAGTGAGAATCTAAATACACAAATATTTTAGTGGGATTAAATATTTAGTGTGTTGCATTCTGGAATAGGTGCTGAAAATCCCATTCTGCTTTAATCACTTTCCCCACACAATGGTCCAGCTGCATGTCACCTGCAGAATGTCTATAGATATACTATTTATAGTATTTAATCCCTTTTGGGTCTATTATTTGTCCATTACAGAGCTTCCATTTAATGAACATGTGGCTCTCCTCAAATATTCCTCTTATCTAAATCAACAGCCATTTGGGATTTTGCCTGTGTGTGGTAAAAACAGGACACAGGAAGTCTGAGAAGGGAGCACTGGAGTTTATGTAGCTCTGATATTTGTCCCTGTAGAGGAAGATGTCATTCTCTGATCTCATATTCCATCCTGAAGGCCCATCATACCCCCATACCCAATCCCATGTCAGCTCATCCATGGCCAAATACAGTGGCTAGGCTGGGTGCAATTGTGGACCAGTGCAAGCGTGAGAGGCAGAGCCCCAGCTGGTGGGAGTGCAACTGTATTTGGCTTAATTCCTTTCACTGAGGAGGTCTGGCTTGTTTAAAAGAGGCCTGTTTGACCATATTATCCCAGATGCTATAGGGGCACAAATTTAATAACTAAAATCTAGCAGAAACACTGGCCTCATTCTCCGCTTTCCTCCCATCAAGGAGAAAGTGACTATTTTTAGACCAATTATTACTACTGGAATGTTTAAGAATTTTCATTTCTTTGGCCCTTTCCCTCTTATTTCTGATTTTCAATATATCTATGTCTTCCATAAGGATTAAAGAGAGAGAGAGAGCAAACTTATCCTTAACCTTTTATCAGAGGGGAAAGCTGGGAGAAGAAAATGACAGCTGTGGCACAGAGAGCTCCTCTGGCCTGCTTCCTCCATCCCCGAAGAGGTTTCCATAGGTCATAGGTGCCCCCAGGAGCATTTGCCATCCCCACACCTGTGTCCTGCAGGTGCACTGAGGCAGGCACAGGGTGAACAAAGGGGTGGGTACAGCCATGAAGTTTCTCTACTTCAGCCCCTGCAAAGTGCCGGTGGTGCAGGTGCAGTTGCCCCATCTACCAAAACCTAAGGCCTGGTGCTTAGGGTGCTCACCTAGGAAAAAGGTGTGAAAGCATTTAATGTCTGTGCATCAAATCAAGAAAAGTAGATTATTTACCTAGACTGAATTTTTAGTTTTGTGGTGACTCTATTTTATAGGAAAACTGTAAGATACCAGGTAAACATTAGAAAATTTATGACTGAAAATGTGACTTACAGTCTGCTTCTGAGCATGCTATCAAAATATTTACTTTAAGTGAATGTCTTTTTTACTCTGCATGCAACAGACTCATGTAACAGGAAATCTGAGGCTTCACATTTGCTCAAGGACAACATATTGCAATTTCACTACCAATGGCAGCTAACACTGTGGTGTGGCGATGAGCTCTGAGAGACAGAAAGCTCTCCTTGTGAAACACAAACAGATTATGTAAATAATCCTGGAGACTCAGAGAGTTAGTGGCAAAGTAAATTGCCTTTTGTGAGGCTGCTCTTTCCTTTCCTATGGGTGCCTCCCATGGGTTGCATATACATCACCTTGTAAATGCTTCCAAGCTTCTTGCATCCTAGCAAGCAAGAAACCAGCTGGGAGCTGAATGTGGTTCTCTCACTAGAGACACCAGACCAGACTAAACCAGTTGTAGTTTATAACTCTGTTATAAAATAATAGCAAAGCAAAAAAAAAAAAAAATTACTCTGTCTTTTAGTTTGAGAGACTTGAGCAAGTGTTTCCTGAGTACATTGCCATTATTTAATCATTATTTAAACTTCCCTCTTTGCAGTGATTTTTGAGAAATATAACAGTGTTTTTTAACTAAAAATTCTAATCTCTTGGGAGAAAACTTAGCAAAATCCAAGCTGCTAACTCCTTCCCCTGCTCTAACCTGTGAACTAGAGAGTAAAAGGTTCTTACAGCTTGACACAAGCCTGTGAAGCATTTTGCATTATGAAGGAATAAAAATAATGTGACAATCTCAAATGCCTTTAAGGATACATCATCAGTACAAGAGAAAATAGGTTAAAAATGCCTACTTTGTTAAGACAAATAGCATTTCTGTGGCTCTCTCGTTGGTTTCATGAAGAGTTTATGCCTTTAGGTCTAAAAGAGGATGTTGTGCAGTATGTTTTTCTTTCTCACAGATTAAGATTGCATGACTAGTTTGTCTTTAGAAGATATCTTAAGATATTTAAGGGGATAAGGTTTGAAAACTTCCTCTTAACCTGTGCAAAACCTTGCAAAAAAATTCTGGGGAATACAGTAAACATTTTATATATATATATATATCTGTCTTCCAGACATCAAGTAACAGGTCTGCACTATTCTGTGCAAACCACAGAAGCTGCTCAAGTGTTGGCCATTATTTGTGGCATAATGTCATAGATCCGGGAGAAGCTATTCCTGGATTATGCCTCTCTGGGAGACTGTAAGTGAAATACTGAAGCTGGACACATTTTTAGACTTGACAGGTTGGATTTGCTGCTGATATATGGTGACACAAATCCATTATAGAACTATGTAAAGCTATGTCCTCCTTCAGCAGTAGAGGAGTTAGTCTTCCAAGGCTGGCAAGACGGAGAAAAGCAGGTCAAAAAGTTGAGAAAGGCATCTCAGGAACCAGACAATGGGGAAAAAAGTAAAGATAGATGTGTCCAACTGAACATACTCCCAAAGGTTAATGTTTTTTAGCTAGGGTGTGGAAGAACTAAGCTACAGAGAGAAGAGAGATGATCCCTAAACATGAAATTTGTAGGTATTTTTGAAAAGCGTGATGGATGGAAAGAGCAATTGAGTTCATAGCTAATATGTTGAAACAAGATTAGGAGTCCCAAGTCCAGTAGTCTATCCGTGCTATCAGCAGAAATATGTCTCCAAACCACTCAAGACAGCGTGATGATGGATAAATCTGCAAAAATGGATACCACAGGGAGACAGACAACTGCCAGAAATGTACAGAGAGTGTATTGGTGCAGAAGTGGAGAAATTATTAAAGGGATTTTTTGGGGAAAATTGAGCAAACTAAAATTATGGAAGGCTGGAAAAAACAATTAGCCAAGATTTTCAGATTATGAAATCTGTCCATCTTGTTGCTTATCTCTTATCTGAAGTCCTAGCAATTTTTTATCTGGGACAGGTGATCTTAGATTTGGCAAAAACTCTCCACTTTGAAGGACATTCCTGTATTGGCAGAAGATAATCTGGTAACCAGACAAGATCTTTCTATTTACAAGGGAAAGATCTTGTCTGGTTACCAGATTATCTTCTGGTATTATATAAAACACGCCTTCTCCAAGGACCTCTTTTGCCTGTAACTATCTAACTGTGTTAAAGGCCTAACATCTGTCTGCCAAAATTGATTCTTAGAAACGGTTTTTTTCTGGTTTTTTTGTTTGTTCGGTAGGGCTTTTTTAGAACCAGACTGGAGTTTTTAAGACTGTGTCTCTATTTTTTTG
The DNA here is from genome assembly GCA_013397775.1 of Eulacestoma nigropectus. Taxonomy (NCBI): domain Eukaryota; kingdom Metazoa; phylum Chordata; class Aves; order Passeriformes; genus Eulacestoma; species Eulacestoma nigropectus. The sequence goes on along the minus strand of VZTE01000395.1, from coordinate 57,064 downwards.
TAAAAGGTGTTTGTATGATATCGCAACAGGTTAAAAATTTTGGAAATTACAAGGTGAGGAAAAGATTTCATATTAGAAAAATATTACATATTATATTTTCTAATCAGCCTCAACCCCAACAGGGAGAGTAAAACAGATCACTCTATACAGTGTCCTTTTCAAAGTTTAATTTTCAATGAAATCGCTCAGTTTTCAAATATTGCTGTTCTCTTTCCATTAGTAGTTGTGGGTCTAGGGGTTATCTTCATTTCTTTGGAATTAGTTCCCAGCTGATTTACCACTACAATTTCCTTTCTCTGTCTTCCCTTCCATTATTCCTACTCCAACCCTAGCTAGAATATTTCTATTCCTCTGCTACCTTAAAACATGTAACACAGGATCTCAGCTAACCACAGTGTTACTACCAGGGTTTTCATTTTTCTTTTGTCTTTTAAAAAAAAAAAGCCACATATTTTACTCTGTCTGGCACAAAGAAATTGTTATCTTGCTTCTTCAGCCCTGATGAATACTCTGCAGGCTGCTCCTGCCTGCAGAGTGGGATAACAGCAGAGGAGGAATTTTAAAGTGTTGACTTCTGGAATGGTAGCAGTTAATTGCCAGTTTCCCCACAATATGCCATGGACCTACCTCCCTGCCCACCCATTAGCCTTGAAGCAATGGATAGCTGAGAAATCCAGGCAGGAGAAATGGACTTGCCAAACTTGTGAGGCTCTGCATGTCTTTTTTTGATCACATCCAGCTTGTATTTAGTACACTGCTTAATTTGTGGAGGAGGAAGAGCTCTTTCCTATAAACAGAAGGAATAAAATACTTCTTTTCCCCCCGCCTTTCATGGTTTCCTCTTCAATTTTGCTTTAAAACCTGAAAAAGAGAGAACCAGGCTGAAAAAAATAACTGCTTATTGAATAGCACTCTCTGCTGCCCTCTGAGAGATCTGCACATAGTATCAGCTCGAAGCTTTTCAATAAAAGGGACACGTCATACCATGGAAGAAACAAAGAGCAGTCTTTTATGCCAGCCCTAAATGCTGCTGTTTGCCCTCCCAGGCAAGGGGAAGAACCCACTGGCAGGGAAGGAAAGGAGAGAGGGAAGGCCTAATGCACACTCAAGCGTTAGAACCCCATCCTCAGCCCCCATCTGGCTTATTGCCTGCTGAGGTAGCACCATGTGCAGGTGCAGAGGTCAGGGGGGAAGAGCTGAAATCAGTAAGTATCAGTGCACTTCAGAAAATACCTTTACAAAAGTAGAAAACCCCCCAACAACAGCTAAGCATCTGCCTTCTTCAAATAAGTAATTTTACTAAAGTGTTGCCCAGGGACAAAAGCATTTTATGTGCAAACAGTATGTGTGTAATTTATACCAATATAAATATATTTGCAGTGGCTGGCCTACTCCCAGAAAGAAAAGGGAAAAGATGGTACAAACCCAGAACCAGAAAGGTGCACTTACCTACAACAAGCTATACGTATAAAGCAATATTATTTTTTAAAGTGTTTAATCCCCTCCAGAGCTAAAGAAAAGCTGTTATGCAGACAAAACCTCATAACTATAAAAGCATCGTTTATACTCAGTTTCTAAGTCTAACAATGTAAATAGTAGTATCTTAGAGTGTCAGGCAACCCAAAAATGACAGGAAATTTAGGGAAAAAAAAAAGGCAGAATCAAAAAGGCAGAAATATGAAAGATTTAAAACTGAGGTCCTGCCATCTTGTGGTACCAAGGAGAATTACTCGAGTTCTGCAGCCGTCCTGGTCTTGCTTCCCTGGCAGACAGCAGTGCCTCGAACACTCATCACTGTTTAAAAAAATGATGGGCTGTGGGAGAGGGAGGGGTTAAAATACTGTAACATTTCAGTTGTGACCTAATGGGAACTATTAAAATACTTTTATCAGCTCTATCTGCCTATTTAATTTGTCCATTTCACCTTTCCATTAGCACACAGGATGCTTACTCTACATTTAGAAATACCATAACTGGGTATTGGTATGTATATCTGAACCTGGCATCCCAAGAAGGGCTACGCTGCTGCTGCTGCTGCTGCTGTTGCTGCATGTCCCCAGGTCTAGCCAGTCGCAAGACTGAGCGTGTATCCCCAACAGGCACACGGGCAGAAACATGAGGCAGGCACACATGCAAATACACAGACCGACCCCAAAAAGCAACACCAACAGTGACACACATGCACAGACAGCACAAACTGCCTAACCCTGTTCCCTCCTGCAGCAGTTCGTGATGAAGATGGGAAAATATTTGCATATATGTAATGTGAATCCCTCTGATAGCTGTCCCCTGGACTGACAAGCCCCAAAGCCCCACTGCCCTGCTCCATTTGCTGGTGTTCAAATATACACTCACACACACAGACACCCCCCTCAACTCCCAAGCAAGCTGCTTGTCCTGCTCACCAGCTAAACCAGCGTGACACTGTCTGATAGTGATGCCTTGACAGGCTACCTAAAAACAGAGACTAGACAAGAGTAAGGGAATAAGGGTGGATATTTATTTGAAAGACCTTCAAAGGTACACCCTGGGGAGCCAGAGGCTTCTTCCAAAAAGGGACCCCAAGCTGGACGACGAGTCACGGGTTCTTCACACTTTTATAGGTTCGGTTCATTTGCATATCAGCATAAATTCACCAATTAAAACTTTAGCTAATGATGTAACTTCTTCGATTTCTCCACCTCTCTAGAGGCCCCAGTTTACACCTTTTGGGCCTAGGACAGCCTAAGAGTCCTTGAACAACAAGCTCAGAGAGGCTTTGTTATGTCTGTCTGGCATAAGAGAGCAGCAGCTAACAGGCTACAAGAAACTTCAGAGTTACACACTAGGCAGCATAGGATTTAAAAATATAAAAGCTAGAACCTCAGGCATCACTAGTGACACACTGACACCCTCTCCCACTCTGGGTGCTGGTACCTGGACACATGACCCATGGTCCTGCTCCAGCTCCTGACACTTGTACCCCTCTCCCTACACATGCAGAAGGAAATTAGAAATGGAGCCGAGTGAGAAGCCAGAACAGGATGTGCTGATGCAGTGTAGGGCATGGCCACCCAAACACACAGACCAGCAGTCTGCCAGAAGTACCCCATTTCTTTGGTGGATTATTGGGGTTCTCCACCAGCACCACACCTCTGTACTCCCTCTGTGCAAAGAGATGAGACACATAACAATGCACCTTTTCCTATGCCGAATAAGCAGCTGCTGAATTGCTTAAAACCTGACAGCCAGTTCTCAGCACTATTCATATTTCCCTGTATTTATTCTCTACAACTGATAAGGCAGACATCTGTACAAACCACAGATGAAAAGGCCTGACTTTGCAACCTGGGAGATGTTTTTATTTTTTTTTTTCTGGAATTTCACCCTTAAAAATAACACAAGAAAACCAGACGGAAGTTGCTAGGTGCTGCCCATGGAAATGCCAGCTTCTTTTCCCAGGTCTTGACAATTCAGCAGCCAAATGCCCACAATTCAGTTTCTCCTGGACAAGGAGACAGAAGCATCTGCAATTTTTGGTCAGCCAGGGAACATTCCAAGCACACAGTCCAAAGCTCCCTGGTTCTTGCAGGCAGCTGCACAGCACTCGCCCAGGAGTGACAGATAGGGAAGAAGGGAAAAGGATGAATGACCCAACAACAGATTTAACAGACATCTGCTGGCAGGATCCCAGTGAGGAGAGACTACTGCGCTTGCTGATTTAGTACCTATACATTAGAGTGTGCTCTAGGCCCACCTGTACTACTTGAGCAACCCTCTCCTTTCATCCTTCTTGCCAAGCCCAATCCCAGGTTTCAAATGACAGGGATACTTCAGTGCCTTCAGGGAAAAGGGAACAGAACATTTTTACTGTGTGAAAAACAATGTATTTTTAACTAACCTCTTACTTGGAAACCAATGAATCATTTTGGCTGAATTTTTCCACAAACAAAGCAGCCTAAAGCAGACAGTAGACATGGAAAATTTTGTCCAAATGGAGTATTCAGAAACATTATACACAACTGAAAATAGGACCTGCAAATGGGAAATGATGGGGAAACCTTAGTAGTAACTGATACTGTTCAGCACTTTTAGAATAATCCTGATGGAAAGATGACATTCAACAAAGATGTTTTTTATTCTTTTGTGCCTTTTTTCATCAATGCTGATATTTACCTCTGTTCTAACTCATCTTCTATGGAGATGTATAGCAGTAGCTAAGAAAAATTAGTGAACATTTCAGAAGCTAATATAAAATATTACCACTTGCTATTATCATCCTGTTCTCCAACATTTTGATCACATGGGGAAGAATTGGCAAGATTTTTTGGAATTGTGATTATTAGAAGTGAGAACTACTGAAAACTTGAAATTCAGTATTTCTGTCAAATTTCTTGCAGGCTTATCCAGACTCTACCACAAATGTTAATTCATAATTCAATTGTGAATTTTAACAAATTCTGTGCTCTTTTTTGTAAAGAAATATAAATCACCTGGAAAATGATGTACCAAAATCAGTTAGTTTGCCTCCCGTTCTCTTCTGCTCTATTCTCAAGTAACTTTTCAGTAGAACGGGGCATATGCCAACAATTATCAATTTACTTTTTTAAACAGTAGATTAGGGAACAGTAACTTGGAAAATATCACATATAGTTTCTACTGTATCATCCCTTCCTTGGAAATGTTCATGCTTGCCCAAATAACAAAATAGTAGAAAAGAAGACTTACTGAGGTGTGCACAATATGCCTAAATCCATCTCCCCACTGACTGTCCTGGAGCGAGCGTTCCCCAGCTCCCCTGCCAGCACGGGGCAAGGGCCTCTGGCTGCCAGCCTTCTCCCACAAACCAGCGGCTGGATCACAAAAACAAAGCCAGCTTGTTATTGCCTTCAGAGCTGAGACAGCAGGTCCGAAGGTAAGAGGGGCCATTTTATCCAGTTCTGTAGCTTTATTCAGCTCTTTCGGACAGGGTTTTGGACTGTTTTCTATTCATCTTCCTTTTCTGTTTTCAGCCCTGTGCCCTGGTGGGTAGGTGACTGGACACATGGGCTCCCTCATCCTTGTGTGCCTGTTTCTGTGCTGCTGGCAGTCAGGGAAAAAGCAAGTGGGCATTGCATCAAGAGTAAAATTGAGCTCATGACATCAGAGAATCCAAGGAACAAAATCCCTATTCAGGGTGAAAAACAGGGGCAATGTGTAGCCTTGACTTCCACAGAGAGCCCAGCTGAGAACTATTTTAACCAAATACAATAAAACTAATAGAGATTTATGCTACAGCTGTCAGTGGTGAAAATATTCCTTTCTCCTTCTTCCCACAACAGACCTCTGGTAGTATCTGGAGATCACCAATCAGCACCTATCAAACTGACTCTCCTCTTCCAGAACTTGTTTAGCAGAGCTTTAATAGTCCTTTAATAGTTCAGAGCATTAGAAAGAAAAATTCAAACCAGAAAATGCAAGACAAGTAATTTGGTGCAGTGGCAGAGGGTTAGACAGCAGACAGACCAGACAACAGCAGGCAATCATTTTCTCACTGTTTGGCTCTCTGATTCTCAAGATTTTCTTATGGTAAATGTGAGCAACCCAGAATCACTGCAGATGAGAAGCATCATTAGAGTAGGAAGGGGCTGCCAGGGTGCTGTGTCCCCTGCAGCAGCTCTCCCAGGTACCCATATCAGTCACTGACACTCATCCTTTCCGCACCTGTGGCCCCAGTGCAAGACATCCCTGCATCTTTAAGATAAAAGCAAAACTGACAAGTGTGACAAAAGTTATGTTCAAGGGAATTTGTTATGAACTGGTTTTGGGTGCTTACTAAATGTTTATACATGAGCTCTCAGACCATGTATTTCTCAGGCAATTAATCACCCTCCCTGAAGGTAACTATGCCCTTTTAGCTGTAATATTTTCCCTGCTTTTAACTTACATTCTTTCCTTTCTTTGGGCAAGCCAAAAAATGTCATTTTCCATTGGGACCACTGAATTGATTAAGCTCGTGTCTGTTCGTACTTTCCTCAGTCAACCTGGAAAAGGTTGTTTTAGGGGTTGTAGAGGCTCACAGGGCTTGTTTTGGAGCCTTGTGTTTTAACTCTTCGCACTTTCTGACTGCATCCTTCTCCAGAAACCTGAGAAGATAGTCACCCCCCAAATCAATAGCGCAATGTGCCTCATCACTATAGAGTTTGTCAGGAAAAGTAGTGAGTAAGGGACACAGGCTGCTGCTGATCAGAAGTGTTTATCTAGAGTGAGTTAACAAATATGACCGAGTCAAGATGCTGAGTCTGCTGTCTGTGGCAGCTGGTCAGGAGTTCCTGGGCAAAGAGAGGATCTCAGTGACACAGGAAGGCAACAGGCAAATGTTTGCTGTTGGTACACAACTGTTAAAACAACTTACGCAGATTGCAGTGGGCTGAACAATCAGCAAGGTTGATGTGATGACCTAGGAAAAGGCTGGCATCCTGGTATGATATCTGGAAAAATAGAAGGTTTCTTTCTTCCTGTTTTCTTCAGGCTACAGTTCGGGAAAAAAAAGCAAAAGCAATCTGATGGGGAAAATATTTTCTCTGTACAGGTGCCATCCTCATAGCAAATATTAATCAATAGCTAATGCTTTCTTTCCTCTCTGTTTCTCTTTGTCTTTTTCTCTCTTTTCATATCACCTACACTCTATTTTTCTCTATGTGCACACACATACACAGGTTGTTGAAGAACCAATAATCTTCATTATCTGCAGGATGCTGTTTCTCTCACCACATATCACAATGTAGTACTGGATGACTGACTTACCGTAAGCAGGACAGTAGCATACAGGCTGAATTGCCAGCTAAGGCTCTGAGCTGGAAGCTGAGAGATGGAGAAAAGAGAGAATTGGATATCTTACAGCCTCTGACTAGCAGTCAGTCTGAATCACTCACTACCTCCTTGAATTTTCTTGGCCCTTTGCACCTGGATGCAGACTGAGTCAAGATGTTCTCTCTGCATCTGAGCTTACCCAGATGGTCTGTGGTCTTCAAGTTGGTTTACACCTATTTTAAATTAGATCTTTAGCCACTCTCTGCATCTAAATGAGTTTCTCTTTTAATCACAAGTGTTGAAGAACAATTTATTCTAAAGTATGTGAGATTGCACTGCATTTAACCTCACTTTAATTAATTTATGACCACATCTGTAGAAGTCATAGAAGTTTTGAAAAGAACAATCTTAAAACAATACAAGAAACATTTATAGTATCTTACACTGTATCTCGGGGGAGTATTTTAAAAATGAATTTTTATCCTGTTCAAGACAGATGACCTGCTGCATCCACAATTACCAACAGCAATAAAAACAACAATTAAAAACACCAAGGAAGTCATCTCAAGATTTTGGCTTCCTGAAGTTTCACAAGACAGTTTCAGGTGATCTTCCTACTGATTGTTTAATGAAATGAGTAACTGATCATTTATTAATTTCATTTCTTTGAAGGGAATTTTAATGCTCTGGATTTCTGAAAGGCACCCAAACTGCACTGGCAAGGAGAACCTATAACAATTTTTGAAAAATTCCTCATACCTTCCTATATATTCAGAAGCAACAATTCTGATTCAGCCTCATGATGACTACTGACTCACACAACCTTTAAAAATCAGCCTACAGACTCTAAATATAATTTCTTATTCGAATCTGTTGCACTGGTCATGATTTGTAAATCTCTATCCTTTTCTCACTCCACCTATCTAAGGAGTGACATGTATTTTTAAGACACCATTGGTGATTATTTCATGACAGAGTGGTATAACTGCTGGGATGATCCACAGCTGTGTACTTAGATTTGGTGTCTCTACAGGTCTAAAAAGATTATAATACCAAGAGAGTTGTGCCAGCTTCTCACAACAGAAGATGTCATCCACTGCATTCTGCAAGCATCTGTGCTCAGCACCTCCAGAAGTGCTCTAGAAAGTGGCTGGGAAGCAAAGTGCCAAAATTTGTCCACAGTAACAAGTTATTTGAGATGGTAAAGTTGAGAGTGAACACTGAAGGGCTGCAGAAGCCTATCAGGTTACCTCTATAGTCAAAGGAAAAAGGGTATCCAAAAGGTTACTCAAATGTCAGATAATGTTGGAGGTTTTCATAAGTTTACTACTTCCCTTAATTACTGAGAGACTTCAGGAGCCAGTTCCTGACTCATCCTTATATTAATGGGCATTAATCCAAGTTTTAGTACTGATACCTCATAGAAGATTTCATCTCATCATGCCATGTGTCTCATCAAGGTACAACATGGGATTCTTTCTATTATCTTAATCCACAGGGTCCTAGGGGCATAAGAAATCGATAGGAGTTTCATTAATTCCTTCTTTGGGCTTTCAGCACAATCAGGAGATTAGAGAGCCAGGTTCTGGTCCTCAGTGAAGTCAGTGCCTCTCAGCATGCCTGCATAAACACCAAGAGTTCCATTTCCCCCAAATATTCCCTTGGGGGATTTCTCACATGCATTATAAAGTTAGCACAATTGGTCTTTTAGTGCCTTACTTTACCTCTCCTGAGGTCCATGGCATGCAAGTGAGAAAGGGTGGTTTGTTCCTGGCCAATTCTAGTTTATAGAAAGGTTTAGTATCATTGATAGGAGACTGCATGTTGGAGCAGCTCATAAATTTGCCCTGATTTGTGCTGTGGGTACCACAGCTGCAGTCAAGAATTAAAATGGCTGACAAATAGGACTGAGGCAGAGACAGTGACCTGGTGAGCTACGGCAGACCATAAAAAACTGCAACACTTATTCATGTCTGGTTCAGAAAAGGTGAGAGGAACTTGATCTGTAGAAAACAAAATCACAAGCAGTTCCTCTCTTATGTTGTATCATAACATAAAAAGAGATTTGTAACAATCCCTGTACAATAATTTAAGAACAAAAATAGTAGGGTTTTTTATGCTCAGTTTATGCAATTCATGCCTTACATTTTTAAGGAGTCCAATGCACACGTGGGTTTAAAGCCAGTTGGATAACATTTTTCTAATACTGAGGGATATTTTGTTTCAACTCATAAAATGGGTACTGCTTGTGGTCAGAGTGAATATTTTTCAGTTAACTGATACTGCAAAGGGATGGTTCAAAGTGTGTCTTGTGGGTGGAGAAGCATTCCCTTTAATTATTCTATTATTCTAATTACTGGGGAAATAAAGAAGAGTAAATTAATTGGCAGTAGATGTGATTCACTCCAGTGAATCTCAAATGTTTTTAAAAATCGCCCTTGACATTCTCCCCCAGTGTGGAAATATCTCTGGATACATATGAGACAAGAAATCTTTCATGTCTGCCAGTCGAGACCTCTGCGTGGGATCTCAGATATCAACTTCTCAGTGGAGAAATGAGTGTGTTTCCTACCAAGGTTTCTGTCTTTTCTTCCATGAAAAGCGTGTGCATACGTCTCTTCCTCTGCTGGCAGATTACCCCTGACCAGGAGTTACCTCCTCCCAGCAGCAGAAACCTGTCTAGCTCCCCTCCATTCATGAGTACCCACTTGAGCCTTTCCTGTCCCAGCTGTGGAAAAACACCCGCTCCTTGGCCAAGAACACCCAGCTCTCTTGGAGTGTCCAGACAGAGCAGGCTCCAGGACTGGCTGTGAATGTGAGGAAAGGACCATAAACAGTACAATACCAATGGCTTGGCCCGCATCCAAGGCACTCAGGGCTCTCCAGCAGGCTCCTGGGGGATACACCTATACTTGCATCTGGATTATCGTTGAAATACACAGCCTTATTATTCCTTGCCCAGCCTGGATCTCAGTAAAAAATGCACTCTAGGTGATTGATTTCTGAGAAATGTAACATAGGATCCGTGATAATAAGGCAACATACAAAATGTTTATGTTCCACCACAGAGGCCAAATTTGTGAAATAAATATTTGTGCTCTCGTATGTCTGTGGGATTCTGCCATAGAGAACACTATGTGCTATAATGTGTTTCAGAGCCGCCCATGTCAGGACTTGGGCAGACCTTTCCCTGGTTGTTTAGCGCAGGATTTTCTTCAGGCTCTCTTCTCATTTTCTCTGCTTCTTTGGAAAAAAAACCCTTAAGAATGTATTTCTGTTAATGTGTCATCTATTATAGAAATTGTATATTGAATTAGGTATAATGTATTTCTTTGGAATCTCACTGTGCTGAAATGTACTCAGATACATCAAACAGGATCTCAGCCCAGAACCAATAAAATCCAGCAGTATTTAGGAACTGATGGAGAAAAAAGAGGTTTGAATACAGATAGAAATGTACCATATTGAATGAGTACCTGCTCACTTAGCAAGTTTTACATAGTTAAGAAAATGTATCATTAGTGTTGTCTGGTTACCTATGTAATCCCTAGGGTGTGCCATTAAAAGATATCAAAGAAGTATATGTCCCCAAATGACCTCATGTCAAATGATCAGGTATGTTCACTAAAAGCACTTTATAAGTAAGCGAGCAAGCATTCTTTCCAAGAATTTTTGTGTTCTATTTTAAGAATAACGTATTTTTTACTTTTATGTTCCTTAGTGTGAAATTTTGCTAGGGGAACTTATTAAGAAGCAATTCTGATCATAAGAAATGTACAGAGAGGAAAACCATGGCACTAGGAAATATTGGTCCCAGCTTGAATTTTGTATGTACCTCCTCCCCTGAAAATGGCATTTTCCCTTTTTCCCATCAGACAGCTTTATCTTTTCTTTCTGCAATGTATGAAATCATCCTAGTAAAAATTTTTTACCTAGGATATATATTTTATCACACAATTCTTCAGACTGTTGATATAAATCTAGGGTTTCCTATTAATATTTGTTTAAAATTTATCATTTACCATTTGGAATGGTAAAAAATAATAGTAAAAATAATCATTTTTTAAGGGTGAGCAATACATGAGGGTTTGATGACTAATTAATGTTTCATTTTTTTTTTTTTTTTTTCATTTTCTTATACTGGCTTGTTCCTGAATTCAGTCCATGTATGTGTAAAATAAGGTAATTTTGGTATGTTGAGCCTTTGGAATGGTATGACTCTACAGTGAAAGACTAGGAGATCGATCTTCAGATCATAAGAATTTTAAATACGGCATCCTTTAGATTTGGCTTATTTATCTTTCTAGGACTTTGATCTATCATTGAAAGAGGCAGGGGGAAATGTGACAGGCAGTAACATAATCAGACTAAAGACTCTAGAAATGAGATAGTAAGAAATCCAGCATCTAGTTCACTACACGCTTAATATTCAGCCCAGAGCAATGGGCCTGTAAGAAGGCCTGATTTGTGTTCTCAGAGGCATCCTCTTGGATCATCTGAGAATCACAGTATGGAGCAATCAGAAGACAGATCTGCTCCTTTGCCAAGAGGAAATAAACATTCTAGGAGGGTAAGAGAAGAAGAACCATCTCCCAGGCTTGCATATTACTGTAGGGTGGCCCTTGTGTCGAGTACCGGCAAAAGCCTAAATGCTGGACAATTTCAAGTGCCTCTTGCCAGGCACAGCTTGCACGCTGACAGCCTTCACCAGGATCCTAACTTCCACAAGTTACAAGTACTAAGGAACAGGGAACGAAGCTTTCAGCCACCTTCTGACAAACAGAAGCTGAAAAGTTTGATTCCCAGTGTGTTTCAGATAATCAGATCCCCTCTCCAAAATGGCCTCTTTCTTCAGTTGTGTTGATACTGCCTTGAGTGTGCTCCTTGCTGTCTGCTGAGGGTTGGGAAGCAGGAAAAACTAATTTATATTCCACCACGGGCACCAAAATTACTTTCTTTGGCTCTGCTTGCAGTGGTTTTTTCTTTTCTCTCTCTGCTTTTGCACATTTAGATTTTAAGATGTGACTATACTCAAGTATCTCATGGATGACAACTCTCTGTTAGACTAACTAGCTAGAGTAGCAATTCAGTCTCATTGACAGTGACAATGACCAAGACTTGCAGTTCTCAAAAGTGCTTCTGAAAATTTATCTTGTCAAATTAGATTTTGTGAATAAATTACGCCGCAAATTTTATTCCATGTCTTTCTTTATGCATAAATACACATATGCTAAACAATGTTACTCATTTTAATCCCTGAAATTAGTTGCAAACTCTTTGTGAGCATAGTCTTTGAATTTATTTGTAAAAACTGCACGTACTTGAACACTTAATATTTATTGTACTACGTTGCTGACTAAATGGTTGCAAGCCAGGAGCAGAACAGCCTACCAAAACAAAGGATGCAAGAAAATTCACAGCTATTAACAAGGATGATTTGGAGTCCAATAGCATAGCTTTTGCTACCTCATACAGCCTGCCAGTGCTGCATGCTGAGCTGTGACAACCAGTAGCTGTGCCACACTGAGCTCTTCCACAGCTATGCTGTCAAACCTCTCTTTTAGCATCTCTTGAGTGATCTATGATGGCTTTATTATTTGTGAAAATTCTGGAAAATGCCTGGCTTCCTCAGCATGAGTTTCTGACTAAGCCAGTACAAGCAACGAAAATAGCCATTTACATACTTTCCAAATGAAATTCAGATCAGAAAAGCATGGAAATTCTTGCAACTTCTACCAGGAAACAGTGAAACCACAGCAAGACCCAACCTTGACTTGTGCTATCTGTATTCTCAGCTGAGCTACATTCATATTTTCCATGTTTTCAGTAAAAGACACATGCTTTGAGTGAATGTTTCTGCCCTGGCCCATCCCCTCTTCACACCCTGAAAAGAAAGGTCCTGTAAAGGGCCAGGACTGCCATAGGAATTCTTCTCCCTGAGGGCAGAGCCTGGGAGAGAGCACAGGAGAGAGAACTCTGCCCTGTGGCCATTAGCTAAAAGCTGAGAGTTGCCTTCATCCAAATGCTGGAAAGAAAGAGACATCCAGCCACTCGTGAGCATGGAAGAAAGACAGTGGGATCTTTCTCAGGCTTGATGTTTTGTTACATTACTAGGAGCACAGACACTAGATTACGTGGAATTTCAGCTCTGCACTCATCAGACCATGTGTAAGTGCTGCCTTCAGCTCCCACCTCTGTGGGAAAGACATGGACAAACTGGAGCAAACTCAACAGGGGCCTCTGAAGTGTTGGGAACAGAACATTCACCCTGTGCAAGGAAGTGGAGAAACAGAGCTGGTCTAGCCTGGGGGAGGAATCAGCACCCATGAGCAGGTGGTTGAGAAGAGGCAGCCAGGGCTTCACAGTGCTGCACGATGTGAGGCCGAGGGAAAAGGGGTCTGAGGTGAAATGAGAGGTCCAGGCTGGGTGTAAGGGAAAACTTTCCCATGCTGAAGACAGGGGGGCCCCTCGGGCATTTGCCACACCTGAGTGGACACAGTCCTGAGCACCCTGGTCTGAGCATATAGCTGGCCCTGCTGTGAGCAGGAGCTTGGAATAGAGCTTCCTCCTCAGACTCTGGCTCAACCCTGTGATTCTACAATACGTGAATAAATATATAATAGATGAGAATCATTCTTCAGAAGTGACTGCGTATTCTAAAGGGTATTTGACTTTAAATATCATCAAGCTTTCCCTCTACTCATCAGACTGGAAAAAAACTCTAAATAATGGGTACTGTAATATCTTTTAATACCTTTTTTCATTCTGCAGAGGAAATTACCAAAGTTTACCATTGGAGGGAGACAGTGATGAATCTTTTGCTCTCAGATGAAGGGGAACAGTACATGCAGAGGGGAAAGGCAGAAGAAACAAATGCTTCCAGGCCAGGTGGTACACTTCATATATCTAAATTGATAGTAAGTTGCTGGTTGCCACTGCATTTGCTGTTACTGTAAACTCTATGAATAGTTATTGCTCTGCAGACAGATGAAATAGCTGGTCCCTGCTCCGGGGAGACTGACCTAAGGCTGTAGAGATAAACTTTTAAAAAGCACTTGGACTGATGTGGATCAGTGGGAATTAAACTGCTAAAAATCTGCTGCTCAGGATGGAATTTTCAATGTTGTACTGCAGCTTTAGTCTTTTAGATTTCTTAAACAATTTCACTGCCTGAAAGGTAAGAATCCTACCCTCCTTTCACAGTATGCAGAGAAGTCTAAACCCTCATTAGCAGGATCCAAAAAAAGCCACTGTTATTATAATTAAACCGGAGGAAATATTATCTGAAATTCCACTTCTTCACAATCTTTAAACCACAGGCAATTGGAGGGTTTTTTAACCAGAATTCACTGTCCTCAGCTCTCTTCAATCACTAGCTGCCTGTGCTGTGCTAAATTCACACATATTATGGCCATTGTGAGCTTTCTTCCACAGTATGAGGGCTAACAAACAGGACAATAGGAGAGAGGAATGTGAAATTTAAATCCTTTCCTTTGCCTTTAAAAACTGGACGCAGTAATTCTGAATAACCATTAAACCATGGGCGTATTGGATGTTCCAAGATAATCTATAACAAAAAGCCACATTTTACAGTGCGGAGCCTTGAAGAACTGTGAGCCAAGGAAGAGGGGCTCCTCTACCAGTGGTAAAACTTCCAGCGACACAGTCAAGCAGTCAAGAGCTACAGCAGATGAGATGCTTTCCAGGCCATGGGAATATCAGACCCAAGAGTCTGTGAAACTGGTCATTATCATTCTCTGATCTAATGAACATGTAGTTATTCACTGTAGTTTATTACTGAAATCATCAAAGAGGATCTCAGAGCAGTCTATTTCCTGGAATTTATTGTGTTCACCTCCAAATGCTTGGGACATGAAAAGGCCTTTCAGGAGAGGATGGAATTAGGACTGAACATCTCACTTTGCCATTCAGAGGTTTTCTTGCAGTTCAGTGGGAAGAGGAGGAGGGAGCTGAATATTATCTGAGGCAAAAAGGTGGAAGCACTTCTACTGTGGTTATACTTCGTTAGTAGAAGTGCTCTAAGAACACCTGCCAGACCAGATGAGAGAAGCAGACCTGTACTAGACTGAGACAAGTTGCATAATGATTTAGAAATCTGACGGAATGGAAGTGCCTGCAACAGCTGAAAGCAGATGAATAAATGCCAAGAGGGATTGGAAATTAGACACTTTCAAAGCAATTAAGCTGGAGTTATTCGCTGTGACCTGCTGTGACCTGTGACTTGCTGCACCTGTGAACCCAGCTTAATGCTCACAGAGTTAGAAATTGAATGGTAACTTAAGATGATGCCAAGAGTCAGCTGAGATATAGTCACTAGCCCGATATGCATGTTTAGTGCATGCAAATATGGAGCAAAATTGGATGTTTCGTCTCACTCTTCAGGTAGCAGCTTTTTGGCACATTAGGTTGGGACCTATCATGACCAATAATTGTGTCTCAGCTGAGGAGATCACTTACTGAATCAAGGTGTTAGACTTCAGCCTAGCAAGTACTAATACACGCATTTAACTTAATTCATGCTAAACCAAATAGTTCTTGAATCAGTTCAAACATGTACATAAACATTTTCAGCATAGAGTTAAGCCATAATATATTTTGGCTAAAATTTATCCATAACTGACTTTCCATTCAGGACCTTAATTGTCTGATGCACTAATGCTGAATTGATTTGAGCATTTGTACTGAAAAAGAAAACACTTAAAATTGGGAAGGTTTTTCATTCCTCAATCTCCATCTGAGCTTCAAGGATTCAGGACAGTCGAGTGTTTGATTTTCAAACACAGACAATGGCAGGTAGAAAGGCCACTGTTCTCCTATTCATGTTAGAACACCAGCTTTCCTAGCAAGGGAGAGCACTACCAAATGCATGGTCAGATTCCTCAGCTAGGAAGAGCTCACCTAATGCTGCTCCAAAAGTGTCCACTTTAAACAGGGTCTGCATGGACCTGTGCAGCGTATCAGCATAGCATTAGTGTGCTGACACAGGGGATAGCAGTAGTCGGTCAAGGTATGAGGAAGAGACGAGGGGGAAGGCTGGCAAGAACATCATACTGTTCTCATATATTTCCAGCAGCAAGCAGTCCTCGAGATGACAGATCCCCGGTAATAGATATCACTTTGGTTGGTCTACGAAGTCAGTAACTGATCGTTACATTTATATGTGTGTTAGGTTAAATTATGGATTGGATAAACGTGTATTGGGTTGAACACACTTTCAAGGTGGGGCTTGACTGCCTGATGACATCATATGGCAAGTGGAGAGAGAATAAAAGCTTTGGGCATGGGGACCAGGAGGACCTGGCCCATGTCAGGACACTGTTTGTCTGGGCAATGCACACAACATCTTAATTCCTTCCAAATTTCAGCCAGCACAGATGTCCCCAGAAGGCTGCTGCGGGCAGCATAAAGGAGGAAAGACAAGTTACCGCTCCCTCATCTCTCCAGACACTTTGAGACACTGGCTGCTCTGGGCCTGGAGAATCAACAAAAGCAGTTCAGGGCTGCCTTTACCACCCATAATATTCAGGTGCCTGATATACGAATTTTGTGTACAGCAGATCTGATTATTTACTATGGCATCCCTAACATATGGGAAAGAGATTACGAAAGGAGGGTTGGAAAGTGAGATACTGGAGTATCTATAACTTTGCCTGTAAAAATGAGTGTGCTTTGGTATATTGCACATAGTTTTGATGCAATGAAAAACACTGAGTACGTGCAGTACATGCAGAGAATTTACCTGGGTTTGTGGGGTTTTTTTATATCTCCTATTACTCAGAGTTTCACCCTCCCCATTTCCAGTCTCTTTCCTGTCTGTTCCTTCAAAGGTCAAGAGCCGCCTCCACACTGAAGCATGCTCTGGTTACACCATGCTCACTACACGGTGCTCCATAGCCTTTTACAGCTGCCACACCTTTTACTTGCTGAGCTTGGACAAGGTGACTGATAAGGCCAAATACAGCTGGGTCTCCTTTTCCAACCACATTCAAATCTAGAAAACATCAAGTTGAGAGAATAATTTCTTTGCCTCACGCTCATGAAACTTCTGAGTCTAGAGTACAAAACCATTGTAAATCTTTCCATCTCTGGCTGTGGGGCATTTTCACCTCTAAATACACTGTGAAAGATACAGTAAAATCAGTGAAGAGGCAAAATGTCATTTCTTAATTCAGAGATTGCTGTTGGCCATTTAAATAATTTCTTTTATGACTAAACATAAAAGTTGTAAGGTCTACTTACATGTATCTGAAAGATATCTTCTGAAGTTATTGATACACTTTTTAGATTTGGAAATTAGAGACTGATTTGTATTTGATGGGAATAACTGGTTTATGTTCTGTAGAAAAGAAATTATATACTTAGAAGCAATTTAACTATGGTGATACTAAACTCTTACCACGGTCATCCAAAACATTATAATTGTGCTGCTCTAATCTATCTGGGTATTCTTAACAGCTTTTGTTGTGTTTTTAAATAAGTGAGGCATCATTTAGAATTTGCCTTTCCAAATAGGCTTTATTTCCTTGCATTCAGTTTCACAGTCTGAAAGATTAACACAAATACACTTAAAAGTAGGTTCCATGGCCATATAAATGGTTTTATTTTCCCAAAATTTGGGTACCTCACAGTTGCCTTTGGAATGACTAAGTCAACAGGAGATGCCTGGATTCCCAGTGCTTATGAAATTCAATCTATTTCTTTAGGTGCATAAGTAAGAATTCAGGGCTCGGACACAAGATCTAATTATGTGGTTTAGCAAGTTGACACTCATCTTATGATGTGTGATAAACAGTCCTTTCACTTAATGCAGTTCAAGTCATCCTCAGAACTCAGAATTATTTCTGCCACAGACGTAAATGGCAAAGCTCCCGCTGCCTGGAGTGTAGTAAGTTCACTGCAAGCCCAAGATGTTTTGCTTCAAGCTGCATGCACGTTGACATGCCCATATGGCATTTCTTCTGGCTCCCTCGTCTCCTCCCTTGCAGCTGGTGTTTGCGCAAGGCTATGGATGTATGCCCTGTTCCAGCTGCAGCTGTGCCAACAAAAAGATGAGTGCCACAGCCTCCTCCCCTCTCTACTACTGGAAGTTACCATCCCCTCTGATCTGCTGGCCAGGCTCTACATGTGACTTCCCATAACTTGTTTCAGTCAAAATAACAGGAGCGTTCTTCTTTAAATTCTCAACATTGTCTCTTCTCTTTTGGATGAATGTTGGAAAGGGGCCACAGAGAGAAGGTGATGAGCACATGGGGATGAGGTGTTGCTTCAGTGACTTCTTCAGCTGGTGCAGCCACAGTGCAAGAGGGTGCATGTCCACAGCCTATGAGCAATTGCTGATTGAGTCTGCTGTTGTCAAGAATCCCTATATCCTGAGGACAAACTAACCGAAACAAAACTGCTTACAAGGTCCAAGGAATTCCTGCAGGCAATATTAATGCAGACTGATGAATATGCTAATACTGGTTTATTTAGATTTCTAAAAATTAAGTTAAAAAAAGCCATTAAATAAATGGTTTATATTTAATTAAATAAAATTAAGTGAAAGAAAGCCAGGACTCCGTTTGGGAGGGTGAAGCTGAACAGAACAGGAACAGAAAGAGTTGCTGTAAAGTGAGAGGTGGCTACCAGACAAACAGATGTGTTTATCTTTGAGGTATTTTTAAATTTTTGTGCTGTTTCATTTACACTTAAACCAAGTCAGCATCAGTCATATTTCTCTTGGTTTCCAGTGACTATTATTTTTAAACTGTGTGCATTGTTGGGAAATACAAAGGGGACTTAGTGCAGACAGCTTTACCAAGCCAATGACTAATTTTACTTCTGAATCCTTTCTGGATGACTTTTTGGTCATAAGTTTCAATCAAACCTCAATTTATACCTATGGTAGTCAAGAGAACATTTTTCATTTCATGGGCAGTTTCTTCCTACACTCCCCCTTAGCATGTGAGACAGATTTCTTGGAAATGTAAACTTGGTGAAAGGCATTATATCAATAAATCCCAGCATTTGCAAGAAAGCTGTGCTGATCTGGAATTCAGAGCAAGGCATGAAGCAGAAAGTCAACAGGCTACTTTGCACACTACAGCTTGGTAAGAATATGATTGAAATAAATGCAGAAAGGATCATTCCAAAAGAAATGACTTTCCCAGGAAGGAGGTGAGGCTCAAAACACCAGGTTCTACAGAAGGAGAGGGTGAAGAATTGATCTCTCGTGGGATCAGCAGACAGGAGAGTATCCCAGGAGTAAATATGTATTCTATCATTCTTTTCCACCTAATTGTAATCTTCAGCAGGGACAATTTGGCAGTTCTGGTGCAAAAGATGGTACAAAGAAAACTTGAAATCAGGCAGTCTGTGTTATTGCCCTGGGTTATCAAGATGGGTTAACATTACACAGTGGAGCTCACAAATCAAAACACTGAGGTAGTTTTTGTTGTTGTTCAGACTGAGTCATAATTATGTATGGTACAGTTTCCAGTAAGAGATTATCTTTCAGACAGCTTACACATGGATTGCCGTTCATCAAGGAATTTGGGGTTACTGTAAGCAAGGATAAACCAAAAGGCAATATACTGAAATAATTTATGGTGTGGGCTTAGTGGGGAAAACTATGACTGACTGCTGAAGGAGTCAGTCCTGATTAATTCAAAGAAATGTATCAAAATGAATATTGGATGTAATTTCTGAGTCAAAGGCTATAATCTCCTTCCTGAAATTGATGTAAAAAATATTATCCACTTAGTTCCCATTGACCAGCTAAAGCAAGGCTTCTGGTGCTGTTTCCCAGCAGTCAAAAGTACACAGCACCTGGCTCAAGATAGTGGCCATTTTTGCCTAAACTGTGCAATTTTCTCAAATCCCACTGCCACAACAGGACAAAGATATAGCTGAGCCACTGTGTCTGAACTCTGCCTTTATGTCAGTGGATAGCTGACATGGTGGGAGAAAAATTTGATGCTGAGTCTTTTGGGTTTTGAGCATTTCTTTTACTCTAAAAATATCTCAGTGCTTGTTTGTTTTTTTCTACTGTATGACTTTTTAGCTTTGTCATGGACTCATTAAGTTAAATTTTCTTTATCTGGGGAGAGGTTTAAACTGAAGCTAACAGCCTCTTCGATCTCACTAGAGAGCCACTGGGAAGAGGCAGAATCCTCCATTACTTTCTCTGCAGAAGCCATTGTAGGGAGATTAACTTTTCTAGATTAACAAATGCACAAAAAAACCAGAGTTTTTGGGGAAAAATAGTTATGCCACATTAACATCCAGGAGACCAATTGTTACCTAAGTCCTCTGTGCCTGGTTTGTAACACTGAGCTAGCTGAAAGTCACCATAAAAAAAACACTCCACAGCCTGCCACAGCAGTGTACAAACATGTTGCCCACTGGAAGTTTTGAGGTATTTTGTTTTGGAAGAATTTAGATCTGGTGGTGAAATCAGGCAGCTCAAGTCCACGTTTCTTCATGGTATTACTCTGTTTCCCTTTTTTCAGGAAAAAATGGGCACTCTACCCAGCCAGCTGAAAACAGCCTCCTGCTGCACAGCTAAGTAAACCATCATTGTCAGGAATGTGGGCACACACCGGTTTGTGCCAGGCTGTGTGTGCGCTCCCTGCAAAAGCATTTCCTTTAGCAAAACAAGTAAGCGCCACAAGGACAAATACTACAACAGTCAGTCAATTGATACGCTGAAATGCTCCTTTGCCACCACGAAGTGAATCTCTGTGTGGAAAAGACAGGGTCTGGAGAACTGCTTTTCCTGCATCTTATATCAGCATTTTACTTTTTTTTTCCGTGATCCAGATCTACATGCATTGTTTCTTAAAATTCAGAGACCTGAGAGATTGTTTTTGTTACTCAGTGTAATACGATGTTTAAATGAGTTCTCACTCACAGTCTTTCGAATGACGTGAATCACACATATTATTGGTTTGTCTTGGTAGATGTATGGGCCTATCTGAAGAAGGCAGACAGGATACGTGCTCTAATGGTCCTTCTAACACTTTACAGAATAACAGCATCTCAAGCAGAGCTGGCTGTCTGGGAATAAAGCAGATATATCAGGCCACGAACCATTGTCACATAGTTCCTATCACTTTGAATTCACATTGAAAAGTGTCACAAGCAACAAGGATATTTTGACTCTCTTAAAAATAACACGTATAGTAAATAGTGCTTATTTTAAGATAGTTCAGAAAATCAAGAAAAAGTGCATTTTTCTTTTTTTCGCCTGTAAACTAGCAGCAGTGGCTGTGTAATCATTCGGTCTTCTTCTGTTTAAAAAATACAGTACATTCCTTACTCCCAGCCACCTTGACCACTAGCTGTTGTGTTTCCTATGTCAGAGGAGATGAGATCATTAATACCACCAGTAATGGTGTCTGCAGAACCTCCTCTTTTGTGCCAGCTCATAGAATGGATCCGGATGAACTATGAAAAGGATCTACAATCCATTTAAACTCCTCGCTGTTTAAATTGGCTATTAGAGACATGCTGTCACTGTCTTTTCTTGGCTTCCTGATGAAAGAACAGATGACTTTGCTGAGCTATCTTAGTTGAGGAAAAATGCATGAAAGCAGAATTTTGAAAAAAATCATTGAAGAGGGAGGCAAGGACAGAATTTGTAATAGAGACAAGTGGGAAAAACAAAATAAAAATTTGAGAGAAGAGGAAGAAAATGGTAGACCTTCAAGCATAAATCCAATGGAACACAGTTGTGGTCAGATTAGGTCTCATCATGTCCTCAAGGTATTCAACAGAGGCCTGACTGTGTCCAAATATTGCCGAAATAAAAGGGAGTGATAACGTCATTATGTGATTTTATGCTGAAAACTGATTTTGTTACAAAGCTGTACGCAAATAAATAAGGCTTTTTCATATTTCGCTGACCTTTATCCATAGGAAATAAAGAAACCAGAGAACATAGACAAAACCACCAATTTATAGATAGCACGAGAAACACCTAGCTCATTCTACTGTACAGTGCAAGAGTTGTTTACTTTAAAATGAGTAATGACATGGCTGTCTTTGAAAAGCAGCATTCAAGGCTGATATTTAACTGTTCTCCCCATGAGCATCTGAAAGAGGCAATTCAGACTGCGGAACAAGAGAACTGGCTGAATCTCAAGAGGATGGCTCTTGGCTGTCTTCTTGGAGGTGGTCTACTGGAGGCTGTTGGCATGATTCTTCAGATGACCCAGTGTCTCCTGAAAAGAGCTTCTGCATCCTCGCGAGGTAAAAAATAATACAGGACACAAAAGATGAATTATTCTTTCACTTGCAGATGCCAGAGAGAAGAGCGTCACAGACAGCAAACTTCTATAAAGAAGAGTGCATAATGGGAGATATTATGATATTTTAATTATCCCTGACCTCAGGCCTCCAGCTCACAGAAGGATGAATGCATTTAGGAATAACTGACAAGACTGTTGCTGCTGAGTGTGTCTGCAAGGAAGCTGCCTGGCAGAGTGGGGGTCTGGTCCTGCCCATGTCCAACAGACATGAAGAGGTCTGAAGAACTTGTTTGAAGCAGACTGCAGTATGGATTAGTTTTTGTTCCTGTTTTTATTAACATGCTTCTTCATTTTCTGGTCAGTTGGCACACAGGCTATGACATCCCCGAGGAGCTAGACTAATGCTCTGGGAGCTGATACCAGCACTATTGATACCAGCACTATTGATACAGTGCCCTGCGTTTTGGAACAATGCTCTGGAAAGACACAGAAAAAAGTGGGCAACAAAATGGTGTTTTCTGAACTCTCCCTTCCCCCTTCTACATTTATCAACACTTAAGAGGCTGGTGAAGGCTAGCTGTAATCTATCCAGAAACCAAGTGCCTTAAGAGATGTAGTTCAAGATGTTACTATACAAACACATGAGTTTTTTAAAATTTTATTTTCCCTACAGACTTCCTATGAAATAAAGTGTACAGCAACAATAGTTAATTGGATATTCTTACAAACCTTATTCTTTTGTTATTTCTGCAATGCAGTGACTTCTGATACTAACATGATTTTTAAAGCAACATATCACATGACTTCCACACTTCCAAAGCATTGAGGGTTTTGAGGTCCCACTGGCTGAAATCTCGAAAGTTGTGAGATTGCATAACGTACAGCTTTACTTTTGTGAGCATGTCTTCCATTCAGGGTCTAACATACCACTCAAAATCTCATTCATAATGAATAATATGGGTTGGGGCTTTTTAAACTGGATGGTTTTTAAATTATGCTTATCAGCTGTATTTTGTGCAGGTTTTAAAACACGAAAGTGCATAAAAAATACAACTTGCTCTTTTTTTCCTTATATTTACCAATTGCATTTGGCTGGGGAGTCTAGAAAAAAAGTACAAGTGATAATGGAGTGATATTGATGAGGACAAGCACCACTAATACAGAAAACCTGATGCTGCACAGATGTCAACCTATGGACAACCAATAGTCTGACATGCAGGCACTCAGTCCTCTGTGGACAACTTTGTCTTTTCCCAGTACAGAGAGAGTGACTCACTGGGAATTATACACCAAAGCAGTCATGTGCTCCTACCAATAATTTCCAAAGTACATGAATTCAGGCAAAATTTGGTATCTGTGTATACATTTCTAGTAAAAGTTGAAATACACCAAACCAGCGATGTTTCTAGAATATTTACTCTAGTAATTGCTTTTTGATTTGCAGATTTGTTGTAGGCTTTTTGTGAGATACCTACAGAGGGATGTGAGAGAGTTTGCTGGCTTCACAGGAAGCTGTAAATCTCAACAGAGTGCCAAATGGAAGTGGTTCACAGTCTGCGACTGGGTTGATAGCAATAAGCAGCACTTTATTGAATAGTAAAAGCATGTTACTACCCAAAGCTCAGTCAAAACAATTTTTTTGACAGAAAATTGTTCTTCAGACAATGGGAAACTGTATTTGATGTAATCAGCACAAAAGAACATTGCCCTCTTTCTGGTAGCCATCAAATGCTTTGTTTTCTTAACTTGAAAATAAACAAGCCTCAAGGAATTTGTGGTTTTATACATCTCACATAGTCTTTTGGGTGGGCTTTTTTTTTCAAACCTGGATGAATTTGCAAATATTTAAAAGTTGTGAAGTAACTTTCCACTCTGGTAAAGAAGAATGAAAAGAAAATTCCTTTTTTTTTTTTCCAAAGACTTTAAATAGTCTATCCCCAACCCATATTAAATACTTGGATGCAAACAGCTGCCCCTGCTACTTTGGAGGAACAAAGCACTTTACAAACAGATTTTGTTGCCTTCAGACTGTGACAATACCGATATAATTTCAAAGCCTATAAAGATTGTTTAAAGTTCTTATTTTCCCATCTTTAATCTGGCTGAGATTATCTGATTGCTGCTTTGCAATTTGTAATCTGTATTTCAGTTTTGCCATACAAGACTACCTAACTTCCCTTTTGTGTCTGGGGGGAGGACCCAGCTCTCTTTTAAGAATCAAGGTTGTGTGACCAGATACTTGTGTTATTGTGCAGTGACAAATTTCACTCAAATGCAGAGTCCCCAGTGTGGATTTTTTTCCCCGAGAGCAGAAAACAGCAGCCCCTTGCCTTGGCTTCTGCCATACAAAAGTTACATGGAAGCCCAAAGTGCAGTTCTAGTGGGACTTAATGGTGATGCAGGCAGGCTGTAGATATGCAAAATTATCCATGTACTAGAGGAGTGTTTTAGAATGACAGGGCTCTAAATTCCACTTCTGTGGAGACAACTGCATGAAACTGACCATGTGGTAAGAAGCATGCTGAAACCTACAGGAACATGCCTTGAAATGTCCTGATTTCTTAGGAGGTGTGTCTCAATGTCTTCATTAAGATTACAAAACCAAATATAGTGATACACCTCAGCCCAGTTTTAAGGGTTGTTCTTCCTCTTTGCAATGATTTTCTGAAGCTGCTTGGTGAAGGACTGTAGATGGGTTTTACAGTTCACCAGCTAAACACAGTGGAACTTCTCCAAATACAAGGAAATCCCACTGAAAAACTCAACTGAAATATTAAGATGTCGATAGTTGTACCTCCATCATTAGAAAAAAAATCTCAGCCTGCCAACCTTGGGGACACGCTGCAAGGATAGTCTGGGAGGCTTTGATCTAAAGGTTGGGCTGATATGCATGAGCTGCTATGGGAGAGTATCAGTGTAGGACTATTAAGTAAGAGTGAAATCTAGGCTTGAGGAAAAGTGCCATCAGATTCTAGCAGGAATTGTGCACCTTCATATTATGGTCTGGTTTGTTTCCACCCCTGGCTGTATCTTTGACTTCTTCTGTCATATTCAGAGAAGTTACTTTACATATGTGAGAGCTGGTATCCACACTGTAAATTGGCCATTGTGCAGGAAATCAGCCCACAAAAGGCTCAGATGCCAACTTAATTAAAGGTTGCAGAGGAAATTTTGTTCCTCAGAGAAGAAGCTGGGAATTATTATTGTGGTAATTATCATTTACTGTAGCTACTAGGGTCCATTTTCGTCCCCTAGTTTTATGCCAGTGTAAATCATGTAACATCTCTGAAGCTTTTCTTCATTTAGAGAAAAGCTGTTGGGTATACATCAGCCACTAAGTGTCCTGGACAAGATGCCACTCAGGCACTTCTCAGCTTTTGAGAGGTATTGTCAGCCTAAAGCAATACTAATTTTATTTCTACTCAGTTTGCACAAGCTCTTTGTGTCCTTTTAGAGAAGCATGAGAGTGATCTTGGTAGCAGTTGAGAGGAATAGCAAAAATGTGGGCCTCTCGATGAGCATGTACAGAAACAGAGGACTTGTAACTAGGAAAAGTGACATTTTTCACTGTGAAGGAGTGTGAGCAACAGAGGAGAAAGAGCTTCTGTGTTTTACCTTCCTCCCAGGGCTAAACATCATGTCCCCTCAGTAAAGGATATCAAAGGCAGCTGAAGGATATCTTATTAGAACTCAATTGTCAAGGAAGGTGGGCAGGAGTGACCAGAGAAAGCTGTGGGTTTGGATTCCGGTAGAATAACAAACTCCTGACTTCCTGTGCTACTCTTTCTCTTGGGGATGTGTTGGTAACCTGCCAGCCCCAGTCTGGCAGTAGCTTAAAGAAGGATGGCCAAGTGAATAGCCCTGGTGGTATGAATAATGATTAAAAGGGTAAAGAAACCCCATATGACTAGCTGGAATCACAGGAGCTTGAGTAGACCTGGTACTCTAATAAGCAAACAGTGGCACGTTTACTTCAGTAATTGGATATAATCACCATGTGTAGACATTTTTCCTATTTACTGCTTCAGCATGCTTCAGCTGCTGAGGCATTCTTTCATCTACATCAGTAAAAACATCATTTGCTTGAACTGTGTAAAATAAAATGAAACCCTATCCTGGACTAGGAAGTTTTTCTCCAGATCGTTTCCACCTTTCTTTGCACCTTTGATGTGTGACCCTTGCCACCCACCTCTCTCCTTTTCAGCCAGCCCTCCCTGGAATAGCCTCCGAATGAAACTATGGTCCCCAGGACCAAAGAGGAGGCTGTGGTTTCCACAGATGACTGACCACTGCAGGCACTGCTTACTTGTGGTGTTTATTTCAGTCCCTCCTACCTAGGGTGCCTGGAGTTGGAAGGGTCAATCCGCAGTTTGGATTGGCATATTTTTAAGGCCCTTTCTATTATGAAATATTTATGAGAGGAAACAAGATTGGACATTCCTGCAGCCAGTCCAGTGTAGGAACGTTATGTGCCTTCCTCCCCCAAACATGTAAATGCAGTCAGTTATTTAATGGAAGACTCACATACCTTGTTCCTTTACATTTCAAGTGAGCTGTCAGAGGAATGTAAACATTTATTTGGAGCAAGCCCTCAGGTAAAGAATTACCATATGCCACAGAAGGAAATTCCAGCATGCCCACCCAAATTTATGCTGTGGAGAGAGCTATGAATAGAAAGTTTGTACACTGTTATGAATATGGATAAAATACATCACTCATGGCTGGGCCATGAAAAATTGAAAAACACATATTTTGGATCACACAATATTTTCAAAAATATATTTAAAAGAAAATAAACATGGGATCTTGTGTGTTCGTTTACTGCTTGAAGTACCTTCGGGGAAGACAGACATCAACAAATTTTCTTCCAGACGACTCATTTCTCTTGATAGCAGGAGGTTCTTTGGGAGAAAGGCAGCAGTGTCATTCCCAGGATCTCTTTGTTTCCTTAGCCAGTGCCCATTTATTGGGAGTTTATGTTGTATTCAGGGTTAGGAAAAGCAGACACATTTAGAGGGCTGCATTCAGTCTTAAAGGTCAGAATTCCTCTTTCTCGGCCGCCTTACAAGGTGACTTTTCGTGAGTGTTACATGACGCTTGTTCACCTTGCAAATGAGTTTAATTAGCATTTATTATTATTATTATTATTATTATTATTATCATTATTCTACAGCCAGATAGTAATCACTAATGTTTTGGTGTGGTCAATATCAGTTTCTTTTGAAGTGAAAGGATTTCTGCTAAATGTGTTTAAAAAAAAAAAGTTAAAACTTGCTTCAGGGGTAGCCCCACCATACAAACCAATGGCCTCTGAACATCCCAGCAATTTTGGGCTGGGCAATGTAAAGGTCCTGTCCATGCTCTAGAGCTTGCTACTACAACCCAAAGCTATATAGAGGTTCTGCACTGCAATCCTCTCTGTCAGTCTCCTCCAACAGAAATGTTGCACACGCTCCTTTAGGTGCGAGGGGCTCATGAAGGGTGGTCTGCCCTTCCTCTGTGTTTACCCATGCGGGCCAACTCATGAATTTCCTCTCAGGACCCTTCTGCTGCCTCTTCCTTTCTGCTTTCTCCCTGCAGCATCTCTTTCCATTGCAAAGGGAGGTTTTTTGCATGTGTGGAAGTGACAGAGCAATACTATGGTTACATGAGAACAAGTAAAACAACCTTATTATTGGGGAAAGAGGAGAGTGAGACAGTGAAAGAAAACAGTATTTAGCAGTAGGAACACTTAGAATGGCATCAGACCCAAGCCAGAGAATGTTAACGCAGAGGAAGGGAGGAGTCTGGTGTGGGATAGTGAGCTGCCTTGATTATCTTTCTCTGTTATCCCAAAGCCAAGTTTATTTTAACTGGAAATTGCACACTAGGTTGAATGAGAAACATATGGAAAGATGAAGTTACTGATTTAAAGTCTTAAGATTTGTCCTGCCTGAGGAATGACAGCCCAAACCTCACTTAGGCTAGGTAGCTGTGGCACCTGATATCAATATTCAAACCAAATACATTCAAGGCAAATATCCATGAGCTCCCCAGGAACACACACACCCCTGCACCCTTTTCTCCAGGCTGTTTATACCCAGAAGAATTTGAACCACAAGTTTCTTACACTCACCTGTCCCTGTCCCTCTACTTATTGCAGGGTATGGTGCAGCACTCCCTTTGTGAGAGGTTCTGAGTGCAGAGCAGTACCTAAATTTATTGGCACTGGGAGACAGGGAGGACGTGTGTTTTGTGATGAAACAAAGAGGTACAGCTAAAGAGGTGCAACTTCTCCCTCCCTTCTTCCTGTTGAGATAAAAATGGTAGCTTATCTAGTTAATTTAAAATTAATTAACACTTGATAATTAGAGAAAGAGCCGTTAAGTAAGAGCCTTACTGCAATGTAGGCGGTCTTTTTGCCTTCAATTGTGTCTTTTAGACAGGGGTAAGCATACAAATTCTGAAATTTTGGTGATGAAGAAATTATTAAGAGTAAATATTTGGAAGCTGGAGAGCGAAGACAATGACCTTTGTGATTTTTGCACTAATACATTGTCTCCTTTGAACATCAGATGCCAGAGCAGTTAATTCTTAATCTGGTGGGGCAGATATACACTCTCTGACCTTACTGTGAAAGGAAAACCAAGTACCACTCACTCCAGGCTACTAACACTTAGACAAAAAAAATTCTGATCTTTGGGTGAAACTTGGTTCTTGAGGCAGTAGAGAGAAATGTTGGAATGAAATACAGCATCATAACAAAATAATGGCTTCAGATTACTCAGCACCATGATGCTGTGCATGGCACATTTGATACAGTGAATGATTAAGTTGTTATTGCCTTTTTCTAGCTAAGAAAACTTAAACAAGAAGCTTTCATTGGTGGTGGCATAGGAAGAAATGAAACTAATGTGCTCACTTACAGACGCCTTCTCGAGATGCAGATAATTTGAAACCACTTTGAACTTTTAGCAGTTGATGAATTTTTAAACATGAAGCTCTACACAAAATACCTCAGTCTGGCAAAAGGCTACACAGTTTAATCCTAAAGTGCATCAGTCACGTCATTGTAGGTGCTGAAAAGTACCATCTGAATCCAGCACCCACATTTGAAAGCTGAGTGTGGGAGCAGATGAGGGCAGGCAACAAAGGGACGTTTTATCCTTGTGCCCACTTGCACAAACATTGCAGATGGTCTGAACCTCTGCGCTCACACTATGTGCCTCTGTGAGTGCAAATCACATCAAAGACATTCCTGGAAACACTACCCTGAAAAGCTGCAGCCTGCCCATGGTTCCTGGGTGGTGGGACCCTGGGCAAGACAGAACCCTTCTAATTACGTCCCGTTAGAATCGTCTGGGTGGACCCAAATTTAAATACCACAGTTTCATGGAAAACACACTGAGATGCAACAGAAGTGGCACACTCACTCTGTGGACTGAGTGCTGTAATTTGATAGGAGACTTTGTTCATGGTATGACAACTTGTAAACATCCGTGTCCAACTGCAGAAAATCTGCTTTGCAAAGGAGAAACAGAACAGACTGTCTCGAAGTGTTCCTGACCTGCTGACCAAATGATGACCAGCAGACCTTTCAGCCCAAACCTGGCCAGAATTTGGGCCCATTTTGATTGTGAAAATTGTTTCTACAAGAAAGATCTGTCATGCAGTAATTTACTGGCAAGGTTGATTTCCCCAGACCATGGTTGTTTCACCTGCAGGAACTTTTATTGGGCACAGTCTGAACTTGGTGCCCAGCTTTATTACAAAAGTCTAGTGTTGTTGAAGTTGACTAAGAATAACAGGTACCTGTGAATTTGCCTGTGATCCTCTGTCTCACTGTCAGCTGCTCTCTTTGTACACACAGTCAAGTTCCCGACAGATAAGTAAAGATACTAAGAGATGGGCAGCACTCTGAAAGAGCCATGGTTTTAAAGGCAACTGATGTCTGATTCATGTAGTTTGCTGTGGGGTGCTTGCAGATACAATGCACATGCATCCTGTCAATTGTCCCCTGATTGCACCTCTTCATGAACACTTTGCCTTGAAAATCAAAGCCCACAGGGAATTTTCCATCAGTGCTATCCAAATTGTGGCCTTAGAACAACCTGAGCTCTTTTGAGGTCCATTGGAACAACTGCTGTCATAAGAAAATGTGTATTTGATTAGCAATAAATACCTGGCTGCTCTGACTTGCAAAGTGGAGGCTGGAAGCTGATCAACTTCCTTGGGGAGCAGGTGAGGGTACGTGGCTGGGCGAGGAGTATACTGAGAGGCTGCCATGTTAGCTGAGGATTTACAGGAGGCACAAAACTCAGGCAAAGTACCTAAAACTCTCCCAATGCAGTACTTAAACTTCCTAAGGATTTTTTAAAAGTATCTAGAGTCTTTAATCAATGTTGTGATTTGAAGGCAGGAATGGAGTTATTAAAAAATGTTTACAATATTATATTTACTGTTCTTTTATGGATTTAAGCCCCTCATTTGACAGTTCTCAATGTAAAAAACTCCAGGTACACCTATAAATCACATGGTGATGTTTCTTCTTGTGTTCATAAACTTAGCTGTTCTTTCAAACTGAAAAAAAAAGGAGCTCAGAAGCAATTCACAAAACAAACTTATGAACAAAACTTTATACATATTATTTCTTTGATATTTCCAAGATAATGGAAACAAGTGCTAATTAAGAAGTACCATAATTTTATACAGAAAAAAGTGTTGAATAGAAGAGTAATAGCTCGGTGGATCAACTTGTTTTGTTGTTGTTATTGATTGCTTTTAATTTTTATGCGACTCCAATTAGGAATAACGAACACAGTGATTAAAGACTGGTTAGTTTAACATTACCACATGGTTCAAAGAATGAGCAGCAAGAGAAAGATATCTTGCAGTAAACAATTTATAAGATAATACAATCTGTTTCTTCTATGTGAATATCTGTTCCTTTGTATTTCCAGACCAGCTTTGCAAATGTACCAAGTTCAAATGATTTTGTTACACACATAGGATAAGCATCCAGATTTTACAGTTTTTCATGACATTTGTTGTATTTAAATCTTGATGTTATTACTGTGAATGTCCGTGTTGATTATCACCTGATGTGTAAGAGACAAATTTGGATATATGGCTCTTTCAATACTGAATCAAAGGCTTGACATTAATTTATGAATAATGCGATCATAAATGCCATATGCTTTTGTCAAAAAATTGAATTGTTTCCAAGTAACATCTTTATTTTGAGTATGATCCAATTATCTGTACCATTATTATGACTACCACTTTTCTGGGTTGTGAGTATGTTCAAATGTAAGATACTTATGTAAATGAAAAATACATGCATTTGTTGTGGGTTTTTTTCTTACAAGAGAAGAAACATTTTTATTGCTTTTGCTAGTGTCAGTGGCTGCACTGATTTTAAGGAGCTGAGTTTGAAATATATAATCAAATTTTAATGTCTATGACTGTATACGTAATTTACATGCACAAAAGTCAGTTAATTACAAAGAACAAAAGACAATTTTTTAAAAATACATGAAAATGTTTTGGTTTTGTATGCTGCCATACTGATAATGCAGATATTTTGTGGTAAAATTCTACCAGGCATGGTGTGTGAGCCTGATGTGCTGTAAATCAAAAAGTGCCCTTTCCTTCTTGTTTGAAGGAGCGGGCAGAGGGCCATACAGGTGTCCATAAGACACCAGCCAAAAAGCAGCGCTGAACATCTCATGAGATGGTTTCATAAAAGAGCAGAAATTTCACAGGAAACCTGACAATCTGCTCATTTTACTACAGAGAATAAAGCCGTAATTGTTACTTAACTCAGCAGTTTCATTTAATGAAAGAGCCAAGATAATTGCTTGTGGTTCTGCTGTTCTTTTTGATTTCCAGACTCTTCTGATTTTGCCTACTGAAGTAGACTGTTCCAAACATGAAAAGATTTATTTCCTATAAGGCACATCATAAATTTCCCGGCAGAGCTGGTCTGGAGTTGCTCAAAGTGTTTGTGGAATATGACTGCGGTCACAGGATCCAGCAGAAGTTTTACAGAGGGTGGTAGTGTCAGGAGGGGTCTGGAATAAGCTCCCTGGATCACCACAGGTCACTTACCACCTGAAACACCGAACACAAAATATTGTCCTGCAGGTTTCCTCCCCAAGGAGAATTCATCTCTCCTCCTGAAGCTGTTGAGAAGATGATAGCTTCAAGGAGAAGAGCTGAAAAGCTATTCCTGATTTCTGTAGATGTTCCACACTTACTCAGTTCATTAGCAAGAAAACTCTGAAAAAAATAAAATTTACTGTTTTTTTCTGGATAGATTTCTACTTTCCCTTTAGTTCAAGTTCAGTTATCTGGAAATAAAGAAGGAAATGCTTAAATTTAGCTTCACAGGTGTTTGTCACCTAAGAGGAAGGAACTAGTAATTGAAATCCACTTTCTCCTTTGCCATAGAGGATGTGACATTGTTGGCCTCCTAAAAAACAAATCTACGTAAGAGTGATCAACATGCTTAAAACAATATGACATTCTGCAGAAAGTCTAGCATGGTGTTATTCCTGGTCTAAGAAATCAGATAATCCTTGAACAGGTAGTCTTCCAGCTTGTGGAGTATGATTTTTGTTACTTGTGCTGCTATTGCTGGGTTTAGTCTCACGCAGTAATCGCTGATCTAACTTCTCCCTGAAATGTAGCAAGATTTCTAGTCTATGAGAATGCCTGATAGGCTGGAAGTAGTATCCCTAAGTAAAAGATGTCTTGATAAAATGTGATTAAAAGCAGACTGAATTTTACACAGTTTTGCATAACTAGTATCTTTCCCTATCACACCAGGCAGTCGGTGCTGAGGTAGATCATAATTCAGTCTACAGCTCATTCTTCATGCAGCTTCCAGAGACAGAAATTATAAACTTTGTAACTTGGACTGTATTCACATAAATATGCTCTCACTTTATTCATTAGCATTGGAATGATATACTCCATTTTCCTGTTAAGTGTTTCCATGCTCCTCCTTCCTGTTAAAAGGATTCTCCAACTCTGTGTGACATTTCTCCTTGGTGGATCTACTTTTACAAGGATCAGACTAGAACGATACCAGCAAAGCAAATGTGGACAGCAGACAGAGGTAAACGATGTGAAAAGGTTTTTTGACATAGCCACAGATTTTCTACTACAGTTATGTTTTGAACACTATAAGTCTGTTGCTCCCAAAATCTTAAAACTATCATTCACTGAAGCGCTGTGGCACACCAAAATTGCTTGTCACACAGAACAGTGAGTTACCTTAAGTATTCTGTAAGATTAGAGTTGGTTCAATTTAGTCCACATTAAATTATAAGCTTGCCCATACTTTCTACACATTTGCAAAGCATGTTTCCCATAGCTTTAAAAATAATTATGTTCTGTGTGTGATAAAAAATTTCCAGGGACAGCAGCAGTATTGTTATTGAAAAAAAAATTGGAAAGGATTAAGAATAAATTAATTGAGTCTGATTAAAAAATATTTGCTTGTATTTTTATAATCTCTGTGGACTCATAGAGAGTATGCTAGGCATGTCTGGTACTGCAAATACAGAGTGCTTTCACTGTATTATTTTTGCCACTCAGTGGTGAGAGGTGACATTAAAATGATTTAGTAAAATTTAGAACTTGCAGAATCTCAGTTAATGAGATCTCTGTTCATTATTCTTGGCCCCAGCTCAGTTTACTATGTGATGCACCTCGTATCATGAGACTATGATCTAATCATTGAAGTCACCGGGCATCAATTTCATTTTGGCCTGATCTCTCGTTTTTTTCAGGAAGATGGACTCTGAATTAATAGATCTTTGCCTAATCTGTTTTCTAGCCTAACCTCCACACTTATAGCACAAGACTAATGCTGTACCTACCTAGTACTCTAGCGAGCGTTTCCTCTGCAATAGATCCTTTTTTATGTTTTGTACTTACAAATGTAATTATTAATTAATATTAATAATTACTAATTTTCCAGATCCTGCAGTAAGCCTTTCAAAAGCTCTACCAGCCTTTTCCTTTTCCCCTTGAAGTCATACCACAGCTTCAAAGAGAGAAGAAAACAGGATTTTGTGCATTTGGGATATCTAATACCACAGCATTGGATCAGCACAGAAACTAGTGCAGATATCTGAAATATATAAAGGGAGCCTCTTTCTATGAATATGCATTAGATCACTGATCTCCTAGCTATTAAGTTCTAATTCTATCAACTGTATTACATCTATACTTTCTATTTCTCTCCTTTTTGAGATTATCCATCCAGTAGGCTCCTGTGATGAGAAGTGGGCAAGGATAAAAATAGCCAACTGGGTATTAACCACTATGCTCTACTTCAGAAGATGGAGATGGTGCTGCACATTGCAAAACTTGTAGGTCCAGCTGTTTTATGAAAAAACAGATCCTCCCAAATATTTTTCACTCTGTAATATTTTCACAAACTGTTTAATTTATTACTGAAGGAAGGAATGTGATATTTTACTAGCATTTACTTAAAGCAGCATGATTTTTTTTATGACAGCAGCTGGAATATAGTAAGTAGCAGCCTTCTATCATGCTTTTCAACAAGCTTTTTGGCTTTTTTTGGTGCTGGCTTTGCACCAAAGAGTTTTGAAAGTACACTGTGTATATCACACTTATGTGTCTAGCTTTGGTTCTTCCGTCCATGTTATGCTGCACAGGTTCAAGGAGAGGTGAGGTATGAGAACTGACACTGGGACCAAAGGAAAGTGAGACAGATCCTATAGAACAGTGTCAGTGGCTAATTTATATCTAGCTTCTAAGGGGGGCAGTGGACCTCTCAATTTTACCCAAACTCAGAGATACTACTGAACACAGCGCCTGTCCTGGAGAGTGATAGGAATTTGGAAAGTGTGTCATGGCACGGTGTGACATGGCATGGTTAGTACAATATAGAGTTTTGCCATCCCCTAGGGTTTAAACTTGCTATCATAAATCTTCTACAGGTTAAACTCTGTCATATGTAAGCAGAGCTGGGTATTGAAGATAAATAGCATCAACATGGTTCAGTAAAAATCTGCTCAACTGAGCATAATGCAATGGTAGTTTTAATTTAAATCAGCTCAAATTAATTTTCAGTGACTACACTGAGAAGGCGAAAAGTGTCTAATCAGGCAGCAAAAAGACACTGGAGGAATATTCTCTAGTACCTAATGAAAAGGAGTAGAGAACAAAGGAATGTGATTTTTCCCCTTATTCTAGGGAGTTAGAAGGTGAGGAGCAGAGGTTTTATTTTTATCACCACCGCCACCCCAAAAGGAAGGATTTCTTAAAATGGGAGATCTCAAATGAGTTTACCAAAGAGTGAGAAAATGGGCACTACCGAATTTTTTTATTTTGTTTATGTATCCCGTGACAGGAAGATGGTTGGTGCGCCTGGCAACTTGCCACAGCAGCTGTCTACCTCATGTGAGTCTGTACCATACAGATATGTATTTCTTTGAGCTGCATGTGTCACTATGCTTCTGCATGACTCTAGAGCTCTTCTGAGAAAACTATTGCCTTTCAGATAAAATAATCTGAACATCATATGCTTTTTCAATTTATTCTCCAAAGACAGAATAATTTTTTGATTTTCTCTTCTTGCTTTTCTCAGGGTCCCAGGAAATCATAAGCTGTTCCCAGAAATGGTGAATTTATATGCATTCAACTGACAGGAACTCAAAAAAGATCTCTCCCTGACAAAAAAAACAAATGAAAACACTCATATAAATCTCGAGCAAACGGTATCACTGATGCAACAAAACACATCAAGACTTCATTAATATCTTGTGAACACCATAAAAACCACATCAAGCATGTGTACATAGCAGGAGAGATGTCAGACAAGGGGCAGGGTGATTTTAAGCCGGTTATATAGTGTCAGTGTAGACATCCAGAGCCCAGCAGTGAAAGAGAGAATCTTAGTCATGCAAAGTATATACTTATGAATTCCTTTAAGGCAATGATTTAAAACTCCCTGCCATACTTACTTATCTTAATGTTTGGAAAAGCTTTTATTGAGTCCTGATAAAGAAGAGTATGGATTTTCTGAGCAAGACATAACAGAAAGAATGATTAATTTTCAAGCACATTTACTACTGGGAGATAATCTAGGAAAGAACTTAAATGGATTACCCACATGCATGCTTGTTATCTGCAAGATAGTGTTATCTGTGCTTCAGCTGCTGAGGGATGTCACAGTAAGTTAAAACCATAAAACCTATCAAATGCTTAAAACTAGAGCCTAAAGCTCTTTAGTATAGAAAAGGGCAGTATCAGTGCAAAATTAGGTACGATTCTCACTTTAGGGAACTAACAGTGCTTTCTGTGCTTCTAACACAAACGCCATTAACCATCCCTGCCCTACTGGAATCTAGTAGGGTGCCAGCAGTTGTGACACAGCAGGATTTGCCTTGGAATTTCTAACATGTTATTCAGGGAAAAACATAGTAACAGTTGATGTGTTGTAAACCCTGCTTCAGATTTTGCTGTCTTGTTTCCTTGTGTGCTATTATCTGCCCATTTCTTTAGGATATAAACAGCAGCAGGAACACTCTTTTCACTCTCTGTTTGCATTGCAATTACCACAGGGACACAGAGCTCCAGGCAAGTAAACATTCTTACTATTTCTATTTTTTTTTTTCATTTTCTTGTTGGTACATATTAAAACAACTATTATAAAGTAGAAACGGCTGCATTTTGACTTGCCCCTATGCAGAAAACTCTGGAAGACAAATCTCCCATCTGTTCCATTGAGAGAATTCCTATGTAACTGCTGTGATAGTTCATTATCAGCTAGAGAAATGTCAGCTCTATTTGTTAAATACTAAAAGGCTCCTCTAATGCTGGACTTTACAGTTTGACTGGTGGCCTAGCAACTTTCTTAGTTTTTTCACTTAATTTTTTATTCATATTCTCTTAGGGTTGGCTGGGCAGCTCTTGCTGCATTCCTGTGTGACGGCCTTTGCTATCTTCCTCCTCCCACTTAACGAAAATAGAAGCATTATAAGTGTCCCATCTAATACAAACATTGTCCTACTTTATGAGCAGTTGACCACTAATGTGGGGAATAATAATCATGTAACCAAGTGGGGCTGGTAATCTTAAGCTTGAGCTGAGGCCCCAGAAACCACTATGCCTGAATTTGCAAGGTGAGGAACCCTGGAGGCTGCTTGCCTGGCAAATCATAGGAATGGAATAGGACTGTTTCTGTGCTACTCAGCACGTGGGCAACATTGCTTTGACACAGTATTGTGGCATCATATGGGCACTTTGTCAGTGCTGAACAGGGACAGCGGGGATATGAGAGGGCAGCTGAAGAGCAGGTCATCTGCTTTGCTGTGGGCAAGTGAACATGGAATCCAGGGCAAGCACAGCTACAGCAGGAAGGGAAGGTGTGGGTGAGGGAAAGAATTCCTCCTTCTCACTGGGCTTAAAATTCCAACTTGGTTTTAGCAACCACAGGGATTTACTGCCCTTTCAGTTGGTGGGATGAAACCCAGTTGAGTGTCCTCTGGTGACCCACTTTTGGGTCATGCCCCAATGCTTGTAAGCTGTTGGTCTAACAGATCTCAGCAATAGGAAGTTTATTCTGATGTGGTTCTCGACTGGTTTAGGAGATGTTTGGGAGGGTGGTTTGATGTAGGTCATGGAGCACTGATGTGGTCTGTCTGTATTTTTCCATCTGTTTTTGTTCAGGGAGGGACCTAGTTTGAGTTCCTTTCACCACATGGCAAGTTCCTCATTGCACAGATTTTTTCATGATCCCCCTGCATTTTAGGAATGCCTAAAAGCCAGACTTGACAAAGTGTAGGAAGTGTCTGATCCTGAAGAGCTGCTGGAAAAATCTCACCCAAGATTGCATGCCACCACTACCAGCATTGGCACACCAGAGGCTTGATTTCAGAAGGTGTTGTGTAACCGACTTTTCCTTGGGTTTTCAGAAATACTTAAGCACTCGACCTGTTTCATTATGTTTGAAATCTCTATTGATTGCTTTTTGGGAACCACTGAATTGAGATTCAGGACACTGTTCCATTATCTTGGAGAAACCATAGCTGGACAATTGGATGCCGGGTGTTTCAGAAGAACCTGCCATTTTCTTTTGGAAGTGGTAGACACTCTCTGGAAGCAGACTGGCTCACTTAACAGGGCATAGGGGGAGCACTGAAAGCAGTCTGTGTGGGTCCTCCTAATACCTGCAAATGCATCTGTCTCATTCCATCAACTGAATATAGAGAATGAGCTTCGCAGCTCAATTTCTCGAGATCCTTTTGAAATCTGATCTTAGTTCATTAAGGCAAAACGGAATTTTTTATTTCCTTCAGTGTAAGTTTCATTGATGCCTGCAAAAGAAAAAAATTTAAATGATTTATTGTTATTTTTTTCTCCTAGTTTTTCTTCTTCTATTTGTATTCCTGAATGAAAAATACCACTGTCTATCCTAACTTCAAAAATTTTGCGTAAAAATCTTTGTGATGTGTAAAATACAGCATAAATGCCGTTTCTGACAATGCCATACTGACAAAAGCCCTACTGACAGGAAATCCATTTGTCAGGTGCACTTTAGTGATAAAGTCTGCAAAATTCTGTCCCATACTAACAAATAGGAGACAAAAATAAAGTTACAAAGTAGAGACATTAGGTCTTTCTTAACATCTTGGACAGCAGCTGTTGTCCTCAGAGAGAGTCTGTGAAACTGGGAGAGGAGGTGGATTGGGTAGTATGTGGTAGCAGAAGAAAAGGATGACGTACCTAACATAATTATGATATCCCATTTCCTTAGTGAATGACTCAAGAACTCATGACTCCTGCTTTCTATGATGAACAAAACAGCATAT
This sequence comes from Eulacestoma nigropectus, assembly GCA_013397775.1. Lineage (NCBI taxonomy): Eukaryota > Metazoa > Chordata > Aves > Passeriformes > Eulacestoma > Eulacestoma nigropectus. Next base: position 18,210 of record VZTE01000395.1, on the reverse strand, counting down.
ACTGACTTTTCCTAAGAAATGCTGCCTACTGCTCCACAGACCGTAACTGACCTATGGTTAACACTGGATGAGGTAGATCTCCCATAGATTGCCTGGTAGCAGAGTAAAGAACTGGAGAGGAAAGACAAAATATCTAATGACAGCTTTCTAACCAGTTCAGAAATTCACATGGTAATTCAGCCCCTTTCTTATAGCACATCAGTGGCATTTTGGTAGCAATTAGAAATGATTGTATCACGGAAAGATACTAGCAGATAGGCAGGGATTTTCTTTTCCAAGGTCTGAATATTTTAAAACTATGTTGGAGCTTTGCTACAGCTCAGTGTGTTCGGGGATGGAGGGCTGGGCAGATAACTGAGGAGTTCTTTGATCTGTGTGGATAAATAACATCATATGCTGTGGCACTCTAAACATATCTTGGTGTAGATGGTGTAAATTTAAGACTAATATTAGTGTTTCTTTACTCTGCATCACCATTTCTCTCCTAGAAATGACTGAGTTCATGCAGTACAAAATAAATAAAAAAAAAATCCCTAAATACTGAGATAATCCAAGAAAAGCTTGGGCATTCAGGCATGATTGCGTAGAAGGGTCTTGGCCTGTTTGTGGTGTCACCAGTCTTAAAGACCTCATGGACTTAAAAAAAAAAGGAAAAGATTTAAGATGAGAGCACTGATGTTTTGCAGGTAACTGCTGTTGCAGAGCACCAAAGGGACAATCGTTGATTGCTGAGCCAGAATGAATTGAGCTAAACTATACTTATGTGGGTTTTGTTGTTGCACACTGGCGCAGTAGCAGTAAATAGAAGGTGGTACCCAGCAGCCCAGCTGCAGAATCAGTACAATGGGCAACAGGAAAGAGCAACTTGGCAACCAGACTCAAGACATATTTCAAGAGCAAAGCCAAGACCAACTGCTTCCAAATGATTGCTGTACAGAGGCTTTTTTTAAAAACAAAGAATATGTATTGCAAATAATTTTCTGCTGATCTCTCTTTATGCAAGATGTTGTTTAAAACTGAATTGAAAGAACCAAAAAGCACGTTTACAAAACCAAGCTGAGAAAAAAGTGTTCTCAATTTTGTTAACCATTATTTAGAATGGCACTTGCCATGATATGTGGTGCAATTTCTACTACAGGTAGTAGTAGCAAGGTCAAAAATTCCACAAACTATTTTTGAGAGAGGTAGGGTACTAGATTTAACAGAACTTTTTCCTTCCCAGCTCTGATGTTTGCTGCACTAGTCTGGGAGAAAAAGCCATCAAGAGATTAATTATATACAAAGGTAGCATTTTTTATTCAAGAGGTGCAGCACCACAAACTGTCATAGGAAGGCAGATTTTTCTTGGAAAGTACTTCTGTGTTCTTCCTCTGCATTTATACTTTTCTCTATTTATCCACATTGACCACTCCTGGAGAAGGGCACTGGCTATGGGGACCTTTGGCTGGATTTGTGCATGTTCTGTCCTAGATCTGATACAGGAAGTGCAGCAGTAAGAGGCACGATGCAAAACATTGCTGCTGTAGTTTACTAACCTCAGAGAAAAGCAAAGTGTGTTTCACAAGGAAAACAGGGCCAAAATAAAATTGATAAGTGGGTAGAAATGGTCAAGTGATACATCCTTAACAATAGATGTTCATTTCTGGCCAGAGCAGTGGGCCTCTGCATTTATAAAGCCGATCGAAACGAGATATTGCTGTTAGTTACCCAGTAATCTTGTGAAGCAGGTGCTATTTCTTGCCAGCATCTGGCAATAGAAGGCACATGCACAGTCACCCTATATTTTGGATTTGGGCTAAAACATGGGAAGGCAGCAAGTAGAAACAAAGTTTAGCATTATGTATTGTGACAATTTCATGTTAGTTATTATATAATCTTCATGTGGTTTATGAGCATTTTTACCCTATGGGAAAAAAGGTTTTGATAGCTAACTTTCCTCTGTAAAGGAATCCCGGCTACTGTTTTGTTCCCCTAAGTGGCTAGCAAGTTCACATACTCTTGGTGAAGGTACTTTTTTGAGACTATATGGTCTTTTTATTATTTATATTCTATTTATGCTCCAGCAGCACGCAGAGGTCTTGGTCATGTGCATGGGTCTACAGCCCACCTGAGGAAGAAAAGCAAAAACATTGAAAATGCCCTTCCTTGAAAAATTATGACTGTTTTTAATGGGGTTCTCTTGAACAAAAGGAGGGAGAAATGCGAGTGTGAAGCCAGGTACAACACCTGGGTATGGTGAACCATTGTATGATGGTGAACTTACACTGTACTAAAGTGTGTAAGCCTGAAGAATGGAAAAATGTGTGTTTGAAGTGATTGCAACTTCCCTGCTGACACTACCTTTTCAAAAGGGTTTTTGCCAAATTTTCCTCCTTCTTAAAACCATAGGTAGCCTTTTTTATTTCCCTATATATTGCTTCATAAATCTTGGGCAAGTAGTATTGATAGAACATTGCAGAGAAGGTTAAAATGGGGAAGGAGCAAGTGGAGCACAGGACAAAATGGGGAAAGAAGTATTGCGAATTGAGGTGAGGAAAGTAAGTATTATCTGGGAACTTCAGCAAAATTCTTCCTAGCCACAATGGGAGGTCTCAGAGTGAGCTGTGAACTTTGCATGTTTGATGGAGGTTTCAGGGAAGCATATTTTCACTTCAAAAAGAGATGTTGTATCCTGTAGGTTGAAACAATATTGAACTGCACGTGCTAGCAGGCTACCTAAATCTCAGAGCAGTGGAAAAGCCAAGAGAAATATCAGGGAGTCTGTACCTTTTTAGGGAAAAGCCTTTAGAATTTAATGAAGCACTGCAAGAATGATGTTGGGATTTCCATAATTTATGGTTAAATCCTGGAAGGATAGTTCGAATATCTGGTAGAGATGATATTAGTTTCAGTTACATTCTGAAGTCTTTAAGCTCAAAAGCAGAGAGGATCAGGCAAACTCTCCATGGCAGAAATTAAACCCTTATGGACATTTCCAATCTGCCACTATGTATACTGCATTGCTGTGTATTTCCATTCATTTGATTAGGCTGCTAACAGAAAACATACAGTATCTTGAACAAGTTTCTGCCTCCTCTATCAGCATTTAATGGGTAAACCAAATTTAGTCTAATAGGAATACAATTAACAACATCTGAGGTACTATTCCAGCTAGGATTTGATTATGACTGATTATGTTGCACACGTCAACATCACTGCTAATCTTTGGCATGAGGAACCGATTAAAAGGGATTTTTTTCCTTTTTTACATCAATTATATTTTTCTTTACAAATTTCCTACAAACAATCTGTTGGCATCACAAAATGTTTGCTAATCATTGGTGGAGATTAGGCTGAAGCAAATATTTTGAGTGAAAGGATGCCAGAAGTTTTCCTAAGGATGATGACATCCAGACAATTATATGCAATCTTCTTTTCCAGTTTGTATGTAATGTCAAAACACTTATCCATATGCTCTTTGCACTTTTCTGGGAAGATGATCATACTCACACTTGCTGCCACAATTCCAAAGATGGTGAATTTATTTCAAAGGCGAAAAAAAAAATTACAGAAAAATTGGCAACTCCACTGGTATGTTTTCTTTTCCAAGTGGATTGTCACCGGGTAGATCCAGAATTGTTACAAGGCAACCTTGTAAAAAAAGCTACCATTTTACAGTTTACAGATGGAACCTAGTCCAAGAATCAGGGATCGTTTTGCAAGCCACCGTACCACTCACTTTACATAGATTTAACGCTGGTAGCTGGAACCTACTTGGCTTTTGGAGATAGGCTGTTGTACTACTTTTCCATAGTGGAGAGGAGCATCAATGATCTGAACCTCATGGCAAGAAAGGCAATGAATGAAAACAGTGACAATTTGTTGCTGTAGGAACACAGTGGTGTCCCAAGGGCTCTGGCACAGCTTCAGATAGGTCCTATCATTTTTGATTCTTGACACTAAAAATGAACTATTCCGAAATTAAAAATGCAAGTGGAATTTGTAGGCTTTGCTCCTATCTTTGAGGAGTTTTAGCATGTTTTTTAGGCTTCCTCCCTCCTTTTCGTCTAAGTCACCTGATGTAGTCTGAATAAATGGTTGACAAGTCTGTTGCAGACTTGCTTGGGAGATTTCCTGCCACAGCATGTGGTGAGTCCAATGCTTCTTCTAGGGCAAGTGTTTTTTTCGCTGCATCAAATGATCCTCACTGAGTTACAGGGTTCAACCACATATTAGTTTGAACATTGTACTACATATACACATTCATTTCAAGTTTCATTTTTTTAGGGACAGCTGCCATTTTTCAGTTTCTCCAGCTCCAGTATGCTAGAGTTGACAGAACCTCTCTTCTTTGGAAAAAATGTTGATTTGATGCCACAGTTCAGTTTTGCACAACTATCATTTTTTTATGCCAATTTATTCTTGCCAAGAAAACAGAAGACTTCCTGAAAAAGTTTCTTTAAAAAAAAAAAATTCATTAATAAGTTAAACAAGTCTTAAAACTACTCAAATGCTTAAATGCAGAGTATTCTTTTTCTTTTCAAAACATTTGAAATGCTGAATTTGACTTAACATGAACTTCATTTACACTTTTTATTTGTTAAGTATTTGACATTGATACTTTGTCATTTTGGTTTTACTTAAAATATTATTTTTGTTTATATTTAATTCCAATGGACTGAAAAATCAATTATGCATGACAGGTTGGAAACAATGATTCAGACAATCTGCTTAGTGCCTTCACTGCTACAATAAACACAGCTAATTAGATCTAGATGATAACAGCAACTCTTCTAAAGCTAAATAATAATTCATCAAAAAGGATGGCTTTGTGATATTACCACTTGGTCAGGGCTTGGGAAGTCTGAGTTTGATTCCCAGTTTTGCTAGTCACATCATCTCATATAAGTTATTTCATCCCATTTCAGTCCATCACACTGGCACAAACTGACACCTTCAAAGTTGAGTCAACTTTCTTGTGCCAGATGCCTGTCTAGGACAAGATTCCAGAGAGTGGGTATTTCTCTGTATTGATTACAAAACTACTAAGAAGAATCCCTTTTTTTTCTGGCTCAGGCAATTCCTTTATATTTAAGAGAAGAAAGTCTTTGGTAAAAAACCTATTTTTATTCATCGCCTTCCAAAGCTGTCTAAGGTAATCTGCTCCCTGTCTGAAACTATAGCAGAGCCTTCAAAAGGCAATGGTTTGGGTTAGTGCCAAAGAGTGTTACTGTCATGGCTGAATGGCCTGTCCAGCTAAAGAATGAAGATACAAGTCTCTCAAAACATTTGTCTAATGAAGACAGGAAACACTATTAATATATTCCTTGCTGTTCCCCTCCTATGACCAAAATAATGTGTCTGCTTTGGCCGGAACCATGCCTGTCTAAACTGTAGGACCCAACCTCCTCATCCATGTTATTCAGATGCTTTGGTTAAATCCTTGTATGGCTCAGGGAGTTAGCACAAATAATTGTAATTGGTAAGAAGATCTGCACTTAAGGTATGAAAGAAGACATGGGTCTTTGGGAGATGTATGCACAGCGACAGAGAAGTCATAGAATCTGGACCATTACTAACCAACACCTTTGCACAGAAAGCTGAAATAATTGCCTTAACCTAAGCTTTAGAACTAGTAAAAAGAAAGAAAATTAACATTTATATGGACTCAAGGTATGAAATTGTAAAAATTAATTGTACACAGTTACCTACAGTGTCAACGATGGGGGTCCTAGCACTGATAAGCACTGATATTTTGTGGGGTTAATTCCATGGGGATATTGTGCAGGGGACTAAAGACCTGTGGCCTCTCATGAGAAGGAGGCAGGCAACATCTCCTGGGACTGGAAAGGATCACAACATCAGTTTGATGGATACAGCCTGCCTGTTTGCCACCTCACCTCCTCAGCCCATCCCAGGGGCAAAGGCCAAATATCAGCAAGAGGCAACTCTGTACTGCTGGATTACAACCTTCAGGGCCACAGCATGCAGGAGTTAGCATCCTCTCCTGGAAGATGGAAAAGGAGACTTTGTCTCTCCTAATTTTAGTCAAGATGCTTACAAGATAATTATCCTGTCTAACCTAGTTTTCTAGGTGCTATTGAGTGGGGAATGACTGACACTTACAAGGACAATGCTCCATATCCTAAAATAGGTGTCACCAAGGAGTCTTTCATATGGACTAAACATAGACTTGTCTGTCTCTACTGCTGACAGAGGAAATATAAATGACCAGTTTAAATATGTTCCTTGAGGACATCTGAAGGTGAGATGCATCATAATTCCAATAGTCTCAACCCACACACAAAGTCTCCACTTTATTCTCCACAGTTACAAAATTCAGTTTCAAGACATTCTTCTAAAATGTCCTCCCTCAAAAATGCTCTTGGTTTCAGCATTTCAAACTTTCTGCCCAAGGCTCATTAGTCTGGGAAGAGCGATCCTAGCAGTTCTCATAGATCTGGGCAGAATTCCCACAGATCATTGTTTTTTCCAGTCATTATTTCATGAGCTGCTCTTGAGTCAGTCTGCCTTCTTATATCACACATAAGCTTATTCAGGGCCTTATGCCTACATTACAGGGCAGAAGAGTTACCATGAAAGTAGTAAAAGCCATATGCGACATTCTTAAGTACTAAACAGATTAGTGATTTGTGGCATCAATACTGATTAAGAAAAGTCTGGGATTTGTAGAGAGGCTTGTAATTTGGTATTTCCCTACTAAAGTCCTAAAATCCTAGTTAAGCCATGGCAGTTATATGGGTTCCCCTTGCTACTCAAGCAATTGGAACTTCATTTTGTTCAAAATGGAAGCTGTTTGAAGATTGTTTGCATAAACTGGCACAATAGTAAATTGATACACTGAATGTGGATGGAACTGAAGGAAGAAGCGTTGTGAGATTCCCAAACTGCTCAAAACTAACTTCTACCATTGTTACCCTTTCATTAGCCATACATAGCCATTATCATTGTTCCCATCCAAAACCATATCAGGCAAACTTTCTTGGCAGCTCCAGCAAAGAAGCTGAGAGTTGAATTGCCACAGAAACTGGACTGTCCCGTCACAGATAAGGATGTTTCCACAAGAAAAGACTGGAGATATATATGTCCACAGTATGAGAAAGCAGTGTCACAACAAGTGCTTTTACTGTCCTGGAGATAACATGAAGGACTTAATGCCTATTCCTGAACATTATATTCACTTTAAGTTGTACATATATCCACAAGTATGTATTTACCTACCCAGCAGAGCTATTGTTACTGTTTATAAAGGTGCAATGGAGTTCAGAAAAAACTCAAACTTGTTCCAGAGCTCAAGAATTTTGAAACATGGAAGACAAACACACAACTAACACCAGTTGTAATAGTAATACTAATAATGATTAGTATTACTAACATGAGTATTAGATAGTAAAAAAAATACGTCATATTTTGTATCTGTCTGTTGCCAACAAGTTACATGACTATAGAAACATTCCACTGACACTTTCTGTACCATTTCTGAGCTGGTTGAAACAGAAGATCCCCGGAATATGTTCAAGAAATCCAAATCTGATGAAAATGTTTGCCTATTTCCAAACCAGGGAGACTTCTAAATACATCCAAGCTTTTGGATGCTTAACCAAAACAACTTCATTTGCAGTATGCCTGTTTGTGATTGATACCATGTGAAATGGTCCTTGTGAAATTCAGAAGTATGAAAAACTCATCTGCTTTTATTATAAAGTTTAAACTCAGCCCTTGTACATTGTAAAACTCATGTTCACATTATTCTTCTTTAGGTCTAGCAACCAGGGGAAGTGATGCCTCCTGACATCTGTAAAGTTAACTAGGGATGTAAAATGAAAGTGATCCAGCAAAATCTGTTTCAAAATCTAAACACAAAGTACTTATTTTTTAAGCCTGAGGAAAGGCAAGGCAGGCGGGAGGAGTTGACAAAAATAAAATTTACACCAAATGCTGAATATTGCCATGCTGGTGCCTCTTTTTTTACAGACAGCTTTAACCTGTTCTCACTCACTGACATTTCCAACATCAGCAGCGCTTGCAGTATTTTCATGGGTGGTCTTTGTCTTGTTCTCATTAACTGGAGGTCAGCAAGAATTCAGTGGTGGAGATTATAATTGAGATGAGTCCTCAGAACAAGGGAGAAGTGATCGAGCAGTAGAGAAGAGAGAATGAACAAAAGAGACCTAGCTCTCAAATAAAACAAGGAATGTGAAATTGTAAGGTTCCCACAGACCAGACCTTCTGTTCATCCTAAATTCCTTCTTCGCTTAAGTCCTCTGTGCTGCTGCTTCTCTGGTTCCTCCCATGAAAGACAGTAGGTCCCTCACACTTTTACAGCGTTCAGCATTCTCTGACTGTCACTGGGTAAATGTGTTTTGGGAAGACTTACAGATGTGAGACAGGAAAACTGAGATGTGTGAACGTGTTAACAGGTGCTGTAAATCTGTTTTGCCTCGAGAAAATACTAAGGCATTGGAAGCTGGTACCAGTACTAACTGCATGATGGAGCTCCATGGTTTTCTTGCTTGCCTCTCTCGGCTCTCATCAGAATCATTTGGGTTCATACCACTGACATTCAGATTATTCTCTGAGATTTTGGAATTGGTTCCACTTACTGAAACATGGAGGTGTTAAGAAATGGCGTTAGGGCTTAATTGCTTTCAGCTAGTGATTATAGGACTTAGAACGATCTCACAAAGACTGATAAAGACCACGGCTCCCACAAAGGCTCTTAATACAATCCACTACATATTGAGATTGCAGAATCTGTCTTCTACCTCTCATTTTAAAACTAAAGAATTTGTGTTTGTACCCAGCCTGGGTTTCTCAGGATGTTGTCCCAGTGGTTGACAGTTCAGTGCTACCTCTTCAGTAGTGCTTCCAGGCTGGGTCCCATTCCAGCTAGGCAACCCAAAGGACCCTCCAGGACTCTAAAAATATTTTGAAGGGACTCATTCTCTTCCCAAAAGTGCCTGTGTGGCCCACCACGCTCTTCAGGTTCTACTTCTACCAGCACAAAATGGTTGTCCTGCACTTTGTACACAGGTTTCTCTTCTTCTCTTCTTATAAGTGATTGGGCAAGATATTAATCAAAAAGCTGGGTCTCTGGAGCCGAGGGTTGCCTTTGTAGTAGTCTGTACCTGGTTTCACTTCAAATGCCCTTAAACTACACAGAAGGTTTTGGGGGAAAATTATCTTGATTTCACAACTCACAAAGGGTGTGACATTTCACTTCTTCACAGTCACATTGTGAAGCAATTGAGTAACTCTTGCCCAGTACTTTGGGAATGACGGTGGAAAGTATTCCTATAAATGTTTCCATGACATTTTTCCATAATTAAACATTTCACCTCTCATAATAAGAAATTCCCTCAGCATTAATGAACAGAAAGAGCCTGAATGTAACTTTGGTCATGGGTAGAGGAATACTGTAAAAAGAAAGATTGTTCAACCATTTTTTGTCACTTCACAGTCTGTTAGGGCAAGGCAGAGGTGAGCGCTGTATGCCCCAGCAGCTCACAAGCAGATTTATATACAATCTTCTGCCTCTGACTGCGACAACCATGTAATTTTGACTTCCCGTGGGTCAGAGGATGACATTTTAGTGAGCGTTTCCCCTTCTCAGTTTGCAGTTTTCACTGTGGGGCAGCGTTACAAATGCAGAGGGATGAACACTAGATGGTGACAGAAGCTCCTGCCATTGGGTGTAGAAGATTTCCTGTGGTGAGCTGACATTTCCCATCAAACAAAGAGCTAAGGCTAATGAGGTGCTGACTGTTCTGAAGCAGCAGGAGGATTTAAGCATTAGGGAGGTTTTACTCCCCACCACGTCATCTCAGACCTCAGCAAGCAGCTTTTTAAGGGCTAAATTTGAGCTTTGCTGTCATGTGAATGTGGTATTAGTTCATAGCAGAGATGCAGGATACATGGAACATTGCTTAAGTCATGCGGCTTCAAAAGAGTGAATCCCAGGAAAGGGTAATTTCCATTAATCTTTCTACTTTGCCTATGCCTGTGATCAAAGGTCTTTGCTGAAACCAGAATAGTATTTGACTTTGTGACCTGCCTTCACTTTTCCATAGTATATCTTGAAGACAGATACTCACTGTGACACTGGAAACAAACCATATAAATGAGGTGAGTGAAAGGTTTGGAGCTGGGATGAGATAAATATCTGGAAGTTTAGAGTTTTTTCAGAGTTTATCAAACTGTTTTCCCACCTGAGCATTCAGCAATCTTGTGATAAAATCCCCACACATAAACAAGGCATTAGAGATGGAGATTTGTTAATAATTCTTGGTTAGAGATGTCCTTGTACTCCAGATGAGCATCCATTAACTTTCTGTTTTGAAATTCAGATCTGACTTTGGATACAATAGTTAGTACCTAATCAAACAAACAAACAAAATCCTGTAAACCCCCCAAAAAGCAAACAAACAAACCCCCACAACTTTATTACTAGAAAGTAACAACAAAGCACTTCTAGTCTCAAGGGAACATTGGAATATTCTGTTCCCAGAGGTCTCAAAGGCTATGCTTGTATGTTTGTAAAACAAAACCCTCACCTCTGATTTTAATTATTGAAAAAAAACTGTGAAAGAGAAATAGCATTGCACACGAACTGGCCTGTGGGAGGCAGCAGAGCCTGGGAAGGGAGAGCAGGGACATTGCAGGAGGTGAGCCCCAAGCTGAGAGAGTTTGAGTGACTGTCAACCACTTGTCCGCAGTTCTTCACCCTGAGGTCACTGGGAAGTACCCAGGACACCTACATGAGAAAAACGAAGATAAATTGCTGAGCAAGGATGTCAAGTGAATAGGTGTGCTCTGCCAGCTGACACCCTCTCACCCAACAGGGTCTGTGTGCTCGTATCTGAGACTCAGCTCTGAACTCAGCTCTGGCCTTGACCAACAGTGTGACTTTGAGTAAATCTTTTCATCAAGGTGGGCCTTCACTTGCCCAGAACAAGGGAAAAAAAAATCAGTTCTGCATGAAGCAAAGTGAATTAGAAGTAGTATGGGGATTTTTCCTGAGGAAAATGAAATGTGATAGGCAATGATATACCTCATGATGACAGATAAGGAAAAGTCATACAACAGGGGAAGAATTCACCAACTTGAAGATTCCTAAATTATTTATTTTTTCAATTACATGTAATTTGATTTTTTTTTTTTTTTTTAAGAGGGAGGCAATGGCATGAGTATGTATTTAAGTAACTATACCTGAGCCGCAAAATTTGGAAGACTGTCTATATCACAAACAAGTATAGATACAATAAGCACCAGCTAAAAAGAAAATGAGGCAGTGGGAAACAGCTGAACACATGATTAAATCAGTATGTTTCATGGAAACAAGACCAATGAAGAAAAACACAGCCTGGTGAGAAAATGCATTAGCCAGATAAGGTGGGGTTAAAGTCCATTGTTTTCTGACCTGAAAGCATTTGGGATGCAAAACTAAACTGAGGTCTAATTCAAAGAAAATCAAAGACTGGAACAACCCGGTTTTGTCAGAAATATGGTGAAGATTTGTTACCTTTCTAATGCAGAATGAAAAGCAGTATCTGCTATATAATTAGACATGGTACTTTCTGAACACCTCTGCATGGTTTTGACGCCCTACCTCCCCCATCCCTTGGCTTTACAAGCAAAGAAAACATGGGAAGCTGTCAAGAAAACACATTTATTCTTAGGAGGGAGCACTCCAGTCCACATAAACAACTTCATTGCAGTTCTGAATTTCATTCACGCACTGAGTAAATTACTTCTCTAACACTTTTATAGTGAGGTAGGTTGGTCTGACAAAGAAGCAGAATAAGGAAGCTCTGCTGAATGTAGAAGTAAACAAAGTCAGAGTCTCTGAGGAAAAATTCTTCACTATAAATTAGCACCAACACAAAAAAGGTAAATGAAGCACGGGCATTCTCAAAAAGCTGATTTGATCATTTTCTTTTGGCTCCTTAGGCACTGAGAAAGATGGGATTTCTTCTGAGAAAAGGCTCCAAGAGAAAGCAGAAAACCATTATTTTTGCACCTGTTGTATAACTTTAGATAAGGTGCACCGAGAGCTGAGGCCTGCATTTCTGATTTCAGAAAGGTCAGGCTCGCTTATGGACAGTTTTCTGCTAGTGAAATACATAGAATATAATGTTTGTTATGACTATAACTTTAAAATCGGGGACTTATTTCTTAAATAAGGCATCCTATCTTTTTTCTTAAAAGTTTATTGAGGTTTGTTTTTTCTTTATGTAATAATTCTCTTCATTGGAAAATGGTGTAAACCCAGCTGCACTGGCTTTAGCTCAAAGGATTAATTAGTTCCAATAGAGGCAGTTGAAAATTTTCTGAAGTTTGTCTTAGATAAGTATTCAGAAGACTGATGCTTATTCAAAAGTTGTCCAAACTATGTGAACCTGTTTGGCACAGAAATACTGAAAGATTAAACCTGAGAGCCTTTTACTACACACTGGAATGACTGCCCTTCTTGTAGTGAGAGATGCCTGATTGCTGTAAACACAGACTTGGAGAATATTTGTTCACATTCCAGCATTCAATTTGTCTGTAATTCTCTCCCTTGACCATATTCACACAGAGAATCTTTATTTTTAATGTCACTATTAAAAAAAACAGTTTTTCACTTACATCTATAACTGGGAAAGGGTATTAACCACAAATAATTAATTTGTTTAGAAAGTTTCAGCAGTCCAGTCAGAGACCAAAATGCAGAGAACAGATCTCCCCCCCCGCCTGAGCAATGAATGCTGAAGAGGCAAAATTAGTATTCATGGACATCCAAATAATACAGGCGAGACTACCAGCATTTGGTATGCAGAAAGAAAGCTTGAAACAACAGATTTTTTTGGTCAAAAAGTTTAAATATGTCAGATAACTTTTCTTATGATTTTGCCATTTTTGGTAATTTGGACCCACTTTAGTGCTTCTCAGACTGAGAGTGCAAAGTGTTACTGATGATGGAAGTTTAAATGGTGACTGTCATCAAATCATAGTTTCCTGAGCTTTTAGATCATGTTGCAGAACCCCATTCTTTGCTCTTCCATTTTATTTTGGGTTTTTAAAGTAAACTCGTATTTTGAAAACTGATTGTCTCTGCCAGTTTTACTGTATGCCAGGAAGGGCAGTCTCTGATATCACCATATCAAATCCTTAGAGAAACACCAGGGAAAAAATGCTGAGCCACAGCTTCTCAGCTTTAATTGCACCTGCATAGAAAAACAGGGACCAAACATAAAGCTTCTACACACTTCAAAAGCAAAATAAGCCAATGACTGTGGTGAAAATACTCAGATTTCCATGAATTACACATATCAGAAATTTGGACCACTTCATGGGCCAATTGTTGGAGTCTTGAGGAAGTCTCATGCTATATTGCTGCTGTTTAGGAAAGAAGGTAGTGTTAGGGAAATAGCAGCTCTCAAAAGACCAACCCCTCCATGGGCCAGGCTCATGGTGTTGTCAAGAAGGATACAGTGCTTAAAGATCCTGCCACCATAACATTCTGCTTGTTCAGAGAAGGACTAAGTACGCCATTGCCTCCCTGAGTCCCACTGCCTTTTAGGACCAGTCCTGGGGTGATACACACACTCCTCTGCCTGGGATAGTAGTTAAAAGTGCAAGTAGGACAGAAAAAAGAAAAACACAAGGTCTGTGTAAGCAACAATTAGCACTTATTCATAAGTAAGTTTGGTTTTGCTTATAACTAACCCCCTCTTTAAGGTGCAATTAGACACTGCAGTTATTTGGAAGGGAAGAGGGGGAGCATGGTTTGTAAATCAGAGAACCTGTTTCCTCTCTCAAGCCGTGCGTCATTGCCTTGGGGGACTGTTACCATAAGCAAGCTCTGAGCGAGTCAGTCCTGCTGTCTCGCCACAAAAGCTTTTTAATACAAACGCTGGAGCTGAGCGCTGCTCCTGAGCACGGCAGATGTCTGCAATCAGCTATTGACTGACTACCGTGTTTGTCTCATGGGCTGGCCAGTGCTTCTGGTCAACGATAGATATCTAGGCTATGAAGTAATGCTGCTGAGAAGGAGCATATAGACATGGAGATTGGTACTGTCTCACAGGAGTTTACTAATACTTTTGCAGCACAGTCAGAGACAGCAGACATGAAATCAACAGTAGGAGCAAGCTCTGAAATATTTGGTTATGATTAACTTTCATGAAGGATAAGTAGCTTCCTGTAGCTCCTTTGGTTCTGTGTAGTTTTGATATAACCTTCATAGATATGTTATACTGTTCCCTAACATCCTGATAGGCAATTCCCAGTTCTAATAGCTTTAAGCAAAATACCAAGCATCTTATCCAGTTTCCACTCAAACTTCCTTTGGAGCCAGGAGGAGTTTGTCTGAATGACAACAATGAATCTGAGTATCTTGCTGTACTTATCCGACGGCTGTCACCACTGACACCTGTGAGTGACTGTAATGTCAGTGATGGCAGACAGCTTAGGTTCAAAGCCCTTCTCCCCTTCCAACTCAACTGCTTTTCCCATTAGCCCCTGTTCTCATTAACTTATTGAGCTCTGTATTGCAAAGACTTCCTCCAAACAGTGGCAGAGCAAACACATGTCTCTCTGGAGGCAGATGCAGTGATTTTGCAGCACCCAACTTACATCAGCAGTCCTCAGGCAGAAGTCACTTACTGCTTGTGCACCACCTCTCATTAGTATCAAGCCAGATTTCTCCGTATTCTCTGGGTCTGGCATGTGTTTTGGTAGCTCCTGAAGGTCTCAGCTGGGGTCCAGGCCCTGCTGTGATATAGCAAGCCTCAGTGTTACAGCAAGCAAAATACAGTTGCCTCAGTCTTTACACTGCAGAGATTAATTTGTGATTACTATCCATGTTTCCACTCAAAGTGTTTTTTTCAGTGACTGACTGAATAGCTTAGTGCCTTTGCTTTGTGTTGGAATAGTTCAAGTGGTATAAACCTTTGCCTGATGGAAACTATCACCACTCCACTAAAGGTATACTTCTATAACTTTTTATAGAGAATGAAAGCCATTTAACTAAGGTATATTTCCATGCAACCGCTAGTGTTACAGCTTGTGAAAACATTAAAACTCTCTGACTTAATCCAATTTCATCTTGTTTCTAAGAGTAAGCTACTCAGTGCAACAAGTGAAGTAGTGTCACACAATTCAGCTAATCAGGAGGATGTTTATGAATAGCAAATGCTGAAAGCAATGTACTTCAAGGAAATATATTCTGTAACCTATGAATGTGTCTCGTAATTTCAGTAGTGGGCTTGCTGATGAAATGGAAGCCTGCCTTTAGGCAACTCATGAGCAGGTAATAGTGTTAGCAACAAACAGATCAGTAATTTGCCTAGCCACTGCAGAAAAATTACTAAAGACAGGAAATTGACAATACTATGCTTTCAGCTGGTTATAACTTTGGACAATTATACTACCACTACACTTTTTTAGACAAATATTATGCAATTATACCACTACACCACTATTAGACTTTAAATAGAACAGAGTGTGTTCTGGTTCCGACTTACTACTGAGGCAAGCATAATCCTGAAACTTTTGTGCATCCAGCAGACCATTGAAGCAGAGACAGTGCAGACCCTCCGGCTCCAAATACAGGCT
The DNA here is from genome assembly GCA_013397775.1 of Eulacestoma nigropectus. Classification (NCBI taxonomy): domain Eukaryota; kingdom Metazoa; phylum Chordata; class Aves; order Passeriformes; genus Eulacestoma; species Eulacestoma nigropectus. The sequence goes on along the minus strand of VZTE01000395.1, from coordinate 2,613 downwards.
GTCCCTTAAATATGCTTACTGATGCATATCCACAGGTCAAAGTTGACTACAGTATTTGCATCCCATGTCAGTGATCCCACAAAGATAGTGAGTGTTGAGAGCAAGCTGTAAGGTTATTGATACAACTGCGCCTATGAAGATCTTGTCGCTCTGCTTTAAGATAGTTTGTTTTTCAAAAAATTGGCAAAGTGTGGAATCATTCATTAGAAAGAGTAGTGCTGATATTGGGAATAAAAAGTAGAGGATACCTGTTTGACCCAGGTTTCCCAATTACCACATTTCTCTGTTACAGTCAACCTCACCTTCCTAAAATCTACTCCTTTCATATTTCATTTGTCACCTTTTAATTAATGTAGAACTGGAGAGCTATCACCACAGGGCTGTAGAGACATTTTGTTTGTTGCATTGATTATGCAGAAACAAGAAGCCCTTTCCTACAAGAAACACCAGAGAAAAAATTGAATTAGTGAATTGCCTCACAGGTGAAACGCTGAAATATATATCCAGCCACTCCTTCTGGGTCTTGCCATTTACACAGCATGCTACCAGAAAAGGGTAAAATGCAGAAAGAAAACAATAAAAGTGATCAAATGTATGTAGAGCAGAGTAGGAAAATTAGGGGTAACATCAAGACAGAAGAAAATTGAGAAGAGAGGGAAAGGAAGTGTGTTTTCAAGCAAAATACTTTTGGGAAAGAAGTTTTTGGACAGTGAACAAGCAATTGTTTAGCCTTCTTTGCCCATCTCCACAATGAAATTTTCCTTCCTCTGGGATCCATCTGCAAGTTAGGAGGAACATCTGAGTTAGGCAAACTTTTCAAGTCAAGCGAGGTAACAGTATGCTCTCAGCATGCTTCATCCTTTTTCTGCCTTTTGCTTCATTAGCAACCAAATCTGTCAGAGCACACCATTTAGGAGACCTTTTAACTTCTTACCATATCCATTGCCTTTCACACAGATGTTTTGCATGCTGAAATCATGCCAGAGAGATTTCTGAGAAATCTCCATCTGTTGTCTGACATCCTGAATGCCATGAAGTAGCTAAATCCCTTATCCAGTCTGACTTTCCAGTGAGATGACCCTGCAGACAAGATATGAAACTGTGTGGACTGAATTTCTTCCGGCACATTTCAACTGAATGCAGTTGCTTTTAGATGAACACAGGTCCATGAGGTGGCAGACAGCCTGTTCTTCCTTGAATCCTTGTTTTTTTCAGTGTTGACGATCTGACTTCACAGTGGGCAGTGTGGTAGCAGATGGCTTTTTGACCTCAGGGAAGTGTTTTACAAGATGAACTGGAAGAGTTAAAAAGGGTGAGCCAGATTTCACTGGATAGAAACCATTATTTTTCTTCACAAGAAAACTGTTTCTCAATGCTTGCTTGCCCATCAGGCTGGTAAAAGAGGACTCTGAGCCAGATCAAGGACTTTGGAGGCTACTACAAAAATCAGTAGTTACATAATCTCCTGACTATGAAAACAATGAGATACAGCTGCCTCATATCTTTGAAAGGTGGTACCAAGCAGCTGTTAACAAGAATATATCAGCTGATTTGCTCTCTAAAAAATCATAGCACTGACACAATTTAAAACAGCTTTTTGCTTGCCTAACTACAGGTAAACAGGTTTGAAAATGTTGTCCTGAAAATTGTCAAGTTATGTATATTAAAGACTATGTAAAATACAAAAAACATTCAAGATGTCCTGCCATTGTGCAGATGATTTCCAGGAAATCCAAGCAAAAAAAAGCCCAAAAAAACCACCACCAACAAAAAAACAACCAACAACAAAACTCTTGTATCACACATTTTAATATGTCTTATTCTTTCCTTCTCCGTGTGGGTGGTTGTCTCACACAAATGCCAAGACGTGAATTACAGTGTGTACTGTACCTGTAGCTTATGCGTCTATTATATGTGCAGATTTTTTCCGGGAGTAGATCATTTTGGGCAGGAATTGGTTGGCAACTAAGAAAGGAGAGAAGAAAAAACAAAATAATGTCTCTTTGGGTGGATGGTACTAGTAAGCAGAACATTATTGGTCTGTGCAGGCAGGAGGATCTGGATTTGATGGTGCCACCGACATCTTCTCTGAACATGGCAATGGAGAACTATTACAGGAACCACAAGTTCAGCATGCACTTAGGGTTAGGTAAAGGGATTGAGTAATCCTACAGTGGTTGTTATATAACTTGTAAAACTGTGCCCAGGGAACAGAGATGTAACTTAATACTACAGCAGAAATTCTTAACACTGTGGCTGCCAAGGGTCAGTTGCTATTCCCATTAAAAACCTTCTTTTTGCAGCTAATTTAGAACCCAGACACTTTAATTCACAGCAGACTAAAGCTTAGCATAGATATTACTTTTTTTTTTTTCCACTTTAAAAGCTTAAATGAATAAGATAACAATAAAAACATCACAGAATCACAGAATCTCTAGGTTGGAAGAGCCCTTCAAGATCATCGAGTCCAACCCATGCCCTAACACCTCAACTAAACCATGGCACTGAGCACCACATCCAGTCTTTTTTTAAACACATCCAGGGATGGTGACTCCACCTCCTCCCCAGGCAGACAGTTCCAGTACTTTACCACCCTTTCAGTAAAAAACTTTT
>VZTE01000394.1:182644-194496 GCA_013397775.1 Eulacestoma nigropectus | reverse complement strand
CAGCCACTCCTCACAGGATTTACAATGGTTTGAGTTGAAGGCACCTTAAATCCCATCCCATCCCACCCCCTGCCAGGGGCAGGGACACCTCCCACTGTCCCAGGTTGCTCCAAGCCCCATCCAACCCAGCCTTGGGACACTCCCAGGGATGAGGCAGCCACAGCCATGCTGTGCAGGTGTAGGGGGGGGTAAAAAAGGAGGACATGGTGGGCTTTTTATAATTATTCAGCCAACGAGTTGTTGTTCTCTGTGCAGCGATGAAGAGTGAGGGGCTGCCCAGCGAGGGGCTCTGGCTGTGGTGTCACACCCAGACCCTTCTCGTCCATCCCTTGTCCCACCCGTGTCCTGCTGCGCACCCAGCCAGAGGCTCCGCAGGGTGCTCAGGTGGCTCTGTACAAACTCATCCACAAAGCCACAAAGTCTTATCACAGACTTCTCCTGTAAGCCAGGACACTCGGTGGCTCAGTCCCTACTGAAATTGGGTGTTTGTGGCTTTTTTTTTTTACGGTTTGTGGTCAAGCCATAATGCAACACTGTGAACAAGAGTCTTCCCAGGTGGACTCCGGGCCAAGCAAAATACTCAACTGGGCCAGACGTCTTCAATTTTCCAGCTATAAATTGCAGCAGCTCCCCAGCTTTCTGCCGTAAATCCAAGTGAAGCGTCTCCCTTGGGATCTGGTGTTTAAACATGTGGAAATAACGACTCTCTTAAAAAAATTACGGGCTTAAACAAAGGATAGTGTACCTCGAGGATGCTGCAGGTGGGAAAAAGAGATGGACAACGGTGGGAGTTACTTCCACAATTTTATTTATATCCCCACTCCCCAGTAATGGAGTTCTGTAGCTCTATTCCTTGTGCAAGGACTTCTCCTTCAGGTTTCCCACACCATGCAGGAAGGAATTATGTTTGTTCCATCATAATAATTATAATAAAATCTGCCCACAAAAGCTGTAAACATTATTTTTAGAGTCTTTTGTGACTGGCTCCTTCAAACACACACACGCACACACACACACAGTATTTGTATCAAAGAATTTCTGGGTGACCTTTGACGTCCAGTCCCTAACTCAATCTCACTTTTTTTTTCTTTTTTTCTCTCTTTTTTTTTTTTTTTTCAACCCACACTCNTTTTTAAGCAAAAGTCCCTAGATGAGAATGTTTCTTGTGGCTGATAGCTGACAGAGTCATTGCATTCCCGTGCTTCCAGCCCCAGTGGAGCCTCTTGCCTAGAAAATTCCTGGAAAGCTCCCTGTTATAACCCCACAGGGATTAAAGCTTGGCGAAGTGCAGCTCTTGGTCTGAGTGTCTGAACATGTGCACAGAGAATCCCGACCAGGGGCACTGGGACTGTTGGAGGGTGTTTTTCCCTCCCACTTGAGCAGGAGCAGAAAGGGAAGCTCCATCTGTTCCTTCCTGCTCCGAACCCCCTCCTCCCGCCCGGCTGCGGGGTGAGCAGCTCCTGGTTTATCATTAAGACTTTTCCCAAGTAACGCTTTCTTTGGCTCACAAATAAATCAAGGACAGCAGTAAAACCAGAAAGGAAAATAAATCTTCTGATTTATGGATGGCAGAGAGAACAGATTCTTCCAGCTCTCTGCTTTCCACGCTTCAGTTCAGCGGCGGCACACGGAGAGTTCTCAGCACTTCCCGAGTTATCCCTGCTCGTTCCATGCCACATCCAGCAGCTGGAGGGTCCCACACAGCCGACCCCAGGCAGGATTTTCAGGGCTATCGGTCACTAGGAAATCCAGGCCGTTTCACACAAATTCTCATTTCCCTTCCGACAGGTTCTGAAGGATTTTGATGAGGTTCTCCAGGCCAAAAATGTAGCCGTGGTCCGGCCCGTCGTGCGGGGTGAGGTTGGGATTGCTCTTGGAGCCTTTGAAGGTGGTGTGGGCAAAGTCTATCATCCTCACATCCACCCTGGAGGGGTTCGTGCCGTGAGTTTTTGGGAAGGGGAGGTGATGATCCGCGCTCTCCTTGTGCTCCTGTCCGTCGTAAATGATGAGGAGGGAGCTGGAGTAGAACCTGTAGGAGCTTTGCTTCCTGATCACCGAGAGCAGGGCCTTGAGGCGCAGGATGATGGGCTCCAGCAGGTCCGTCCGCAGCTGGTTCCCGTTGCACAGGAACTGCCGCAGGGTCTGCTGGAATCCCTCCGGGGAGAGCTTCCTCCCGTAGTATTTGTCCTTGCACAGGAAGTGGCCGGTGTCCGCTTGGTAAACCTGGAAGGGAGAGAGGAATAATCCATAAAATATCCTGAGTTGCAAGGGATTCACTACGACCACTGAAGTCCAGCTCTGCGCATAGGAAGATGCCAGAGATCAGAAAGGGACATATTATACATATTATATATATTATATATTATATATATATTTTGCTTTATATGTGCCTATACTCATTACTCCCATACCTATCCTTCAGGCAGGGTTTTGAAACCAGTTTGAGAACAGTGAGTGAGGGAAATGCATGGTTTGGGTTCCCAGGAGGAAGGGTGGGGATTTCCAGCAGGAGAAATTTAGCCCAAAATGAACCCCCGGCTCTCACAGCTCCAAGATGGGGCGGCTCAGTGAAGGCACAAGTGAGGCAATGTGGTGCTTTTTGGGGTTTCTTTGGGCAGCAGCCAAGAGCTGAGCAGGAATCTGTGTGTAAAAGCAGCTTCTCAGATGGGGTAGATGGTTCCAGCTGCTCACACTGGTGGCAGCGGCACAGAGAAAGGGTCACCCTGAATGTGCCATATTTGACACCGTCTCTGAGAGGACACAGAGCCGAGTGGCCCCTTCTTACAGCCCGTGTTCGGGGGGAAAAGAGAATAAAACCGCTTCAGTTCACACCAGCCAAGAACCCCTGGAGATTCCAGCTTGGTTCCAAGCCGTGTGTGGGACACGCGCCGAGGGGACGGAGGCTTTACCTGCATCCCACAGACGCGCACGCCCAGCGATGCCGAGGTGCTCTGCTCGCACTTCTTCATGTGCCGGGCTTTCTTCTCCTCCGAGGCATCATCTCCGTGCTGCCGAGTCCCCATCTTCAGGTCCAGGATGCAGGGATAGCTGTACTTGGACACCACGTTTTCCAGCAGGAGAAACTCTGAGCGCGAGTTAAGGGAAACCCAATACTTTTAAATTCTAATTGAAAGAGGCCTTAAATCAAAGCAACTGCTGACGCTCTCCATAACAGCTCACAACTGTAATGAGACTTTCTGAGCCAATTTCTCCGACGTGTCATTGCTATGGGCCTCTCGCTGCCAATTCCAGTTAATTTACTGTACTACAGCCCTACCAATTAAAGCCCCAACAGCTCCATTCTCCGGTGACACCGTAGCCCTGGGCTGTCGCTCCGACACCTTCCCTCGGTGCCGAGCTCGCTCCGGTGGGTGGGGGAAGTTGTTAAACTCTATTACTCACATGACTGGTGGGTAATGAAGTGTAATAGGGAAATAAAAGGCGAGGCAGCTGCTAATTCCTCTATAGTTGTGTTTTTAAATGTATGCCAAGGGGATCCTTGACTTCCTGCTGAGAACTCTTTATGGGAAAATGGGGTTTTTTTCCTTTATTTTTTTTTTTAAACAGTGACAAAAGATAACAGAGAATATTCCTTATTTTCCCAGAGTCAGTGCAGAGGAAGGGATGCATCCCCCTGCAATAAACCCTACGTTGATTTCCAGCTGTTACTCGTAGCCAGGACTGTGCTGGAGGGGAGAGAGGAGAAAGGATACGCTGAAGTTTGTTCTCGTTATGCTTGGAGGACATGCGGTTCAGGTGCTGCCGGTGACAGTGCAGTCCCCAGGGGTTGTAGCTCTTCCTTTCTGGCTGGTTTCCATTTGCATCTTCCAAAAGGGAATCTGTGTGGTACTGAAGGTCTGTCCTCAAAAGCATCTTCCCAGGGCAGCTAGACAAAGCACACAAAGGGACACGTTGGGTTTATGAGCTCCAGAGGAGAATATTCCCTTCCCTCGTTTTTTTTTTTTTTTTCTGTGGAGCCTCGAACTTGATAAGGTGGATTTTCAGGGACTCTCAAAAGGAAACATATTGATCATGTCCAACCTGCAGAGATCCTTTGTTACTCCATAACAGTAATTTTCAGAAAGCCAGCTACTGCTGCCTGCCAATACTTTTCTTCATTATAATTTAAAGTGTGCTGGCTCCCATGAAAAGCCATTCACAGCCCCAGCGGCCAGGGATCTCTATTTATCCACCTAATGGGCACAGCACAGGCAAATGGTCCAACAATGGGAATGATTCCCAATTTGGAGAGGCTGGCCTCAAGGAGGGGAGGGAGGGAAAGTGATGAGGAAATCTGTTCTCCTTGGGGGGTCATTCCTTGGTCTTGCTCATCCAAAATCCACCACTCCCATTGCTCCAAAGGCAGCGGCTCCACTGCAGGGATATTCCACCTTCAGTCCCAGCTGGCCCAGGGCTGCTCTGAACCAGTTTGGGATGAAGAATGTCCTGCAGAAAACCTCTGTGAGCCGGAGGTTGTGGCGTGCTGGGAGCACCGGGTGCCTTCCCAGGAGAGCCCTCCCCTGGGATGGGATGGGATGGGATGGGATGGGATGGGATGGGATGGGATTGAAGCCCCTCTGTTGCCAGCAGAGGGACATTCCATGCTCAGTGACTGTTCTCCCGGGGCCTCTCCTCTCCTGGAGCATGCTGTGCTCCAAGGAATGGGGTTTAGAGCAGCATTTGAGGCAGATATTTGAGCAAAAACTCCCAGATTCACCCCACTCCATCCCCACGCCAGGGAAGAGCAGAGCCACACAGGGCTTGGCTCTGCTGTTCTTCACCTCAGCTGGGCGCTGCTTTTGCCCTAAACCCAGACTTGGGCCACCAAACCCATCCCAAACCCACCCCAAACCCCATCCCACCCAAGTGGCAGGTGCCAGCCAGGAGGTCTGCAGGGAGTCACAGACCCTCACCTGTCTTTGAAGGTCTTGGTGACCTGGGTGTGGCTCCACTTGACGAGCCCGTGCTCGCTGCTGGCACTGGCCGCCCACTTGCATTTGTGCCATAAGGTGACCGCGGGGTCACTGCCGGCGCTGTCCAGGCGGCCGCAGCTGTCCGGCTGCCCCAGGCCGGGGCTGGCGATCAGGGTCAGGTTGCCCAGGCTGTCCTTCTTGAGGTGCACGGACACGATGCCTGGACAGAGGGGAAAACAAACGAGCCAGAGATGAGCCCGCGGGGTAGCACAGAGGCCTGGCCACCACCTCGTGTTTTGGCGGCCTTTTACTGATCCCACTCTGATTTCAAGCCAAATAAACACATTTAGTCTGAGACTCTGGAAAATGCTCTCTGGATTTTCAAATGTTCCCTCTCTCGAGGCTCAGTTTGAAACCTGCCTCCTCTGAACCCCACATTCCTTTGTCCCTCGCCCCTCCAGGCTCTGCTGTGCCCCGGGTGACCCAGAAAAGCCCCCCGCTCCAGATCAGGAGCTCCCAGCTTATTTACCCCAAGGGACTTAAGTGCTTTTTAAAGACAGCACAAGACTGGAAACACTTTTCTTTGGCAGGAAGCACAGGGAGGGTTGGGGACAAGGCATTTTCCAAGGACACCCAGCGTGCCAAGTGCTTCCTTTAATTGGAGAGCCCCAGGAGCAGGGCAGGGATGTGGCCATGGGCTGGCAGTGCTGCCCACACATTGTCATGGTCGTGTCCTTCCCCCAGCGCCAAGGACCAGCACCCAGATATCCCACGGGGGGCTGGGCTGTCACACACCCAGAGTTTGTGCCCGACAGGGACCTGGGCTTTGACCGGAGGTTATTTTTCTCCACCCTGAGTGCTTAAAACGCCATTCTGCATTTAAACACTGCAATTTTCCCTGACTCTGACAGGAATCACAGGGCTCAAATGCCAGTCAGTCCACCACGGATTTAGCCCAATGCGAGCCCATCCCTGGCACGGGGCCGGCTGTCTGCGCGTCTCAAGTGACAGCGCAGGAATGGCCACGGAGCGCTCTGCAGCCGGCTCTGACCTTTCTGGGAAAGGCTGGGAAAGGCTGATAACGCCACTCCGCTCCCGCAGCGCCGGCAGGGCCGCCTGAGCCTCCCCACGCTCCGGGGGCGTTTTTAGAGCGCGGCCCTGGAGGGCTCGGGGAGCTGCAGCTCCCAAAGAGGACAGGGACAGGGGCAGGGCTGTGGGACCAGCACGAGCAGCACTGGAAAGAGCCCAGCTGGGGACAGGGGGAGCTGGGCTGGATCCAGCTGTGCCCAGGGCATCCTCACCGGCTCTGTTGGGCATGTGGGGAGCTGGGCTGGATCCAGCTGTGCCCAGGGCATCCTCACCGGCTCTGTTGGGCATGTGGGGAGCTGGGCTGGATCCAGCTGTGCCCAGGGCATCCTCACCGGCTCTGTTGGGCATGTGGGGAGCTGGGCTGGATCCAGCTGTGCCCAGGGGCTCTGCTGGGCATGTGGGGAGCTAGGTTTGATCCAGCTGTGCTCAGGGCATCCTCACCAGGTCTGCTGGGCATGTGGGGAGATGATCTCAGCAGCTCAACAAACAGTTCTGCTCTCCCAAGCAAAAGTGCCAAAGCAAATAAATGTGCAAAGCCTCTTCTCTCCATTTCAAGTGCGATTACAGTGAGCAAACACCAACACAAGGCTTTGCCTCCTGTGCCAGCCGGGTTCTGCTGGCTCAGGAGGGCTTCCCCACCTGAACTGTCCCTGCAGCCAACCCCGTTGGACTGGGGTGCCCATCCCTCCCCGGGTCCTGCACCCCAAAACCCTGGGTTTGGATGCTTTTCCCTCCCTTTGCTCACCACAACCACTTCTGGTCCCTTTGCTGGACAATCAGCATTGCTGTGAACAGGCTGGGCTAAACGGGCTGGCTTTGCACAGAAATGGGGGGAAATCTACCCAGGCTGCTCTGCCAAGGGAGCTGAGGGGCTGCAAACCTTCATTAGGGGCAAGGAATATTTTTAGCCCTCTCAGCCCTCTGTGGTGAGCTCAGGGAGTTCCATCTTCCTCAGGCTCCAGCGTTACCTTTTCCCTGAGTCCCATTCTTTCAAAATCCATATTTCTGAGAGCAAACAAACCTCCTCTCAGCCTGGATGCCTGCTTCACATTTTCAGGGGATGTAGGCAGAGAAAAAGAAAAAAAAAAAAAGCCAGCGTGTCTTTTGCCTAAATCAAAGCCTTTTTCATTTTAAAAAGTCACTGGGAGGCGACCAGAGCCCTCGATTCCAAACACCATAACCTTAAAAACTGTCCCAGTTCCTGCCTGCAGTCAGCAGGGCTGTGCTCATTTGCATAGTGCTGACGGGCTGGCCCCAGAAAACTTATATAGAGCGTGGAAGTAAGAGTTGTTAAATATCAGCCATTAATATGAAAATTAACGGGGAGATTTTCAAAGGCAAGAACCGAGCGTTAAATTGGAAGGGAATGTGATCCTCTCCCTCCTCCCAGCTGGAAATTCAGTCTTCAAAAAACCTACAGCTCAGCCTGAAAAGTGCTTTTTGTTTCCCGGGGTGGTTCCGCGGGGGTTTGCGCGTGTCCTGCCGTGACCTGTGTGTGGCAGACACCCCCCAGAGCTCCTCCTTTGCTGCAGCGGGCAAACATCTCTCAAAAGCCTTTGGGTGCCTGTCTGTGCTGGCCTTTGGTGTCACTGACACCCCAATCCCCCTCCTGCTCGCACCAGCGAGGAGCCAGAGGGTATTTCTGGGTGCTGTCACCACGCTGGTGGCATCCCAGAGGCTCTCAGGAGGTTTCACTCTGTAACTCTGCCCTCGTGGGTTTATTTTTGTATTTACAAGCGCATTCATTTACTGCTGAGGGCAATGGGAACCTGAGCAGAACTGGGCTGCAAAACAAGCCCAGCATCCCCCTGCGAGCTCAGCTGGGGCAGGCAGGGCCTTCAGAGGGGATAAAAGTCGGTCCCAAGGTCGCCAAACTGCCTGATACAGGTGAGGTGAGCAGGAAAAGCCACGGGCTCAGGGTGAGACTTGAATGATATTTGATCCCCATTGCAGAGAATGTCACCATTACACAGAATGTCACCATTACATAACGGTCCTGGGGCTGTTCCCACAGCCCAAGAATAGAGATGAGGTACGTGGATACGTGTGAACGGGGGATGGAGCCACCAGGATCATCCCCCTGGACGCTCATCCCCCTCATCATCCCCATGGGAAAGCGTTCCACCTCTTTAATTGCCTGGCAGCAGGGCTGGGACAGCCAGGAGAGGAAGAAACCCGTGAGCCCAATGCCAGACTGGAGGAGAATTGCTTTTTAATTACCCCTCATCGTAAAACTCTCTGGGATTTGAAACAGGAGAGAAAAAGACAAAAAGGTTTGAACAGCCAGGGCACCCCTGGACTGGTTAAACTGGGACTGTTTAACAGCTTTATCAGCGAGGGCCCAGCGCTGCAGCACCAACCCGGCTCCTGCCAGAGGAAACCGCTCAGAGGAAACTTTTCTCCCTTAAGCATCTTTTTAATATTGTCCCATAAATCTGCAGAGGCCCCTGACTCTCTGGGAAAGGGAGAGATTGGGCTGGAAGCGCGTTGGAGCCGTGGCTGACTGAGCTCTTTTCTGTAACGCCGAAGGACCAAGAGATATTTTAAGTTTTAACGTGACAACCGAGCTTCTCGCCTCCCCCAAAAGCCAGGGTCAGGAGCTTTATGAGCAGCACAAGTCTGGCAGTAAAAGCAGAGAATACTGAGGAAATAAGAAAGAGAAGGGAGGGAGGATGCCTCAAAAAAATACTGGTGCTGCCCTCCCAGTGCTGCTTTCCAGGGGCTGGGCTGAGAAATCCGGCTGGGAATGGGGGTCAAGGATGGGGCAGCAAGCGGAGGGAGGGGCAGGAGAATCCTCTGTGCCTGGAAAGGTCTCACCTGCAGCAGCTGGGGATGCTTTTTAGGAAGGTGAGTGCTCCGTAGCTCCCCTTACCTTTGTACTGAGGCGTGAACTGTCTCATGGCCAGGGGCAGGGACTCGTAGAAGCTCAGCTCCTGCGACACCAGGGGCTTGCAGATGGTGTGCTCGTCGTAGGTCAGCATGCTCGTGTGGCCGCCCACCTGGTGCACGAAGGGCTGCAGGAGCACGGCAGCCCTGCCCTCGCCAGGGCCCAGGGGGCTCTGACCCACCATGGTGCCAGGCACAGCCCGAGCCCCTTCAGCAGCAGCACACGGAGGTGGGAAACAGGGGCTGGGGTGGGCGGTGCTGGGCCAGCTTTCACCCACTCTGGGCCAGCTTTCACCCACTCTGGGCCAGCTTTCACCCACGCTGGGCTTTCACCAATGAAATCTGCAAAACAGAGGGAATTAAGGAATTAGAGGAGAAGGGGCACCCAGCAGCCGGGTGGGATGGGATCTGTCGGTGCCCAGGGGCTGGCAGGGAGCCCCAGGCTGACACACAGAGTGCAGGAAAGCCCCAATTTCCAAGTGTTTGGGACAAGAGACATCGTTCAAGAAGAGCTGTGATTTAAAGCAGCGGCCTCATCAAGGCAGCAGGATCAGGGATTCCCTGTAGGTTATTAACACCCTGCACTGATGCAGTGAAACAGCCCCAGTTTGTCCCACAGACCGTGTCAGGATGGTCCCAGGCCTTCCCTTGGACATTCCCTGCACAGGAGCGTTGTTACAAAGCCCCTGCAAGTCCCCAGGCACTCCCTTGCCCTACAACACTGCGGGTGGGGTGAGCAACAATTTCTGCACCTTCCACAGAAACCTCAGTTGGGGCCATTCCCTGGCATTTAACACCGGAGCAGCAGCGGGAGCATTTCCTTCCCAGGCTGACACTCACACAGGGGGGATGTGGACGTGTCACACCAGCAGCCACAGGGTTCACACCCAGCTTTCCACCCTGCCCTGCACCCAGCAACAGATCCTGCTTCCAGAAATTCCTCCTTGATGCTGACAGTCTCAGCTCTAAAGCAGCGATGTAGGAAATCACGGAGCACATCCGTGGTACATCCTCAGCAGCAGCACCTGCTCCTTCCCTCATTCCTCACAGGAAGCCCATGGATGGCTCTTGGACATCAGGAATTGAATCCCACAGGCACCCAGGAAGACAAAAAGGAGCTGGTGTTGGTGCTGGAGCAGCCTGGCTTCACACCAGAGATGGACACTCCACATCCCGAACGCACAGGGATGGGAAAAAAGGATTAAAATCACAATTCGAGGATGCGTCCACGTGAGCACAGGCCCTTTCTCCTGATTGCTCCAGCTTCAGCACAGCCTGGGGAGCTTTGTGCCCCGTTTCTGCCAGCAGAACCCCAGCACAGGGGACAAGAATGCCTTTTGAAGCTCCAGTTCTGCCAGGAAAGCCTCCAGGATTTCACCTCCAGGTGAGCAGCTCCACCCCTGCCAGCCCCACGGGACAGAAGAGACCAGGGCAGCTCTGTCACCCCTCCTTGTGCAGGAGCCAGGGAACAGCAGAGGGGTGGAGGCACCTCCTGGAGGCACCTGGAGCTTCCCATGGTGGGCAGGGGCGCTGCGGGAAGGGCAGCTCAGGCTTTCCCTGGAGCCAGCACTGACCCGGGAGCTGGATCCGCTGGCACACAGCACATTCTCCATCCTGCAGCAAAGAGCCAGGGCTCGGGAGGTGGACTCGATGATCCTTCTGGGTCCCTTCCAACTCTGTGATGCTTAAATCTCCCCTGCCCCTCCTGCTGGGATTAACCCCCAAGGAAAAAGCACCCGGTGCAGGTGCCCGCTTTGTTTCCCACCTGGAGCAGTGGGATGGAGCGGGCTGAAGGCAGGGAAGAGCCACTCCCACCTCCGAACGCACCAGCAGCTCCTTTATCTCCCCCAGGGTGGGGTTTTTCCCCCTCCCATTATTCCTCTTTGGGGAGGAATTCCTGCTCTACAGTTACCTTCCCCGGAGGAACAAAGCCAGGCCCCCGAGCCGAGCGCTTTCCAGCCGGGAAGAAAGCGGCTCCTCGGAGCCTTCCCGGGCGGTAATAAAAGCACTCGGCGTTTTGTGAAGTTGTGGCAATTTTTAAAAGAGGATTTTCTGCCTCGGGAGCCGCAGGTTTGTTGGGGTTTGTTTTGTGCGGCTTCCCCCCCCCCCTTCCTCCCATCCTCAAAAAGAAGGAGAAAAGCCAAAACCAAGCGGATTTGTCATAACACCTCTTTGGAGCAGGGAACAACACGACTTAAATCCTTTCTTGCTTCCCAGACAGTCCAAGGCTGAGCCTCAGCTGACACAACCCCCTGACAGCTCTGGCAGCCTTGGCATTGCGAAGGGAGTTGGGGAAAAAACATCCACAATTTGATAAAGCTCCGAATGTTTTCTCCCAAGCAAAACTCGGCGCAGGATTTGCGGTAGGAGAAGGAGGTTCTTTGCTGGGAGTTTCTGCTGGGAAGGAGCTCATCCATTCGGAGCAGATAAATGTTCCTGCAAACACTGAGCTCCCCTGAAACAAGACACTCGAAATAAATCACCTCCACTGGCTCGAGGTATCGCGAACGCCAGGAGATATTTACGTCACTAAAAATATCCGGAATTACAGATAAATCCGGACCCTCCAAGCAAAACCAGAATCTGTCAGTGTTTTTCCCCCAGCTAAAGGAAAAGCAGCCCAGGTGCTGCAGGTGGAGGTGAGCCAGGAAATATCGGGGGAGGAGAATATGGAGGAAATTTCTCCGCATAGAAGAGAACTATTCCGTTCTCCAGGAAAGGGATGGGGCTTTGGAGAAGCCACAGAAGGTGTCCCTGCTCCTGGCAGGGCTGGAACTGGATGAGCTGTGCCCCAGTGTCGGGGACAGTGCGGCTCCCCTGGCACTGTCACCTCCTACCCTGCTCCCGGGCAGGGCCAAATGTCAGAGGAGCCTCAGCTGAACGGGTTGTTTCTTCCCAACTCCAAACCGAGCCAAAAGGAACCAGGCAGATTAAATTTTCTAATCTTTGAGTAGCACCTACTCC
>VZTE01000394.1:165190-182613 GCA_013397775.1 Eulacestoma nigropectus | reverse complement strand
CTCTTCATCCCACCCCATCCCACCCCATCCCATCCCATCCCATCCAGGACTCGCGTAGCCCCGAGGGAAATGCACAGCCAGGCTGAGCTGGCTCCTTGTAGCAGAAACACCCGGGAGTGTTAAAATGCAAAATCCCTCTAAAACCAAGAGCTCTGTGCACAGGCCCTGCTCTCAGTGTCACACCTCCTGGCCATTTCCCTGCTCCCAGAGCATGCCAGAGCTCCAAAGTCGGGTTCTGAGCGCTGCAGGGGCTGCAGATTCTTTGCTTCATTAAAAGGCAAGGAAAGAACGTGGCTGAGATCTGTGTGTGCACAGCTCCCGGCGCTGGAGCTCACCTGGAGCCCAAACCAGCCCTGCACGGAGCCCCAGAGCTGGGCCCTGGGGCCACCATGGATCCGGTGCCACCACGGACCCAGGGCCACCAGGGCCCCAGGGCCACCATGGACCCGGTACCTCCACGGACCCAGTGCCACCGCGGACCCAGTGCCACCACAGGAGCCGGTACCTCCACAGACCCGGTGCCACCACAGCCCCAGTGCCACCACAGGAGCCGGTACCTCCACAGACCCGGTGCCACCACAGACCCAGTGCCACCAGGGCCCCAGGGCCACCACGGACCCGGTGCCACCACAGACCCGGTGCCACCATGAAGCCGGTGCCACCACAGGATCTGGTACCCTCTTTGTGCGGCTTCCACCACGGACCCAGTGCCACCACACTCCGCAGAAAAGGGCACAGGTTCCCTCACCCCCCTGCCCAGTGCCTTCCACAGCACCTCCCTCCCCTCCGCTTCCCAGCCCAGAGCTTTCCAGCTATTCCATGAGCACCATGGAGAACCCAGAGCCACCAGCCCCAGGGTCGCTCCCACCCGGCTGCGCCTGCTGCTCCTCTCCCCCCCCCCGCCAGCCAGAGCCTTCCTAACAACATCCCACCCACCTCCAAAGCCGTGCCCATCCTGCCCCACCCATCCTGCCCTGGAATCCGGCCCAGACCTCACCTGTGGGTGCCGGTGGCCGCTGGGGGCTGCGGCTGAGCCTCGGGGCGCTGCCTGTGCCGCGTTTCTCGCTGCTTCTCGCCGCGGCTCCAGAGGGAGGAATGAGGGAACATTTGGGCACGGCCCGACTGCGTCGGCGCTGGCAGGAGCCCGGAATGTCCAGCTGACATTCCAGCGGGGCTGTGCCAGGGAGAAACACCCTGGGTGGGACAGGGAAGCGGCCGCGTGCGAGGGCTCGGAACAGAGCGAGAGGAGCCGGCCGTGTGCCCCGGCTCTCTTGGGCAATCGGCTCTCCAGGAAAACAACTGGGGATTTGTCCATCTGTTTTCCTCGGAACTCCCCCTCAGCTCGGCCCCCACCGGGTTTGTCACCTCGCTGCAGAGGGGGCTGGCACTGGGAGAGGGATGGAGCTTCCCAGAGCTCCCAAACCACCGGGAAAAACATCCCAGGGAGACACAGGAGGAGAGGCGCAGGGAGCGGGGTGCTGAGAGGGGCTGGGGGACACCAAACCCCCCTCTGTGGCAAAGAAGAGGTGTGGGCAAAGGGGGGCAAGGCCGGGGTTTGCCCAGAGCCGGGCAGGAGGTGAGTGGATCCAGAGCTCCAGCCCTGCCAAGGGCCTCGTGCCGGGAAAAGAGACACAGAAAGAGACGCGTCAGGGCTCGGGAGCCGTGTGGGGAATGGAAAAGTCCCAGGGAGCTTCCTGCCAGGGCCACGCTGTCCCCTGCAGCCACTCAAGGACAGCGTGTGCCCCCCAGGCCCCACTGTCCTGTCCAGCGTGTGCCAAGGGCTCGTGCCAGCCCCTGCCCCCCGCCAAAAATGGGATCCACGTGTTTTTTAGGGAATCACAAGGAACACCCAGCCCACGCAGCACCTGGGACAAGGAGGGGACGGTGCCCACTCTCACCCCGAGTCCCCAGCAGGAACTTGAGGACTTCAAAGCCGTGCCCAGGCCTGGACCCCCCCAGGGATGCCATGGGGGAAGTGCCAGGGAAGAAAACCTCGCGGGTGGGATGAGGATTGGTGGATGTGGAAATTCCCACTGACTGGAGGGGACAAACCAGGCTCAGGACGAGCAGAGGGATCGAACTGATGGTGGAGGCAGAGGCTGAGATTAAAGAGAAGGATGAAAGGAAGACCCAGATTCCCAAGGCCTGGCTGCACCCTGCTGCATGCTGGAATCCGAGCTCGGGAAGGCGCTTCTTTATTTGGGGGTTTATTTTAATAAGCTTGGTTTGGGAAGGAGGAACAGCTGATCTGAGCACTCTGCTCAGCCAGACGTGGGGCTTCTGCTTCTCCCTTCTCCTGTCCCCCGAGCCCAGCTGGTCTTGGTGTTCCTCCTCCTTCCCCAGGGCAGACAGGGCAGGGCAGGGCTCCAGACCAGCTCCCCTCACCGTGCCCACCCGGTCCCGACATCCTGCACTTGTTCTGTCCTTCAGCTGCTGCCACCCCGGCTCCAACAGCCCCCAGAGAGCAGCCGAGCCAGGCTGCAAACCCCAAACAGGCCAGGCCTTAAATCCAACCATGCCAGAGCTGGTAGGAAGGGGCCAGGCCCATGCTGGGAGTCCCTGGGGCTCAGTGAGAGGCAGGACTGAGTGCCCAGGTTTGCCTTGGGGCACTGGGGAGCCCAGCACAGACCCCTGGCAGAGCCCACCTGGCAGAGCCCACCTTCCCCCTGGCAGAGCCCACCTGGCAGAGCCCACCTTCCCCCTGGCAGAGCCCAGCTGGCAGTGCCCACCTTCTTCTCTGGCAGAGCCCAGCACAGTTCCACTGGCAGAGCCCAGCTGGCAGTGCCCGCCTTAAGCCATGGCAGAACTCACTTTCCATCCTGGCAAAGCCCACCTTCCCTCCTGGCAGTGCCCAGCTGGCAGTGCCCACTTTCCATCCTAACAGAGCCCACCTGTCAGAGCTTACCTTCCCCCCCAGCAGAGCCTCTCTGGCAGAGCCCGCCTTCGATCCTGGCAGTGCCCGCCTTCTTCTCTGGCTGAGTCCACCTGGCAGTGCCCACCTTCCATCCTGGCAGTGCCCACCTGGCAGAACCCACCTTCCACCCTGGCAGTGCCCACCTGGCAGTGCCCACCTTCCATCCTGGCAGTGCCCACCTTTCCCCATGGGAGTGCCCACCTGGCAGTGCCCACCTTTCCCCATGGCAGTGCCCATCTTTCCCCATGGCAGTGCCCACCTTTCCCCATGGCAGTGCCCACCTGGCAGTGCCCACCTCCCCCTGGTAGTCCCCCACCTTTCCCCCTGGCAGATCCCGTCCCTCCGGGTGTCTCCCGCGTTTCATTCCCGTGCCAGGGAGCGCCGGGCCGGAGCCGTGTCCCGGCAGTCGGGGCACAGGGAGCGTTCCCGGTTGGAGCGGGAGCAGCGCGGGGTCCCGGGGCTGGGCAGCCGCACAGGTAATTAGTGAGCCTCCACTAACGAGCGGAGCGCCCCGAGAGGAGAGAACATCGCCTCGGATTAAAGCTGTGCTAATTAGGAACTAATTACGAGCACGGCCACGTTCCCACCTGGGCCAGGCTGCGGCCGCAGTCCCCGCCCCAAACCTGTCCCAGTCCGGCTCGGGGGGGACGCTGGCACTGGAGGGAGCCTTGGGGGAGCCGGGGCTGCTCCTGGGTGACCTCAGCACCCCCGGGACTGATCCCGATATTCCCTGAGCGGGGCCCCGGGCGTTCTCCTCCGTCAGAGGGGACATCACTGGAGGCTCCGGTGTCCTCCTGCCACCCGCGAGCGCATTCCAGGGAGCTGCTGCTGTGCCAGGGGAACGTGGGGTCACGGAGCCCACGCCGTGCCCTGGGCGAGACCAGCTCAAAGCCAAAGGTTTCCCTGACCCGCTGGGGTCTCTTTGCTTTGGAGAGGAGTTCAGACCCCCGTGGGCTTTGCACCAGGTCCCACCGACCCCACAGAAGTGTTCCTACAAAAGCAGAGCTGCTGGAGAGGCCTGGCCCCGTATCCGAGCCGGGGAGGTGGGGACGGGCCTCACCTCGGGGGTGGTGACACAGTGAGGCTCATTCATGGACATCCACAAACCCCTCCTGCAGCACCTCCCGTTCCTTAAAGGCGGGTGGAATCACGGATAAATCCCAGGGATGGCTCTGGGATGGATGGGGCCGTGCTGGAGGGAGGCACCTCCAGGCAGGACTCATCCCTGGCTGTGCCCTTCCCTCCCCAGCTCCCCTGGATCCTTCCAGGAGAACTGGCCCCATGCCCTGACTCTGTGCCCATCCGGAAGGTGCAGCATCAGCTCTCGTGTCAGCAGCAGGAAAAACATCCCGTGGGAAGGGCTTTAAATGGAAGCAGGAAAGGAAAAGATGAAGAGCCCGTTTCATTTTAGGGCCCTCGCTGGGCCACGTTTGCCTCCCTGACAGGGAGGGGATGCAACGGCCCCATCGGAGAAGTTATTTATAGAAATGCAGTTAATTATAGAAATTTACTTTGCGAGAAGGTGGGAGAGGGCCCTCAGCAGCTCTGGTCGGCAGTGGGGGCTGGGAGGGGGGCAGAACCTGCTTTTCCCAGGAAAGCTGCTGGCAGCACCAGAATCCCAGCCCAGCCTGGCATGGAGCGGGGCTGCTCTGCCCTGGAGAGGGGACATGGAAGAGGGGACACTGTGGGGGTGACAGTCACAGCCACCACCAGACACAAACAGCCCCTGGCACACGGAATGGCTCCAACCAGCACCATTTCCTCACCTCGAACGGGTCCCAGCTGTAACCGAGCAACCTCACCTGGCCAGAGGCATCCCACCAGGAACGGGGGCCTGAGGAGACGCAGCCTTTGACCCCAAATCTCAGCAACAACTGCAGCCAGAGGAGGCAGCTCCTGCTGGCCACGGAGCCACCCCCTTCCTGTGCCACTGGAAATCCCCTTTGTCACCCCGAGCCACAGGATGAGATGAGTTAAACCAAACGTGAGTCACCCCTTCCCACAGAAGTCACACAGTGGGGACGCAGAGCCACTCCTGCCACGCCCAAGGACTTGGGAGAAGCTGGAACTCGACCTGATCCAAGCAAAAGCACTTGGAACGGTCTGGGACTTCTCAGCACAAATAAAGGTAGTGAATTATTGGTAATAAATTTATTTTTTGATATTGACTTTTTTACAGAGCTAAATGGAACAGAGAAACAGCACCAAGCCATTGAAGTTTGTTCTACAAAACCAGGTTTAATACAAAAGGATGACAGCAATGCCTGACTCTGCGCTTCTGGACGGTTAAAAAAGCTCACCCAAACCCCACCAAGAGTTTAAAAACGTTTAAGAACAGAGGCACCGGTGTTTGAGAGAATCTCTCTGGCAGCAGTGATGGTCTTGATACCTTTTGGAATAATTAAGGTTGCCTTTATTCCCTGTTTATTACAGTGCAAGGGGCTCGTCTTTGCCTTGAAGAGCTGTTGTCTCCTGCCCAAACACCCACACCCAAAAATGTGGGGTAAGAGCCACCTCCACGCAGGATATTCCCCATTTAATGGGAAAGATCTCCTGGTTTTGCTCCTGGAGAGCTCTGCTCCATCCATACGGAGCCTCCGTGGTCCCCAGCAGCCCGAGAGGTGCCAGGGGAACTCCTCACGTGGGGAGAGGCGCAGACCCTGCCAGGTGAGCAGGGACTGGCACAGGGAACACACCTGGAGTGCCATCACCTGCCCAGGGCAGGGCAGGGCTGTGCCCTCAGCCAGCCCAGAGCCTGGGACAGGAGCAATCCCTGCATCCAGCCCCAGGATGTCCTCAAGGGGAGCAACATCCAGGGGCTACAGGGCTCAAATCACTGCTGGCTTCACTCTGCAGGTTCTCCTGCAGATGCCAGGAAAGGATTTGGGCCCTGCAGCCTCGGGAGCTGCTGCAGAGCCCTGGGAAGAGCAGAGCAGCAGCTCCTCTGCCGAGCCTCAACTGCCACACACCGGTGCCATTTCCTGGGAACAAACGTTCCTTCGCTGGACAGAAACAGAAGCTGAAGTAACCAAGAGATTACAGACACGAGATACGATGCAGCAGGGCTGGGATGGACCCAGGCTGCTCCTGGGACCCCTGGGGGCTGCAGGAACAGCGACAGTCCCAGTGCTGGCACATCCCTGCTCCGACACGAACACGGACACTGCAGCTGCCCAGCTTAAACATGAACACGGAGCCCTCAGAGCCCTCCCAAAGCTGCTCTGGAACAGCCATGGAGCAGTCCTGGGCTGCAGCCACAGGAAAGCACCTTTAGAAGCTTCCTATATCCTTTATTTTCCACCCAAATCCCCCCCACCCCACCCCAAAATAATAAAAGCACACAGACTGCAGACTTAAAAGTGTAACAGGGTCACGAACTCTCCTCCACCACCCCCAGCCCAGCCCCAACCACCAAGGCACGTCAGGGTCCCCCCTCTCTCCGGGCCCACCTTCACCCAATTCTCCCTCTCCCCGATTTTGGATGGATGAAGCCAACACAAAACATTTTCCTGGCTGGGAAGCAGCAAGCAAGACAGCAAACCTGTCCTTGCACTGACAAAAACAAACACTAACAAAGACACGCCTGCACTGCCACCCTAATGTTTCCATGGGAAATGTTATCGTTCAGCACATTCCCTGATGGACTCTGCCACCAGTTGGCCTTTGCAGAGTCGAGGTCGAATTTTGCACCCCCGGGCTCTGGCAGAGCCCCCCAGCCCTCGAGAGGGGCGTGCATTTATTCTTTGTAGGTTGTTTGCTTGCCACGGGAGCCAGGTCTCTGTGGAAGGCTCACTTTGGTGCAATTCCAGCTTCCCACCAGCTCAAGCCCATCTTCTTTCCAAGCCGTTATTGCCCTGAATGTGTGTCTGAAGAGTTCCAGCAGTGAGAGCAAATGGAGCCGTGCAACCCCCAACCCTCGGCCAGGCCCCGCTCCTCCCACCACCAGCGAGGGGCCTGACCCCTGCACGGGGTCCATGTCCACACCCAGACCCACGGCTGCTCCTCTCCTGCTGCCCCTCAGTGCTCCGAGTCCGATAGGTACGAGGGCTGAGTCCATCTCCACACCAGCATGTCCTCCCCTGCCACCCTGTGGGATTCTGTCTGGATCCGGGACTCGTTGGAGGCCAGGAAATCCACGGCTCTCTCCCACACCCGCTTCATCTTCTTTCTGCAAGGAACAGCAAGAAAATAAATGAGAATCCCAAGGTGGTTGTGCTTCCCTGCCTGCAGCAACTGTGCCTGTGGATCTGGCTGCCTCCTGCTCCCTGTGCAGGCAGGAAAAGGCATCAAACAAACCCTGGTGTAGAGATTTCAGACCAGGGCATGGCCACACAAATCCTGCCTGGGGGGAAGATGAGAGGCTCTGTCAGTGCCCTGAATTTCTGCCTCAATTTGTGCTGCAAAGGGACTCGATGAGCAAATCGCCCTCCCCCATTCTGCACACAGAGATCTCAGCCAGGGGGACACCCTGATGTTCACCCCGGCTTTGGATCCAGCAGCTCTGAGCATCTCACGCCCAGGGACGGCTCAAACAGCTGCAGTCATCCCTTGCAGGAAAAGGAGTCCTGTGTCTGACCCAGAGTGAGGACGTTTAACACTTCACAGGAGGACAAAGCAGCTCCCTTTAACCAAAACACAAGAAACATCCCTGCAGAGTGGAGCAAAGCACCAGGATCCGGCCCTGCAGCCCTTCAGCCCCACCACCCACAGAGCAACGACCTCCAGCACAATTCCTGTCTGAGAAAGCACCAAACTTGACCTGAGGAAGCACCAAACCCGACCTGAGGAAGCACCAAACCCGACCACCTCACTCCAGCTCCCTTCCCAGCTGCACAGCTCAAAGTGGCCCCTTTCCAGGCACACATTTCACAAGAGCCCCAGTATCCTGCTCAGCTCACGGGAATTGTTCTGAAGAGCTCAGCGCTGCCTGCAGAGCCAGGCAGGATGGCTGGGAAAGGGGACGGCACCAGACACCCAGCAGGTGAAGCACAGGACACCTTGATGCTCCACATCCAAGCAAACCAAACCCAGGTACTGCTGGACAGAACAGGGACAGCACACCCCTGGCACTGCAACAATGACACCCCTGGCACTGCAACAATGACAGCACACCCCTGGCACTGCACCAGTGACAGCACACCCCTGGCACTGCACCAGTGACACCCCTGGCACTGCACCAGTGACACCCCTGGCACTGCAACAATGACAGCACACCCCTGGCACTGCAACAATGACACCCCTGGCACTGCACCAGTGACACCCCTGGCACTGCACCAGTGACAGCCCCAGGGCTGTCACACTGATCTGCACCAGCTGCAGGCATGGCCTGAGCTCTGTCCAAGCCTTTCCCAACCCAAGGGCTCCAGCCTCCTCCTGCAGAGCAGCTCCAGGGATGCATTCTGGAGCTGTGCTGAGTCCCATCCTGCTGCTCCCAGCCCTCCTGAGTGCCCAGAGCCAGCTCACCTGCTCTGAGGAGGGATCAGGCTGTCCCGGACGTGGAAGATGCCAACGTAGGGGTAACGCTCCAAATTCCGTTCCCATTCCTTGTAGTGGTCCTGGACAACAGCTGGAGGACAGGAGGACACAACAGTGAGGGCTCAGCCCTGCAGGGAGCAGAGCAGGGCTCCCTGAACTCCCACAGCTCCTACCTATGATCTTCTTCACCATTTCATACATGGCTTGTTCCTCCTCCTCCATCTTCCGCCAGCGATACCGGAGGTAGATCAGGATCCCCCAGAGAGTTATCAGACCTAGGAGGATAAAACCACAGGGAGTTCAGGAACTGACAGCTGGGTACTTGCTGGATGCAGGTTTAGTTCTGACACTGTGAGCCAGGCCTGCTTGGAACTGAATCCCAGTGATTTCCAGAGCAGCTGCACCCCAAAACTCCTTGGTGCTGTCCCCCCTGCAGCACAGGAGCACCTGGGGATGGGGGATCAGGTCACTGGAAGGCCCCAGCACGGAGCTGCCCTCACAGAAGAAACCTCAGCACAACCACAGGGCCCCGGGTTCTCCAAATCCCAGAGGAGTCTTTGCCAGAGGCCTCCCCCACAAGGATCACTCTGGAAGACTGTCAGGTTTCACTGCTCCATGGAGAGCTGCTGGATAGGGAAATAAAGCCTGGGGCTCCAGTGGCAGCCCAAAATGCAGGAGATGTGTATGGAAGCTTTAGCACTGACAATGCCCCCAGCAGGACTTCAGTGTCTGCAATAAACAGAACTGTCCCCTGTCACCCCCTCCCTGTCAGGCTGGATTAGAAACTCCTGCAGTCACACAGCTCTCGTTATCACCTCGCTGGGTAAAACCCCTGTCTCAGCTGAGGCATGACAGACTATTCCAATAAAACCTCCAACCCTGAAATGCTACAAGTCATTATTAAAGAGGCTGGAGGACTTGGGAGCTTAGAGCAAGAAAAAAATAGAAAAACTGACTCCTTTAGGAAAGTTAACACACTTATTTTGCAGCCCATAATAATGGGCACTTGAGGAATACCCAGAGAGCTCATCAGCTGCCTGATTTAAAGCAACTTTTAAGCACTCACAGCACAAGAGGAGGGCTGTGGGTCTCCTGTGCTGCCAGAAGAAAGGTTAATTAGACATTAACTCATCAGCAGATTTATTTCACCTCTGTCAGGCATTTCCTATGGCTGAGGAATGTGTGATCACAGGGGTTCATCCCTGCAGCTGAGCCCCCAGAGCCACTTACTCCAGAAGAACAGGAACAGGTTCATGATGGCCGTGACCACGGCCCGGCGGAAGCGGCAGCCCAGCCCCATCTGGGGGTGGGCAGATTCCAGGCAGAACACTTCCTCCACGCTGGAAACCGGCTCCGACAGGTCCCTGCCTTTCAACCTGATGGGAAGAGGCAGGAAAATCTCACTGAAGAGAGCAGGCTCCAACTGCAGTCTTTAATCAAGGCCGGGAGAACCACCAGGCTGCGGATGCAGCAGCTCCCAGGAAATGCCCCCACACCCAGGCAGAGCCTCCTGCCAGAACATTTCGGGGCTGGCTGCTTAGCCAGGGATGGATGTGGCTTCGGGAAGGCAGCGGGGCTGCAACTCCCACTGGCAGGCTGAGTGTCCCTGCACAGCCTCTCTGACAGCCCCTCTCAGCGTGCACAAGATTAAACTCGGAATTGGATTCCCACCTCCCAGCACGGAGATGGAAACGTTCCCTGAGTCAGAGTCACTGCTCAGCCCCGGCAGTGAGAGCTGGGGGACCCAGAGTGGGAGCAGGAGCAGCTCAAAGAGTGACAGAGCATCAGCACAGAGCCCTGCAGAGCCCTCAGCCCCCCACCTGCAGCACTGCTGCTCCTAAGCCCAGGCTCACTCCACACTGAGCCATTCCCAGAGCTCACAGACATCGAGGGATCCAAGGCACAGCCACCAGATCCAGAGGAACTGGACCAAAGGGGATTTTATTTTTTAAGCTCCTAATTCTGTCTGCACTGAACAGCCCATCAGACAAAGAGGTTTGCTCAATTTATGGGTGCTCAGCTCAGGAACTGCCGAGAGCTCGGCCCCGGTGCTGGGTTCTGCAGGAGCTGCACACACACCGTTGTTTCCCACTCCCTCGCCTTATTTACAATCCAAATTCCACGGAGATATCTAAAATATCAGAATCACCCAGTGCAAAGCTTATTTTCAGTCCTGCCTCTCAGACTAGCAACTAAAAAATAATCTCACGTAGCTAAAAAATGCCAGGGGCAGGGTTTTGGGGATGCTGCCACACCAGCTCTGGGGAAGCAGAGCTGTTTGGGGACCAGCCAGCAGAGCTGCTAATTAAGAAAATACAAAGTGGGAGGATATTGTATCCCATGGCTTCTGACTGGAAATGTGCTGGAGTATAAAAATACAAGATTTGAAAACTCTGCATCCCAGCCCACCTACAAATCCAGCCCTGCCCCTAAGGAAGCCGTGTCCCGTCCTGGGAATTTGCACACCCCAGGAATCAAAGCAGCAGACGCCATCTGATCCCCAGATCACAGCAGCAGCTGCAGGAATATTTAAGAGCAAATGGAGCAGTGGGAATTCCTACAAGCCTTGCCCACCAACCCCAGCACCACGACTGCTGCAATTCACTTAATCAGAGACACATTTAGCAACGTGAAAATGCAAACAACTGTTAAGACTTTGGAGTTAGCGCAGACTGGAGGCAGCCCACGCATCCCAGAGGAAGGTGACGATGGCTGCTGACTCTGGGTAACACTCTTTCCTTAGGTTATGGACTGGATGTTGTGATTTTTCCCTGAAAACCCAGTAGTGCTGCCATGTGTCACGGACGGAGCCTGTTGGCTGAGAAATGCCCCCTCAGTGACCACGTCCCACTGTCAGACCATCCATTCAGGAGGAATCTCTCCATGGAAAGAGTGGTCAGGTATTGGAAGGGGCCGCCCAGGGAGGTGGTGGAGTTCCCATTCCTGGAAGTGCTCACTTGGATGTGGCACTCAGTGCTCTGGGCTGGCTGTCCAGGTGGGGATCGGTCACAGGTTGGACTTGGTGATCCCAGAGGGATTTTCCAGCCTCAGTAATTCTGGGATTTACTGTGCACTGGGTGCTCTGCCAGAGACTCAACTGGCACTACAGGTATCACTCAACATCCCTTTCCCTCTCCTGCTCCTTGGGACTTGCTCCAGAGGGTCCCAAAGCGTGGGTGACACCCCCCACTGCACAGAGGGCGTTGCTGGCCAGTGAACCCTCTGGTCCAAGGATGCAGCTCCACCAATGCACAAAGGTACTGGAGAGAGGTTATCCTGGGAAAAGTGACCACGTGGGCAAGTTTAAGAAGAGCTGCAGGCACAGGACCCTGGGCAGGACCAACCCACAGGAGGCACAACACAACCACTGATGGCCACAAGCAGCCCTGACCTCCCACTTCCACCTCACCTGCAGCACATCCCTGCACACAGCATCCCACAGCCGGGGCTGGGAATCAGACTCCTGGAGGGAGCTCAGCTCCCATCCTGCTGCAGGGCTGTACTTTTCCTTTGGAAGTTCGCCCAGTGAGCTCTGCCACAGCCAATCCCAGCCTATCTGCTGAAGCCCAACGAGCTCTGGGAGCTAAAGGGCACCGCTGACCCTGTCAAATTCCGCCCCAGCCAACACCCAGATCCCCAACTCTGACACAGTGGGCTCCTGCTCACCCAATTCCCAAATCCCTGTTGCTGCTCAGTGTCAGCAGATCCCCAACTCTGACACAGTGGGCTCCTGCTCACCCAATTCCCAAATCCCTGTTGCTGCTCAGTGTCAGCAGATCCCCAACTCTGACACAGTGGGCTCCTGCTCACCCAATTCCCAAATCCCTGTTGCTGCTCAGTGTCAGCAGATCCCCAACTTTGACACAGAGGATTTCTGCTCACCGAATTCCCAAATCCTTGTTGCTGTTCAGTATCCATTGCAGGGCAGCTTCAAACTTCTGTGAAGAACTGCCAGTTACATTCTGTGCAAACGAAGCCAGAAGAAGATTAGTCCTCCATTCATTTAAAATACTGCCCAACACGATTTCATTACAGCAGTGGGAGAATTCATTCCATAGGGTCTGTCCCCAGGTTAATTCTTATTGGGATTCTGCAAACTGGAGGGAGGAAAACTAAGCCTGAAGGTCTGCCTAGCCTAAAGTCTTCTGACTGGGGAGATGATGCATGAAGCACTCTGTGAAATAACACCATCCCAGACTGTTAGGGCTAACCACTAAACACAACATAATCTTACTGACAGGTTACCAGGAAAGAAATGGAATGCTGGATCAGAGCAGTCTGTCTCCTGACACTCTGCAGCAGAGAAAAACCCTTCTTCTGCCCAGCCCTCAATCCAGGGAAATTTCTGGTTTTACAAGACTGATGGCTCCAGTGAAACAACAAACCGTTAAGATTTACAGGGGGTGAATCAGAGATGGAGGAGAAAATGCTTTTCAAAAGAACTGCTGAGAACAGGACTGGCCAAAGGGGAAGTGAGAGATATGGGAGAGAATCAAAGCAGGATGAGGAAGTAAAATGGATGGTGAATTGTTTTAGTGTCTATTATTTATTGCTTTATAAGAGACTAAGCACTGGGTTATAACAAAGCTGCTCAGAGCCCACTCACCAGCACGTGATCCTTCACCTCACTAACCCAAATGCATTTGCTTTTTAGGTTCTCGGGGTTTCCACATTCAAAATTACCTGGTAAGAAAAGTCAAACGGAAAAATCATGTTTGTAAAAAAGCCCTTGAACAGCTCAGGACCAGGCTCTGAATGCACACCAAGAAATGCTCTCCTTTCCAATCAGCCCCAGCCCCGAGCAAAATGATTCCAGGGCGAGATTGATATTGCAGGCAGATCAGATTATGACTATTAATAAAATGCTCAGCCACTGCACGGAGGTTGGATAAGGGCAATCAAACCTGACACTGCAGAGCTGCTGAACACACAATGAGGGGGAAAGTGTTGCTCCTGCCCCTTGCAGAGCACAGAACCACAGCTGCCACCAGGTATCAGGTGTGGAGCTAACGATCAGTGTTCAAAATGCCTCCAAGGAGCTGAAATCACAGCTCTGCCCCTAACCCAGGCAGGGAAATGCTGGCAAAGCACTAAATCCTCTAAATCTTGCCTCACCAAGTTGACTAAACAAATGTGCTAAGTAAATCTGGTGGAAATCCGAAGTCAGATTTGAAAAGATTTAGGAATTCCGTGCAGCTTCAGTATCTAAAGGCTTCAGCCTTGAGGTCTGAAATGCAGAAAATGGAAGTGAAGCCCTTTTACTGATTACTGCTGCTGTGAATCTTGCTGAACAAGCCCCTACTCATATAGTGGATTTCCAGTAGCCTCCTCCATCCCAAAATACCAGAGATGGGCTGGATTTACTCCTGGAGTAGGGACTGTGCTGGGTCAGCTCCTCAGCTCAGAGAGCCTGTCCCACTCTGGTGAGGAAAGGGAGAGGCACTCACACACGTCCTGCCACATTTCAGCAGAAAGGACAATTTCTTAGGTCACTTTATGTGTAAGAACACACCAGTTTACACTTCCTGGCTCTGTCTTGAAGACAATTTCAAGAAAACAGTAGCAAACCCAACCAATCCTACCTGAAATTCCCAACACATCAAGTACAAACAAGGCCCACTCACCCAGGCAGGGTGATAGGAGTGCATTAGCCAAGCACCATTCAGAATAAAAATAAACCCACCTTTCCCTGTTTTCTATTCCCTGCCTGCCTCAGAGCTCCTCAGAGGGAACTGCCTGTTCCACAAAGCACCCCAGAGTGGGAGAGAAGCGAGCAGGAGCTGGGAGAGGCAGCAGGGGTGGGGATGCAGGGGTGGGGATGCAGGGGCACTCACCTGCCTGCACGGACAGGTAACTGTAGAGCTCGTGCAGCACGGCCATGGTCACGTCCTTCTGCTTGGCCTGGCAGAACTGCAGGGCACACACAGGGACAGGGACACACATCAACAGTGGCAGGGGACACCGGGATTGACAGAACCACAGCGCTGGAGTCTGGCTCAGCCCTGCACCACCAGCTCCAAGCAAACCACCTGAGCAGAGGAACATTCCAGGCACAAGTGACCCCGTGCATCCTCTGCAAGCCCCTGCTCAGAGGAACTGGTTGAGTTTTAAGGTCCCTTCCCACCCAAACCAGTCTGGGATTCTATAAAGAGCCACCAACCCCCAGCACCAGCCTCAGACCCACCACGGATGGATCCACCACCTCCAGAACATCCCAGGACACCAGAACTCGGAATCCAACGTGAAACCTTCTCCCTCCTAATCATGGAATGTCTGGGTTGGAAGGGACCTCTAAAGCTCACCCAATTCCCCTATCCCAGGCTGCTCCAAGCCCTGGCCTTGGGCGCTTCCAGGGATGGGGCAGCCCCAGGTTTCCCAATCATCCATCCTCACAGAAGGAGCAGGGCTGTGCAGGCATTCCGTGGGGGAATTCAGGGAATTAGCTGGATTAAATCTTGTACTGTTAAAGCTGAAAACAGCTTTATTGCAAACCAATACCACTGCTGGTACAACTGTTAAAAAGAAATTGATTCACGTAATTGGGAATTTAAATTTTCATCTTTCAGAGCCTCATACACACTCCTAACTTAATCTGGCCCATTAATTCCAACTCATCAAATCCCAATTTTTCTGTAAAACGATACAACTAATCATTTTACAGTGATGCTGTTACGGGTGGAACAGAATACCTGGAATAATCACTGTTCTGTGAGAGCTCACAAGATTGAAGATAAATAAATAAATGCTTACATCATCCGTGCTTTTGTCACAATCCACAGGCAAGAGATTAACTAGGAGAGAGAAGAGGGTGAGTTAGCTGGCTGCAAACAAGAGCTTTGATCAGGAGAATAATTATCTTTTTAAAAGCAGGCTTGACTTAAAGCCTGGTTCTGCTGTTGTTAATCTCCCCCTGGCAGCACCTTGAGATGCAAACGGCCCTTCCAGGAGCTGCTCTGGGAGCAGCCTGAGGAAAAACACACAAATGATGCAGGTGATGAATGTGTACAGCTGGGGAGTGGAAATTGGGGCTGGATGTTCTGACAGCTCCTGTTTGAGAAGTTTCATGCTGATCTTTAGACTCCAGTGCTGCCTCTTGCGGCCCACCAGGGTCACCTGAAATGTCCCAGCACAGCCAGGGAGGGAAATGAACCCTCCTGGAGGGCTGATGGCAGCTGGAGCTCTGGGCTCGGCAGGGCTTGAACAGCTCCCTGCACCTGCAGCGCCTCCCAGAGCTGCCCCAGGGCCGGCACAATCCACACCTGGGCAACGTTCCTGCCTCCAGAATTCCTGTCACAGCCGTAATCCAGTGACACCGGGCAGTTTCATCCTGGCTTTGGGAATGCAGCAGCTTTCCCAGCCCACGCCAAGGGCCCAGTGTGCTCAGGCTCAGGACCAGCACCTTCCCCAAACTGCCCCCAAACCCTTCTTTGTTCAGCTCAAAGCCCGAAATGTCCCCATTTCCAGCTGTTCCAGCAGGGGAGCTCTGCTTTAAAAACCAGCTGCTGGGGGAACCCCTTTTCATTTCTCATAGAAGAGACAGACACACTCTGCCACACCTGAAGTGCTGAACTGATCCGCTGCACCTCCCCCTTGGACAGAATAAAGGCTGGGAAGGGCTGTGCTGGCAGAGGGAACATCAAAAACACACCCCAGGTACTACAGACATTGTGCCACACCATAAAATCCATCCTTGGCCCAGCAGGCATCCATAAAATCCATCCTTGGCCTGGCAGGAACAGCACTCCACATAAACCCCATGGTTCTGAGGGACTGAAGGCCAAACTTGTTTGGAAAAAGCAAACATTTGATTTGCCTTCCATGACTAACAAGGTTTCCCATGGGAAAGGGGAGATGGGACAAAAGGGACAGAAACAGAGAAGTCAGGCTACGGCAATGAGGATGACAAACGCGATGGCGATGGAAGCAGTAAGGGAAAGCAGAAGAAAGGTGAGGAATGAAGTTTAAATCAGAATTAAACCAATGCACGTACAGCTCTCCTCTCTCCCGTCCAGCCAGCCTGACCCAACCATCTTCACCACGAGGATGCCGAGAAAAATCAGGAGCAGCACCAAGCTGGCGAGGCAGAGGAACTGGGACAGGTAATACTCCAGGCCTTTGCCCTTCCCCTCCGGCTGCTGCCTCGGGGCTGAGCGCAGCAGGGCCGTCCGCGGGGTCACTCCGTGCCCCCCATCGCTGGCTGCTCGCCACGGGAAGCGCCGGATCAGCCCCCCAGCCCGGCTGCTCGCATCCCGCTCCGCCTCCTTCCCAACGCTGGAAGCCAGGTCCTCCTTCCCTCTCCTGAACAGGCTGCTGAACCTCCCGGGAGCCGCCGAGGAGCCCCACTGGGTGCTGGGGGTCACCTCGCTCTCCCGTCTCCACCAGCTGTTGGAGGAGATCTCCCTTCTCTCCCCCGCCGTGTCCCAGGCAGCCCGGGAGCTCTGCGCCCCAACTCCCCCTTCTGATGACCCCCAATGGCTCCTGGACTGCCCCTCGCTGGGAAGGGGTTTGGAGCCTGCCGAGGAGCCCCAGTAGGGTGTGGAGCTCAGCCCCCCGACCCCATCCAACCCCGAGGCAGCCCGGCTGCCGAGCCCCCCACTCCTCTCTGCTGAGGGGCTCCACTGGGATGCGGAGTTTGACCCCCGAAACCTGTCCAGGGTCGGTCTCAGGCCACTGCTGAGCCCCCCACTCCTCTCTGAGGCGCCCCACTGCAGGGAGGAGCCCCGAAACCCATCCAGAGTCGCCCCCAGCCCCTGGCTGAGCCCCCGGCCGCTCTCTGCCGATGTGTCCCAGGGGCCCGCAGAGCTCGGCCCCGCGGCCCTGTCCACCCCAAGGCCCCCGCTCCTCTCTATGGACGTGTCCCACTGCGAGGGGGAACTGAGCCCCCCGTGCCCAGCCAGGGATGCCCCCAAGCCACCCCCACCTCTCTCCACAGTCGTTCCCCACTGCTCCGAGGAGCTCAACCTCCCGAGGCTGTCCCGGGACACGCCGCCCTGAGCCCTGAAGCCTCCGCCCCGGCCCGGCGGGGATCCCCGGG
>VZTE01000394.1:132693-165103 GCA_013397775.1 Eulacestoma nigropectus | reverse complement strand
GCCTGCGGCGGCCCTGCGGAGGAGCGGCCCGGGCTGGGCGGCGCGGTGCGGCCGCTGCGCCGGGCCGCCGCCACCTCGGCCCGCAGGCAGCCCAGCTTCTTGATGTAGACCTTGCGGGTGGTGGCGGTGATGGGCCCCGGGCGGTAGCCGAGCGCCAGCAGCTCCTTGCGGAGCTCCGCGTCCGTCAGCTCCGCCATGGCCGCGCCAGGCCCCGCCGGAAGCGCCCCGCGGGCGGGAAGCGGCGCCGCCATCTTGGGAGGGGCCCGGCGCACCCCTGGCGCCGCCATGTTGGGAAGGGCAGAGGCCGTGTGGGGAAAGGGCGCGGGGGCGGGCGCCATGTTGAGGAGGTCCAGGGAGGTGAGGGTTCCCTGTCCCGCCGTGTCCCGGAGGAGGAGCCGCTCCCGCTCCGCGCTGCTCACTCCGGACCGGGGGAAAGGGGGAGAAATGGGGAAAGCAAAAGGCGAAAGCTGCCTCAGCTGCGGGGCGAGCCGGTGTCGATGATGGGTTGTTCCCCATCGCTGTGTGGGGCTGCTCCTCGAGCAGCTCCCGCCTCCCTCACCCCGATGTTCTGACACTTTTAGGGCCGTTCTCCCAAAACCCGACCCTTTCCCAGCCACCTGCCACCCCCACATTTCCCTCGTTGCTGAGCTCTGCCAGAACCTCAGGCAGGACCAGGATCCAGATCCATGAAATATTTCCTGGGAAGGGGGCTCCCATCACCACCCACACCTAAAACAGCAAGCCCGAGCGTTGACTTGTAAATTTATTTTGGCACGGCTGTGATGAACAGTAATTGCTTTTTCCTGCCGCCACCGCTAAAGAAAGTGATGAGAGTGGCTGAAATGCGGTGGCGTAATGTTGGGATTTAATTAAAGGTGATGGAACAGCGGTGCTGAAGGTGCTGAGGGCTGGCTGCCCTCACGGGTTTGGTGATGGATGTGTGGCAGCGGGGTAAGGGACACGCCGTGGTCCCTCCGGAGTGGCACCTGTAGGGAGAGGGAGGCTTCGGAGGGGCACAAGGCTGAAGGAGCTGAGCTGTGCCTTCCCGACATAAATCACAGGATCCCAGCATCACTGAGGCTGGAAAAGCCCTCCAAGACCATAGAGTCCAACCTGTGACCGATCCCCACCTTGTCACCAGCCCAGAGCGCTGAGTGCCACGTCCAGTCTTCCTTGGACACCTCACGGATGGGGACTCCAAACCTCTCTGAGCAGCCCCTTGTAGTGTTAACAACTCTTTCCATGGAGAAATTCCTTCTGGCATCCAACCTGACCCTCCCCTGGCACAGCCTGAGGATATATCCTCTAGTCCTGTCACTAATCCTTCTTTTAGGAACCCTCTTCCTTAGCAGGTCCCCAAAGCTCCCCTCACTCTTCCCAATTTATCCAAGAAAGCGGCAACAAGATGCTGAGATTTGTCCGTCTGGTTGGCAACAGCAAATACATCCTCAGCAGAGGCCAGGGAGCCCATTAAAAGAGCAAACTCAGCTGTGCTGGGAAGTGTGAACGCGCTAAGCTGAGCCTCCTCTGTGCTCCACTGCCAGCTCATGATGTGGAGAGGGGTCTAATGTAAATAAAAAATTCCAATTTGCTCCCATCACACGGATCCTGTGAGCTCACAGCTGTCACTTTGCAGGAGCTCTGCCTGGACATGCAGATGCGTGCTGGCTCAGCTGATGCAAACCCGGGAATTACATGAACTCACCTTGTTCTGGAGAAAACAGCAAAAAAAAAGCCCAAACCCATCCTTTCAACTTGTGATTCTGTCAGTCAGGGAAATTACCCCAGGCCCAGCAGCCTCATTGCACAGTCTTCGGAGGGGAGGGCAGGGGATTGGTGTTGGACAACTGGAGGATGGGGGAAAAGCTGTGATTCCTCCTCACAAAGAGGTTGGCAGCACCAAAGCTCAGCAGGATCGGATGCCTCTTCTTTGTGGAGAGAAATCCAGGACCCCTTTCCCCTCTTCCCCGTGGGAGAGTCCCTGCCTTCCCTGGAAGGCATCTGGACCCCACAGGGAAGGCAGCAGGAGCAGACGTGTCAGACCCTGTATCCCCATGGGCAGTCTTTGATACCATCCCCTGCCCACAGCGCCAGTGCTGAATCTGACAGTGGATTTTCTATTTTTGCAGCCCCTTCATCATCCTCGTGGCTCTGGGAGCACCAAGTGGTGCCGAGGCTGCAGATGGGCTCAGAAAAAAAGCATTTCTTGGCTGGAAACACCCGGAGCTGGCTGTGGGAAGCTGGGACAGCACGGAGGGACAGCCTCCACCTTCCCTGCGAGCCCAAAAGCTGCCTCAGAGCTGCTGGCAGTGGCTCAGGTGCCAGAGGAGCAGACGCGCCGCGCCGGCTGCTCCGGCTCTGGCAGCATGGGGACGGGACTGGTGCGAGCAGAGCCCTGGGAACGGATCCGTGCCAGAGCAGGGAACGGCTGCACCCCAAAGCCCGCAGCTGAACCCTTCCACCGCTGACTGATGGGCTGCTGAAACCCCGCGTCCCCAGCCGCCT
Organism: Eulacestoma nigropectus; assembly: GCA_013397775.1. Taxonomy (NCBI): domain Eukaryota; kingdom Metazoa; phylum Chordata; class Aves; order Passeriformes; genus Eulacestoma; species Eulacestoma nigropectus. The sequence continues at coordinate 162,598 of VZTE01000394.1, read as the reverse complement.
CCTCATCCGTGGCTTTTGGGTGACAGCCCTGCACATGGCACCGGGGGAAGTGGCAGGGCTTTTTTGGGAGCCGACTGTGCCCGTTTGTCACCCTGTCACTCACGGCCACGGCCCAGGTGTGACCCAAGAGCCCCCATCCACCCGCCTGTCCTGGGCCTGCTGAGCTCCTCAGTACCTTAGGAAGTCAGAGGCGATCCCATTCCCTTCCCTCCTCTTTCCCTGCCTCTTTCCCCCAGCTGTTGGGCTGCTCATCCCACCGTGACATTCTTGTTTGGTTTCTGGAGCAGCAGATTCTTCCTACCTGCCTGTAGGCGTGACCTGGGTGCTGCTGGCTGCCAGCGCACCTTCCAGGGCAGGGGGAAAATGGATCTGTCCTGCAACCTGGAGACCACTTTGTTCTTATCCAGAGCCAGAGCCCTGACAGCCTGGGGGAGGGGGCTGCTTGGGGTCTCTCCATCTCTTTCCAGTGGAAAAGTTTATGCTTCTCCTGCTCAGGCCCCTGAGGGTGGAAGGAATTTACTCCCAAAAGCTGAAGGTGTACTCTGGTGCCTGTTTGGACAACACAGTTGTTGCTGCAGGACAGGACAGGGGTTTCTGCGGTCCCTGTCACAACCAGCTGTTACATCCCGAGCTCATTTATAGCTGGGACAACTGGGAAGAGCCACTGGCAGAATCCGTGGCTGGGATCAAAGCCGGCCCTTGCTGCTGCAGCTTGTCTGGCTCCGAGGGTAAGAGCAGAGGGAGATCTCCCAGCTCTCCCTGCAGACTCCCACAGGTGGATCTCCCTCTGGAATTTTCCACAGCGTCAGCCCCACCAACAACCCGGTGGGAAATGGTCCAGGAAGCAAATCCAAGAGGCTCATGTTCACTTTCTTTCCATCACTGGGAAACTTTCTTTCCTGGGTGGCACAGGGGAGGTGTTGGCCTGGAAAACGATGGGAGTGAAGGAACTGGGAAAAAGGCACACTGGAGGGACAGCTCTGACCCGCACTGGAGCTTATGGAGGGGCTTTGGGAGCAGTTTGCCCCTCAAGGGGGAATCCTCCTTGTTTTCATGTGGCAGAATCAAACCTGGAGTAAAGGTTTGGGTGCTCTGATGTAACAAGGCAAGAGGTGCCCTCTGAAGTGAACAAGCCTCTGACCTTGCTGCACATGGGTGTAAATGTGCCACAGCTCCTCGGGTGATTCCCTTGCCAGCTCTTCCATGGATATCACCCCTCTGCAGACTGAGCTCCTGCAGCCCAGGCTGCTCTCACTTCCAGCCTAATGGAATGTGTTATTTCCCATCTCCCTCCCACTCAGAGTCATTACAATGCTTCCACAGCTCACACTGCCTCGACAATACTGGGAGCTTCCCGGAGCTGATCAGTCCCTGGACAAGGAGCGTGCCTTTGGATCAAACATTAGAGCTGTAATCCACTCCACGCTGCCTGTTCCATTATCCTTTGGGAGCTTTCTCCTCTCCCGAGGGCTGCTTACGGCAGAGTGCTCCGAGGGGTGTTGTTCCAGCACAAACAGAGCTCTTGGAATGAGCTCAGCGAGAACAGAACTCGTGTTAGGTTGGGAGGATAAAATTGGATTGGAACTGGATATATTCACGTACATACCATTGATCTCATCCATCCGTCCTTTACATATGCTGGATTTCCTGCTGCCAGCAGAGAGGAGCAGCTCTCAGATAAAGCCAAAGGTATAGAAATGGAGAGCAGGATGTTCAAGTGGAATTAGGATTTCACCTCGGGCGTGTTTGGGAGGCAGGAGAAAGGGCAGAGCTCGGTGCCGTTCCCTCACACTGTGCCTGGCACAGCTGCTCCTCACCGTGCTGGTGGATTTATAGCACCAGGCTGATAGGAGGGGTTTGGGTACAGGGAGGGGCTGCCCTCAGGGCTCCTGCGTTCTCCAGCAGCGGAGGAATGTGCCAGAGTGTCCTCCTGGAGCAGGGAACTGGGTTAGGGACAGCCAGGTCCCCCCCTAATACTGCTCACCTCCAGTTCAGCCAGGACATCTGGTAAAGGTGTGCCTCAGTTTCCCTTATTGCCAAAAATGAGGGCTAAAACTTCCTAGTCCTCAAAGATTAATTCTTCAGGCTTTGACACGTGCTTTGACAGAATCCCAGAATTCCTGAGGCTGGAAAAGCCCCCGGGATCGTTGAGTCCAACCTGTGCCCGAGCCCCACCTTGTCCCCAGCCCAGAGCACTGAGTGCCACGTCCAGGCCTTCATTGGACACCCCCAGGGATGGCGACTCCCAGCCTCCCTGGGCAGCCCCTGCCAAGGCCTGAGCACCCTTTCCATGAGGAAATTCCTCCTGATGTCCAACCTGAGCCTCCCCTGGCCCAGCCTGAGGCCGTTCCCTCTCCTCCTGTCCCTGTTACCTGGGAGCAGAGCCCGACCCCCCCCCCGCAGCTGCCCCCTCCTGTCAGGGAGTTGTGCAGAGCCAGAAATTCCCCCGGAGCCTCCTTTTCTCCAGGCTGAGCCCCTTTCCCAGCTCCCTCAGCTCCTCCCAGGATTGACTCTCCAGAGCAGTGCTCAGGAAAACAGGGATGTTCTCCAGAACCTGGAGCCTTCCCTCTCTCCTTTCCCACACTGGGCACTCCCCATGTGTTTGAGAGGCTCGCAGGACAGAAGACACAAATCCTCCATTTAATTATGCTGCACATTTATTATCTCACCTCAGATTTTGTTAATCTCTCTCACAGATTTCGTTAATCTCTCTCACAGATTTCGTTTACATAAGTGGAGTCTTTCAGCTTGAGCAGCTCCAGCGCTTTCTCTTCTGATCCTGCAGATATCAGTCAGCTAAATAGAAAAGAGAGAAAAGCACAAGTGTCCTTAAATCTAGCATTCAGTCTTTCCAGAGCTTTATGTGTTGTTTCCTCCTCCTCAGCTCCCCAGCTGGAGGAGCTCGGAAGCAAACTGGGATCAGCACAGGCGGAGCAGAACAATCCCACAGGGAGAGCAGGACCCCTTTCCTGGGCTTAAACATCCCAGACAAGGCGAAGGCGCAGGGACAGCCCCATCCCACCATCCCTCAACCTGCAGGCAGGAAGAGCTGCACAGCAGCCTGCCCCTGGGTATTTGCTGCTGCAATTCCCACACACAGTTTCCCAAAGGAAAAGGAGGATTTGCAGCAAATTGGAGTGTAATTAAGTGTCAGTGTTAAGCCCCCGTGCAGGCAGCGAGGTGTTCCGAGCTGGCTGCACGTGCTGAGCTGCCTCGCAGGTACAGCTGCTGTTATAAGCTCTGCTGGAAATTGTTCCCTGGAGACTGAGGACTTTTTGGGAGGAGGAGGAGGAGGAGGAGGAGTGGGGAAGTGGCAAACAGAGCTGCTGGGAAGGGTTGTGCTGCTGCTGGCAGTCGATATCAGCTCTAGGGCACAGGCAGCACCTTGCGAGGGAATAACCTTCCCGGAAGGGTGCACACGGGAGTGGTTGGGATCTGAGGGCTCCACAGAGCGAGCAAACATGACACAAAAACCCTTCTGGGGAATATAAATATCTCCGTGCTGATGAGGTGGTGAGAAGAAGGAAAGGCAGAATTCCCAAGGCAGAAACCAACCCGCTGACAGTACCGTCTGGGGTGTCCTGTAACAGCTCTGCCAGCAGTTTCTCCAGGACATCTTGGTATTTTTCCAGCTGCCTTGGGGTGAGCCAAGCTCTGACAGGAAGGGCCTGCTGTGGAGGAAGCCAGAGAAGTCAGAAGAAAAAAGCTGAGGGGAGCAGAGGGAGGGAGGTTGGGGTGCTTTGACCCCACTTGGATCGAGTCAGTGGAGGGTTTAGGGGGGATTTGGAGGGAAGAGGATGATCCTCATATGGGGAAAAACAACATTTTGAAGGCAACACACTCTTGAGTTGTTCAGAGTGCTGTTGCATAACCCGTGGGCTGGCTCAGAAATCCAGATAAAGGCACCTCCTGGCAGCAGGGACTGCAAAGAAAATAATTCCTGAACCTTCTAATCCTCCACTGTGTCGCACATCAACCCTTCCAGCCTGAGCCTGCAGAGCTCCTGCCCCAGCAAGAGCTGAGGAGGAGCTGTTGTCCTGCTCCAGCCTGCTGGACTTGAAGCCAGCTGTGGCTCAGATGTGCCCGAAGCAAAAGCTCTGTTCTGGTGCTGGTCAGCTGTGGGGATGTGCTGGGTATTTCATGCTTTGAACTGGGCTCCTCACTGTTTAAATCCTGTTAACCGAGTGCTGGTGCACCACGAGTGCACATTAAGCTGTGCCTTGGCCAAATTCCAGCCTGGCTGGTCCTGCTGCCTGTCCCACTGGCTCTGTCCCTGTTTGGGGGGACCTGCACCCTCCTTTTGCTGGCAGAGAATGGCCGAGCTCCCTGCAGGAGTGGCTGCCCACACAGGGAAAAAGTTCCCTGTGCTCAAGTGGAAAAGCACAGTTTTCAGACTTGGCTCGCCAGGTAAACCTGCCTTTGAGGGCTTAGCCTGGCACTTAAATCCCTAAAATTGCCCATTTTCTGCTCTGTATACAGGCTTTGGGCCCAAGTTTTTAAATAAGGCCTCACCAGTGCAGAGAACTGTGGGGTCAGAGGTGACACCGAGCAGGAGCTGAAGCAGAACTGGGAGTTCCTGCCTTGCACCTGGCTTGGGCTTCACTGCCTGGCACAGACACCTCGAGCTGTTCCCATCTTCCTAAGGGAGAAGCAGTTGGGTCTCAGTGGTGACCTGGCTTGCTGAACAACCAAGATAATTTATGGGGTGGAGGCAAAACTTCTCTCTGATGCAACCAGGCAGGCTGGCAGAGGACATCTCTTGGACTCCCTGTCCCCTGCGTGTCCTCATGGGCTTCTCCGAGTCAAATGGCTCCACATACCTGGAGGGTCTTGGCTGCGGTGACATCCACCCCGGATTGCTCAGAGAAACCGTCCTCCTCCAGCTGCTGCAGCGAGCTCAGGGATTTCTTCTGCCCTGCCTTGTTCCTCTCCTTTTCCTGCAGCTTCAGAGCAGAGAGCAGAGGGGGCACTTGGTGATGCTGGGATCAGCAGCAAACTCACTCTGCACTGGCCCAGCAGCCAGGAACCCACAGTGCTGGGCACAGAACCAGCGGGATGGGAGCTCTCTGCACCGCCCAGAGCCAGGCTGGAATCCTCCTGGAAGGGCCCATCAGCTGTGGCCAGTGGCCTTTAGGGGCCGAAATTCAGCAGTGTTGGGGGCAGGGTCGGGTTACGGGGTGCGGTGTGGAGGTTGCAGTAAACAGGACCCACGTGTGGGGGGGATCTGTGCGAGGGAACCCTGTCAGCAGGACAGGGGAGCTGACAGCTCTGTGACCTTACCATGGGAGCTGACAGCACTGGGACCGTACCCAGCTGTCCCAGAGAACTTGTCCTGGCTCTGTGCTGGGGCACTGCAGGGAAATGGAACTGAGCCCTGCACGTGGAGAGCTCTGTGCAGAGCCACGTGCAGAGGTCACGTCTTCCCAGCCTTTCTGCAGGTCCCCTTCCCCTTTATGGGGCTAAACTTGCCTTCAGCACCCTCTGGAAAAAGCCAGAGGTGCTTTGGAATATGACAGACACAGCAGGACACGTCAAACGTGGCACAGGCCTCGCTCAGTGTCCAGTGTGTGAGCACAGGAGGAGCAGGGACCGCCTTTGGGGGGACAGATCTCCCCTTTGCTCCTCCAGAAAAGCCCCAATCCCTGGCAGACACGGAGCTACGAGGGCCGTGGGGTACAAACACAGCCCCGTGTGGGTCCCCATCCTCCTCAAGGACACTGAAGGATGCCTGTGCTCCCCACAAAAAGCAATTGTTATCCACGGACAGGTGTTGGAAATGGGATTTCTCCCGGTATCCAGGGGCTCGGCAGTGCGGGGGAAGCTCACTGGGGCTGTGTTTCAGAAGCTGCCGTCTCTGAGCCTGCCTGACACCTTTCAGCGGTATTTGTTTCACTTCAAAAGGAAAAAACGTTCTCTCGGCACGTCCCAGAGGTGACAACCAGCCGGGGGATGGTTAATTATTTGTTACAACAAAAGAGCCGTCACTGAGCTGATGGGAGGCTGCAGCTGCTCTGGAGGAATTCCAGCGCCGAGGAAAGGGAAAGGACCCCCAGGGACTGCAGGTGACACCCCACAGGTGTGTCAGACCTTTGGTAGAGGGGTCCAGGCTCTTCCTTTTCATCTCACACCTTAAAAATGTTCTGTGTCCCCCCAGAGCCCTGGATTTTGGGAGAAGGATATCAGTGTCTCCTGTTGATGGTGTGCCCTGGCAGTTTGGGGGATGAGGGTGGGAGAAACCTCTCCGGGTTTATTCATTCCAGAGGGGTTACCTGCATTTTCTGGAAGTCACTCTGGGTGAAGAAGGGCATGAAGCCTTGGGTCTGCTCAGCCAGCACGGACAGCAGGGACACCAGCAGCAAACTGGCCACCACCTTCCTCGAAACCATCCTGAGAGCCTGGACAACATGGGAAAGGAGACACCAGGGCAAGAGTGGAGAGGGAAGTTTGACAAGAAACGCCTTTGGCTCTGCACCAGCTGCAATCCAGCTCAGCCCCAGCCCACCGGAGGGATATTTACTCTTCCAGTTGCTCCTGAGCTGAGAATAGAAGTGCCTTGACTGACAAGTCTCTTCTCAAACCTGTTTGTGTAAACAGATTTGTTCTTGAGCAACAACTCCAGAGTTTTCAAGCCCAGCCCTTCGGGACTGCTCAGGCCTCCCTGAGTTCTCGAGCCTCAGCCCTGCAGCTGTGTGGGTTTAAGACCTGCACACATCCAGAGCAAATCCATCAATCCCAATTCCAGCACGGGAGACAGAGATGCTGCAAAGAGAAAAACCTTCAGACAGCTATTTTGTTAATTTTTGGTTTGATTTTCCTCACCACTGGAAACCTTCCTGGATGGACTGGAACTTTTAAGAAGCCTCATGGAGTCCAAGGGAGATGGGAAAGGCGTTTTCCAGCCTGGCTCTGTCTGAGCCTGGAATAAAGGGCTTTAAAAAACACCTCTGAAGTGATCTAACTGTGACTTCACGTCAGGAAAAGACTTATGTAAACATTGAATGTTCTCTTTAAATATTAAAATATTCTCTCTGGACAGACTTAATGAAGTCTGGTCCTACAGCTTAACTTCTCCACCTGATTGGAGCCTGATCTTTAATTAGTTTCAGCAACCTCTTGGTTTGGACATTATTGAGAAGACATTGTTAGGTCAGATTTGACTCCTGAATGAGATTTCCCATAAATATCAGCTGGTATTGAACTGAGGGCCAGTGGAAGTTAATAAAAATTCCCTTTCCATAGCACCTGGGAGTCACATCCGACCCTCTCCTCTCCTCTCCTCTCCTCTCCTCTCCGAACCTCTCCGAACCTCTCCGATCCTCTCCGAACCTCTCCTCTCCGACCCTCTCCGACCCTCTCCGACCCTCTCCTCTCCTCTCCGAACCTCTCCTCTCCGAACCTCTCCTCTCCGAACCTCTCCGAACCTCTCCCTTCCCTGGGCCCTGCTCAGGGCAGCACCGGTGCCATCTCCCCCTGCCCACCCAGACTGGGCCACCAGAGCCACCTCCTGCCCTGGGACATCCCAGGGTGTCCCAGCCCTGTTTCCTGCAGGGATCCAGGCAGGAATTCTCAGGCTGTCCCCTTGCAATGCAACCTCAGCAGCATCAATCGTTTGTGCTTTTTCATTCGTTCCATCACTGCAGTAAATAAACAAATAAATAAATTTAAAAATCTGCTGAATGCAGAGAAAACAAACCCAGTCACCTCCTTCACCTCTTCTTGGCTATCCCCTTGGGAATTGATTCGCTCCCTCTTCTCCCAGAAAAACACCCACACACACTTCTCCACTCAGAAATATCCCTCCTGAATGGCCTTGCCCTCCCTTGCCTGGCAAGCAGGACCTGTATTCCAGCCCGGACATCTCTGGCCCAGCACCTCTCCAGGCACAAAGCACTTGGCAGATTTGCTTCCCAGCTCCAAAGGGAGAAGAAGAAAGCGGGAGGATCCTGATTTCAGCATCAGCACTGCGGGCGCATGGCTGGGACAGCGGTGCCAGCTCTGCTCGCCCCCCAAAACCCAGTGCCAGCGTGGGGGCAGGAGGGGTGGGCAGCTGGCACAGTGATAGGACAGGACATTCACCTACCGAGCTGTCTCCCAAAAAATCCAACCATTCCTGTCACCAGGACCTGTCTGGGAGTGGTTTTCTGCCTGCTCAGAGCAGCTCCCCGAGCACAGAGGGCACCGGGGCTCCCCACGGCTCTGCAGCGGTGCCCGCTGTCTGCTGGGTGCCCACAGGAGGCAGGAGCTGCTGGAATCGATGCTCCTGAGATGGGGATGAGCAAAAAGCACCTTCCCCCTTGTTTCAGCATCGATTTTGTTCCCTCCTCCTCCTCCTCTGAGCTGGCTCTGCTGTGGCCAAGAGGTGCCAAGACCTACCTGGGGAGTGCAGCCACGGGACGCTGGAGGTCGGAGCTCTTCTCCCTGCTGTCACCCCTGGGTGCTCCTGCTGCTTCCCCTCCCTTTATAAACCCGCACAGGCACTGCAGTCATTCACCTGTGACCCTGTCCAGCTGCCTGGCCTGCATGGAAACGGCTTTCCCAGGCAGGGAATGTTGTTATCTGCGCTGGAGTTTGCCGAGTTTCTCGTTTCCAGGCAGATCCCCTTTGCTCCCTCCCCAGCTTCTTCGGCTGTTCCCGGTGGTCCCACAGCTGAGGCAGATCTGCTGCTGCCTCAATTTCCCCATCTCTAAGACAGAGAAATTCCTCTCTCCTGGCTCGTGTTTTTACGTGCTGAGCCTGCCGGACAAGGTTTTTAGGATGTGGGTGTCCCAGCAGTAAAATGACACCTGTGTCAATTATATTCCCACTGTAATTGCGAATCACAGTCATTTCAGAAGTTGCCACTTTGAGTCTTCAAGTGGTCCCTTCTCCCATCCTCACTGAGCCTGGCACTGATCCCCCTCGGGAACACAAACCCTGCACTGCCATCCCTCTCCAGACAAACGAGGTGCTGAGAGAGGGAGGGAATCGTGCAAGAACTCATCCGTGCTCTCCCGAGACCATCAGCCGGGAGCTGATGCCAGAGGCTTTGGGATCAGGCCAGGCACATCCCGGTGCTGCTCCTGAGGGAGGCTGGGAGCAGCCAGGCGAGGGAAGAACGAGTCGAGAAGCCATGAAATGCTCCTGCATCAAAGGGGCTCCATGGGCTGTGAGAGCGGGGAGCGGCAGCATTCCTGCCTGGCTGGGGAGGGATATCGGGAACGGCGACTGCCCAGCCTGGGAATGCCATTTGCCACCTGGCCCCATCGCGGCCAGTCAATAGGACACGGGCACGCCGGGCATCACCAGGGCCCTGCTGCTGTCACAGCCGTCGATAACGCTCGATAGGGGCCGGAGCTCTCCCAAAAAATGTGTCCAGCACTCAGGTGCTTCCCGGATCCCTGGGCATTCGCTCCAGCTTATCACCCCCTGTGCCATGGAAAGCTCCCAGAGGCTCCAGCACAGCTTTGCTCCCTGGAAACCTCCCTGGGAAGGTGGCTGGGGGGGTGATGGAAAGGATTTTACCCACAAAATGTGGGGTTTTCCCCTCCCTTCCCTAAACAATTTGCACAAACCCCATCCAGCACCGGTGCCCATTTTAATTGACTTTTCCAATCCTTTTTTCACATGGTGATGATGGATGCAGCTGACGAGTCAGCAGATGGTGCTGGGAAGTGACAAATTAGTTACCAAGAAAGGTCACTTTTCCAAAGCACTAAACTTTCCCATGTCTTGTCCCGCTGTCCCTCCAAGAGGCGTCCGGCTGGCAGCTTTCCATCCATCCGGGATGGAGCCTTCTGCCTCGGGAAGGACATCCTTCCAAATCAAACAGAGGCATGAAAATTAATCATAGCTGTATTAGCTGCGTGCAGCCTGCCAGCTTCACCTCTTAATTATGCAAGAGTGCTCCGACAGCAAGGAATCGTGGAGCTGGAAAGAAAGGATCTGACTCCAGGCCTGGAAGCGCCAGGGCAGGTGGGAGCAACAGGCACCTCCTGGCTCTGGCTTGGCCCGGTCCAGAAACGCAGCTTTTGGCACATCCTGGCTGCAAAACGAGGATAAATGGAAATAAAAAAATCCCAGCTGGAGGTCTCCCTGCCAGCCCTGTAATTCCAAAATTCCATCCTGCTGCATCCCTGGCACAGTTTGCAACCTGCAGCCCCCGAAACTCCCCTTTGAGCTCCGGTGCCAAGTGGCAGCAGAGGTTAGAGGCTCAACAAAAACATGATGGGTTTGTGTGCAGTTCTGCTTGTTCCTAAAGTTAAACGTTTGGCATAACTGGGGGTCATTTTCCCAGGAAACTGGCGCTGGAAGTGCAGTCCATTAGGCCTGGTACCAGGTGCAGCGTCAAGGAACGAGGGGCAGAACGAGCTGCCCGTGCCAGCAGCGCGGAGCATTTGTCTCCGTGTCTGTGCTTCCCCCTCCACGCTGCTCCAGGCTCGGGGTGTTTCTCAAAGGGATGCAGGAGGGCAGGAGATTGGAGCCTGGTGTGGAACTGGAGCCTGGGGAAAGCACTTGGGGGAGTGGGGAGGGCTAAAATCCCACCCAGGCGGGCACTGAGGGGTCCCCAGCAAAGCTTCCAGTTCAGGGCTGAGCATCAGAGCTCCCAGAGCCACCAAGGGCCACATCCTCCTCTTCCCCCATATCCAACAACTTGGGTGGAGCTGGGAATGGGGGACAGGACTTTGTGCAGGGCCAGTTGCTCCCACAGCCCTGCCAGACCTGCCATTAGGCTTGGAAAAATCCCATGCCCTACCCCCAGCTCCCCTTCCTGGAGCCCACAGGAACCCATTCTCACCCCGCTCCCACGGAATTATTTTTGCTTGGAGTCAGATGGGTCCAAAACCCGGCACGGGATTGAAGGGCTGTGGTCACACAGCGAGGTCAGCGTAGGAAGGAGCTCGTTTTGGGCTGAAACCTCCTTCTCCCAGCCCAGGCACATCCTCCAGCTGCTGCCCCTGCATGGATGTGCTGCGGATTTCACAGGCTCCTGATGAATAAAGCACCAGGGGCAGATTTTAATGCAGTTTTCCAAATATTAATGCCAGACAAACATTTGCAGAATCGCGGGCTTAAAGCACGTGTTCATTTGCAGCGTGAATGTTTCAAGGGCCCGGATTTCCCCCCTCCTGTCCCCATCCTACTCGGATTCCTCCCAGCTCCAGTGTAATTCCAGGTAATTCCTGGCAATTCCTGGCTGGGCAAGGATCAATAGGAAGGATTCACCTCCTGCTGACTCCCCAGACCAGTTCAGCTCCTGGTTCTGACAGCAAAGGATGATCTCAGATTAAGGGGGAATTTGTCTCATGGAGTTTCTCCTTCTCCCACTCCGGAGGCTCCAGGGGCTGCGGGCACAAGGGCAGGGCAGGTGTGGGGGAGCAGGGGAAGGTTTGGGGGAGCAGCAGATGGTCAGGAGCCTGTCAGGGGCAATGACCTCACTTTTACCTGCTCTGGTGGCCCCTTAGCTCCCAGCCCTTCAATCCCGTGCCGGGTTTTGGACCCATCTGACTCCAAGCAAAAATAATTCCGTGGGAGCGGGGTGAGAATGGGTTCCTGTGGGCTCCAGGAAGGGGAGCTGGGGGTAGGGCATGGGATTTTTCCAAGCCTAATGGCAGGTCTGGCAGGGCTGTGGGAGCAACTGGCCCTGCACAAAGTCCTGTCCCCCATTCCCAGCTCCCAGAGCCCCCCGAGGAGCAGCTCCACTGCAGCAGCTCCATCCCAGCAGGTTTGGGATTCACAGCCCAAAATTCACACCAAAGCCTCTCTGGAAACCTGCCCTGAGGTGACCTGGGCACCCCGAAACTGGGGAAATTCTGCCTGCTGCCTCAGCTTGTCCATGGAAGTACAAAAGAGAAGAAAATGATTTTCTGGACAGAGCCTGGGTGGATTTGGCTTCTCTACAAGGGCTGGAGGGGACAGGCACTGACCGAAATCTCCTATCCCATAACAATCCTCTTGCATTGGAATTAAAACCACAACAACAACAAAAAATCCCTTTTCTAATAAAATAAATGCCTGTGCTTATAAAAACTTTTCTCTCAAACAAGATAAAAAAAATAAACAGGAGAGAAAAATGTTTCCTTGCCTCGTTTCTCTACATTTTTGGTCACTCCTTTGCCACCCTCTCCCCGATCTGGAAGAAGTGAAGAGAGAAAGGAGAGGAGGTGAGAAAACACGATGGGATGCAGCTCAGCTGTTCCCATTTTGGTTTTCAAATCCGAGCCACCCGGTTTTCACTTGAGGGCTCAGGAATATTTTTAGGAATGGTAAAAAAGGCAGCCTCACACCCAGGGAGAGGCCGTGACTGGTTTGTCCCATGGGGCTGGGTGATGTCCCTGAGCACCCCCACTGTCCCTTTGGGGTGCTGTGACCCCGGGCAGGCGATGGGGGAGCCCGGCCAAGCCCTGGGCTGAGCTCAGAGGCAGGGAAATCGCTCAGATTTCAGCCAAAGAGATCCCTGCCCTGCTCACAGGGGATATTTATTCGATTTGATGAGGAGGAATTCAGCTTTTCCACACTCCAGGCACCCACTGACCTTCCATTGCCTCATTCCCTCCTTCCCCTGCCCTGTTCCCATATCAAACACCAGTGGAGCAGGTTAAGCACTACAAGACAACACCAAGGCACCAGGAAAAGCCCCAAATGTTTTTTTGGGGGCTGCTCCCACCATCCCATCAGCAGGCGGAGGATGGACGATATTCCTGCTCCCCCGTGGGATGCCAAGTCCAGCCCCCTGCAGGTGAAGGGCTCAGGTAAGGCCGGGCTGGCTGCAGGCAGGTGTTCCCCTGGGAAAGGGAGGTGGGAGCAGGATCCGACCACCGGGATCTGCAGGTGCTCAGCAGGGACAGCGGCCACGCCTGTGCCCGTCGAGGGGGAAAGAGGGGCAGGGGAAACAGGCAGGGGGGGAATAAAAGCAGAGAAAGGAAGGAGAGCGAGGAAATAAGGGCAGGGAAAACAGCTAGGAGGGAAGAAGAGGAGGGAAAGGGAAGAGGGGGGAAGAAAAGGAGGGGAAAAAAGGAGATGGGGGAATGAAAGACAGGGAAAACAGCTGTGGGGGAAGAGAAGGAGGGAAAGAAAGGAGGGGAAAGAAGAGCAGGGAAAACAAGCAGGAGGAAGAAGAGGAGGGAAAGAAAGAAGGAAAGAAAGAAGGAAAGAAAAAAGGAAAGAAAAAAGGAAAGAAGAAGAGAAAAAGAGAAAGAGAGAAAGAGAGAAAGAAGGAAAGAAAAAGAGAGAAAGAAAGAGNTTTCCTCCTCCTTTTTTATTTTTTTTAACAATAATTTACCCCTAATCCAAAAACCTAGGCTGGTTTGGAGATGTTTAAAAAAAAAAGGAAAAAAGAGAGAGAAAGAAGGAAAGAAAAAGAGAGAAAGAGAAAGAAAGAAAGGAAGGAAGGAAGGAGGAGGGAAAGAAAGACAGGGGAAACAATTTGGTGGGAAGAAGAGGAGGGAAAGGGCAGGGAAAACAAGCAGGAGGGAATAAAAGGAGGGAAAGAAAGAAAAGGAGGGACAGAAGGGGTCCAGCCGTCGCTGTGCTCAGCAGTGCCAGCTGCCAGCAGATTTCCCAGGACTGGATGATGCCCGATGCCCAGGATTTATTGGTGCTCTCCATGTCCATCCCAGCACCCCTCAGCGATCAGGGGCCGTTTATCTGCCACAGAGGAGAAGGGTTCTGGCTCTCAAGGCACCAATTCATCCTGGGAGGAACAAGGAGGCAGAGTTGGATGGCTTCGGGGTGAGAAAGAGACTCAGACGTGGCAGGTCAGCGAGCTCCGGGGTGAGGGATCCCGGGAGAGACCTGGGGACAAGGAACAGCAGCACGTCCATCCCGGCTGGGCTACGGGAAAAATGGAATGGAAAATTGTGACAGCAGCAGAAAGATCTGCAGAGCCACTGGGGCTTGTGCAGCCAGGCCTGATCCCAGCACAGGGCTCACTTCTGCTAAAACGCCCGTTTAATCCGTGGATATTTTGCTTAGGCGTGGAATAGCAACCTCAGCGAAAGCCTCTCAACCACAAAGGCTTTAGAGAGCTGAACAGTAAAGATTGGGAATTAAGGGGAATAAATATTAATGAAAGGGGTGGGGAAATGCATCATTTTCGCAGACAGTCCTGCCCGTGCTCCTCTGCACGGGGCTGTGGCATTTACGGCTCTCTGGAGCAGGAGCCCCACGTGCTCGGAGGGATCGTGCGGGGATGGAACTGCAGCAGGAGCCACACAGAGGCTGGAGAGAGCCCACATCCCACGGGAGAGGGAAAAGGGAGCAGGGACCGCCCAAGGAAAGGGTTGTTGGGCCGGTGCGGGACTCGGCGTGCAGCAAACGGAGCCAGCGCTGTTACGTAAAGGGATGGGCAGCAGCCCGGCCTGGGCTGGATGGAGGAAATGAATCCAATTACAGGATGAAGGGCACAGGGAGAGGATGGACACATTTGGTCTGGAGCAAATCCCTGAAAGGCTTTAAAGCAGGGACGGCAAGAAGAGGACGAAAATGAACGGCCGTGCAGGACACGCGGCCACCACCGAGAGGAGTCGGGGCCCTGGAATGGGGCAGGAGGCAGGAATGGGACTCTGCACCTGGCTGAGGGAAAAATACCACCAGGATGTGGCTCTTCTGGGAGCTGGGCTGCCAGTTAGGCTGTTCCTGGGGATGTTGGAGCGAGGAGCCAGCCCAGCCAGGCACCAGGGAACAGCCCTGCTGGAAAGAGGAAACAAGCAGGCAACCCCCAAATTTCCTCCGTGCTGATTCCCGTAAGATTATAACCCAGCTGCCCGTGTCACAGCAGGCTCCCGACTTCCACTGAGAAAACCAAGGGCTTGTATTAGAAAGAGAAAAAAAAAAAATAAATTGACCCAGTTATGACAAAACGAAGCAGCGCGTTCACGGCATTGCTGTGGAAGCCCATGAGCAGCCACAACGAGGCCCTCGGGAGTAGCAGGATTCCACTTCAGATGAGATTTACAAATTAAAAATAAGAGAGCTGGATTATTTCTGTGTGCCCGAACCCCCTTTCCTGGCTGCTCAGCCGGGCTCAAGTGGACGCTGCAGGGTGAGGCGGTGGTGCCGTGCACGTGCATCCCTCGGGAATTCGGGAGAAGCCTTTCCTTTGCCTCTCTGACTTTGCAGTCAAGCACCTGCCCCTGGTCAGGCAAAGGAGGAGAGCTGGACACAGACCCCTGACCCCCATCTCCCCCTGGTAACTCCTGCCCAACACCTCAGAGAGCCCATAAACCAGCCCGAAATCCAGGCTGGCTCCAGTTTGCGAGACGGGAAGATCAGAGCGGCGTTTTTGCCACCGCCCCTGGCAGAGCACGACTCGCTCCAGGCACAGCCCCGGGAGCGGTGCCAGAGCTGCCGGGATTTGCCGGCTGTGCCGGCTGCTCCTCGCTGCGGGGCCGGGGGGACCGTCTTGCACACCTGCCCACTCTGCCACAGCCCCGGGTTGTCACCGAGGGAGAAGTGTTGACAGCACCACACGGAGCAGAGCAGGTTCGCAGCTGAGCCGGGATTGCTCAGCTCCTTGGCAGGGAAATGACAGGGCCCAAAGAGCGCCTGTCTCTCCAAGGAAATCCTACAGAGAGACGTTACCTGGATCAGCAGCGGGAGGAAAAGGCTGGGAGCTGACAGAGCTTGCAAATACCCGAAGAGGTTGGCGTGAGGGAGCTCTCCCCACATCCCAGCTGCTTTATGGCTTGGGGGGAGAGCCTGGAGCAGGATGGAGATGGAAAACAGGAGCTGGGGTCCCTCCTGCTCCGCTGTTGTGCATGAGAGACAGGAGACAGCCTGCTGTGCACTCCTGTTTTTTGGGACAGAAGCAAGGGCACCTCCCTGTGCACCCCCAGCCCCTGCCCTGGCTGGGTGCCTGGGGCACGGCCACAGAGCCACGGAGCCACCAGCCATGGCCAGGTAATCCCTGCCAGGGGAGGGCCGGCCCAGCGAACCCAGTTGTGAACACATCAGCGTCCTCCTTCTCCCTGCCACACGTTTAAATCTATTTGATCCACTCTAATGGATTGATCTACAAGTTTGTGCACACACATCCTGCTTTGGACGGGCGGCTGGCAGCGCCTCGCCCATCACGGCCTGTCAGCTCCGCTCAGCCTCACCTCCAGCGCGGAGCGAATCCAATTACAGGATAAAGGGTTTTCTTCCCCTCCATATGGTCTCTGTAACGCTCTGGCTTTATCTTGCCTTAACCCCGTTCCTGGTGAGGGAGCTCACAACCCGGCCTAAGCAGCTCAGCGCCGCAGCCCTGGGTGGCTGCTATGTGATACGGGAAACGGGGTCTTCCCAGGGCACCCGGAGGCACCTTCCTCCCTCTTTTCCTGCCCACTGGGGAGGAACGAGCCCCCACAGGAGGGAGATTCAGGGCAGCACTGGTTACAAAACCAGCCAGAAGCACGGGAGTGAGCTCAGCCTTGCAGGCAGCGTCGTGCTCACGGCCGGGGTTCACGGGGCTGTGCGTCAGCCCAGCACCACGAGCTCAGCACAGATGTTCCCTTCATGACTGATTTGTTGTGCTTTTGCATTTCCCTCCACCTTGCTCTGCCAGGTGTTCCCTGGGTGCCCCTGGGCAAGTGGCTCCTGCGGCTCCTGTGCCCAGCAGGGCTCCGGGAACCCACGTCCCCCACGTGAGCTCTGCCTGTCGCTGATCCCTGTGAACCGAGCGTGTTGGCTCTGTGCAAGCCGGTTATTTGGTTAGAATTATCATTCCTTGCTTTACGCAGGACATGAAAGCCCAGAGCAGCTCAGGGCCTCCTCACGCCGCGCACGAACAAACAACGAGCGAGAGACAATCTCAGCTCAAAGCGCTTGGCAAAGCAGGAAAACCTGCAAGGGGCAAGAAAAGCCTTTTCTTGAGGACAAACACAGGCAGCAAAGCTCTCCTCCCACATTAGGCAGGGCCTGGAATTTGCTGTTGTTGGAGAGGCAGCGCGGAAAACAACCGGGAGCTCTCCGGGAGAGAGAGCAGCCCATAAACTTTCCCCGCTAAGAGACACCAAATTAAAGCCGTCTCTGCGACAGGGCTGCGGCAGGAGCCGAGGTTGCATTCAGGACACGTCCTGGAGGGACCAGCCACCCTCACCGGTGTCATTTCCCTGCTCTGGGTTTATTCGAGGCCTTGGCCATTGCTCCGGCTGCGCTGACCTGCCCAGAGCTCTAAATCCTCGGGGCAGTGACCCAAGGGGACGTGTCCGTGAGGGCAGCGGGGAAGGGACAGGGGAGAGCACAGGTGACTCAGGCTTACCTGCTCCACAGGCAGCTCCCAAAAGGGGGGAAGGGCCTGGTCCAGGTCTCGTTGATGGTCAGTTGATGGTCCTGGTCTCGTTAATGGTCAGTTGATGGTCCTGGTCCAGTTGTCCCTGTGAAAGGTGTCTGGGGACCACTCACGAAGCCAAATCTCCTCCACACTCAGCTGCCAGGGTGAGTGGAGAGGATCTGCTGAGCCAGGAAAGGTCCCTCTCCCAAAAAGGGCAGCTGAGTGTTCCCTCAGCACCCAGACTGTGTCCCCCCACAGCTCCCTTTGCACCACCCTCAACTCGTTAGGAGAGGGCAGGACACCCCAAAGGGGTGCCAGGAAGGGATGGGAGGTAACAATTAACTTTCCCATGGGATACCCGTGTCCACATGCTAAACCTTGGAGAAGCACAAGAGCTTTGGGATGCTGATGGCACTGGCAGCGAGGGCAAAGTGGTTTTGAAGGTGGGGCATCACAGTGAAATCTTGGAGCTGAAGAGCTGCTTTCTCTTTTGAAGTTGGGCCACCACGGTGAAATATTGGAATATGGAGAGAGTTGCTTTCTCCCATGGGAGTTGTGAGGGACACACTGGAACTGAGATGGATGCACAGCTGGTTTTGTGGATTAGAATTTCTGGGGTCTCCTTTGATATTCAACTCATTCTGCAACAATGCGCCCGATTTTTGCACATCTGGAGCCTGACCACGGCCAGGAGAGGCAGGAAATTCCTCCAGGGACGGCTCTGTGAGAGGTAAGGCCGTGGCACTCCTCCACTTTCCACTCATGCCCTCAAGGAAGATCTGGACCAGGAATTTCGTGCCTGGTGGTTTCACGGTGAGGTGACTCCAAGAGGCACATCCATCCCGTGGGGAGCCCTGGTCCCAGGGCACCTGAGGCTGGCGTGACCCACTTCCCTGACCACGTCCTACTTCTGCTCCCGCTGCATCTCCGCAGGCGGATCAGGGATTAGGGCACCATCCATCCCAACGCCCCCTTAGCCTTCCGCTCACGGCCTCCAGCTCGGAGACGCTCCAGGCGTGCGGGAGACCTCATCCATCCCACGGGACAACGGTGACTTTTTCCATGGGCCGTGCCTTGGGGAGGGCAGCGAGGAGGAGGAGGAGGCCCAGCTTACCTCGTTATCCGATCAGCTCCCTTAACGCCCCACATCCCCGGGATTAATGGAAGAGCTTCCCTAAGGCGCCTTAGGCAGGTCCCCTGGAGAAGGAGCACCCGTGACCCAGAAGGAAGAAATGGGGAAGAAGAACTTGGATGAGGTGGAGCGGTGGTGCTCCAAGCTGGCACTGGCTCTGCTGGGAAGGGTTTCCCGGGCTCGTGCGTGCTGGCGTGGGGATCCCACACTCCGTGCTGAGAGCCTGGGAGAAGCTCCCTCCCATCCCTCTTGCTCTCCCAGGCTGGGCTGGTCTCTCTGCACTCCCTGGAGGGAGTTTGGGACATCAGTGCTGTCCTTTGCCCCGTGGCACAACCAGGGCTGTGACTGGGGTCACACAACCAAGAGCCCTGCCCCAAAACGCTACATTTCCCAAAAAATTACTAACTGCGTTACCTTTGGGATGGGGAGTGGCTTCCCCCCCTACCTTTGCCCAGCTCCAGGCCCTTGGCTGCGTCAGCAGAGCCTGGATTTGCTCTGGGACACCAGCAGCCCCCACACTGAGCCAGACACCCGAAACAGAGCCCAGCCAACAGCTCAGACCCACAGAGCTCGGTCCAGTCCTCCCCCAGTGACCTCCCCAAGGTCAGTGGGGCAGAGCTGGCCACTCCCCAGCCCCCAAGTGGTCTCACGGAGTCCTTCAGCCGCTCAGGAACACCCCAAACCTGTGACACAACCGTGGGCCCCAGCACAGCCCCATTTCCACATCGGCCACTCCCAAACTCCCCATTGCTCCTCCCACCTTTGCCCCTCTTCCCAAGGGCTCCCCACCCCATCCCTTCCTGCCCCCAACACCTTAAACAACATTAAACACTTAATGGCAATTAATACGCTTTAATGCAGGTTTTGGGGCCAACTGGCTGCTTAGAAGGTGCTTAAACCATCAACCCCTCTCAATCCCGTTGCCCTTGTCATACAAAGTTAGCCGAGCCCCTCGTCAGCCTCCCCCCTCCCTCGAGGAGGCCGGAGGGTATAAAACCACCCCGGGGCGCGGCACCGCCAGCCCCCGGCGCGGCGCAGGGCAGGGCAGCACCTCCATCCCCTCACCTGCTGCTGCTCCTCGTACTTCATTCATTCTTTAGGTTGGAGGGGAATCCTCTCACTGCGTATTTTCCGCATTGGGAGGGGGTGGGGCCTCCCTTTTTTTTATCGATCAGGGTCGAAACGCAATTCGTTGCAGAAAACCCCTCCGGCGGAGCAGCTCCCGTAGCGAGGGCAGGATGAACGGGACGGAGGGGATCAATTTCTACGTGCCTATGTCCAATAAGACGGGGGTGGTGCGGAGCCCCTTCGAGTACCCGCAGTACTACCTGGCCGAGCCCTGGAAGTTCCTCCTCGTGTGCTGCTACATGTTCTTCCTCATCTCCACCGGCTTCCCCATCAACTTCCTCACCCTCCTGGTCACCTTCAAGCACAAGAAGCTCCGGCAGCCCCTCAACTACATCCTGGTCAACCTGGCAGTGGCTGACCTAGTCATGGCCTGCTTCGGCTTCACCGTCACCTTCTACACCTCCTGGAATGGCTACTTCATCTTCGGCCCCATCGGCTGTGCCTTGGAGGGGTTCTTCGCCACACTGGGAGGTAAGGGCCGGGAATGGGGGCTTGGGGCTTCTTTCTCCAGGGCTTTGGGAGCCCGGTTCCGTCCCTTCACGGCACTGTTGGGATGTGCAACATCGTTCTCCCTCGTGTGGGGCTCACCCTTGCGCCTAAAACTGGGGAGGAAAACAGATTTCCGCGTGTTTGACCTCGATAGCAAGAAGCCTCCATGGCATCGTGGCAGGGAAAGGAAGCCTGGGAAGGGATCCTTGTTGGCAGGATCCAGCCTGGGGTCACCTGGCCCTGCTGGTCACTGGGGGTGTCACGCCAGGGTGGTTATCAGAGGCCTGCCGGGGATGACCACGGCGTCTTCCTGAATCAGCGCCAAGCAGCTGGGACCAAGCACAGGCTTGGACTTGATCACCTTAGGGGTCTTTTCCCAACTTTCACAATTCCATGATTATTTCTTTGCCCAAAGGCTTCCCTTTTTCGGGGAAATGGAGGGTTTAGAAGGGGAAGAGAAATCCCTCAGGAAGGAAACCCCACGGATGCACTCCAGGCATGGGGAGATGAGAGGGCTCAGAGCTTCTCCAGGGGCAGAAGGAAGGGGAGGAAGATCCAGAGTGGTTCCCAGGCTCTGCAGGGATGGCTCAGCTCTTCCTCAGCTGCACCAAATTTGGGTGCCCTTGAGATTTTCCTGAAAGCATTTCTCAGGGACACAAGTGCCGCCAACACTTTGCCCTGCGGAAAAACAGGGAGAATTCACTCGGCAGCCAGAGCCCACGCAGCCAGCCCTGCCCACGCCACACCTCATGATGGATCTGACAGCCAACAGTCCTGGCTGGAGAGATCCAGAGCCACCACAGGCGCTCTGCTTTCCTTCCCCTAAAAGGGCCATTTCCCGCAGTGATGCTGCTCTGAAAATACACCTTTTAAAAATACGGATATTCTGCCAAAAGGCACAGCTGAATGTCCTGATCCAAGCCAAGGAGCAAGGAGAGGCTTGGTTTTGGGGTCAGAAGATCCCAAAGTCTGCTCCATCCCTGCCCCGTGAGCCTTGGGCAGCATTATGTTTGCCTTTCCAATGTTTGTACCTCTCAGAGGAGGAGGAGGCTCCTGTTCCCGGGGAAGGAAGTTGGCTGGGAAGCAGCGGCTGTGCGAGCAGCAGGTCCCCAGCGAATCCCAGCACAGGGTGTCGTTATCAGCAGCTTATCACAGCTGGGGGCATTAGCAGGCTTACAGCACCGACTAAATGCTCCCAAATCCCCTGAAGTTTAATTATCCCTCATAAATACATGCGCACGCTTGCCCACCCACACAGCCCCCCCTCCCTGTGCCTCCCCCTGATCCAGCGCCAGCGGAAGGCTCGTGAAATGCACATTTAAAGGAATCAACAGGTTTGGAGGCATCTGGCAGCATTGCTGGAAATCGTGCTTCCCCACGCCCAGGTGGGATTCACCCCCTTGATTCTTAATTTATTAAAAACCCCACGGTGACGTCTCCTCTGCCCTGAGCAGCCCCTCAGCCCCCAGAGCTTTTGCACGTCACGGGTGGAGGATTCCCAGTTATTTAGCAGGATGCTGCTTACCCCACGCTGAACCCCAGCTCCCTCTGCTCTCCTCTGGAAGCACCGAGGGAAGGTGGAGCCCAGAGGGGCTCTGACCACTCCGTGGGCTCTCCTTCTCCTCCCCGCAGGCCAGGTCGCCCTGTGGTCCCTGGTTGTGCTGGCCATCGAGCGCTACATCGTCATCTGCAAGCCCATGGGCAACTTCCGCTTCTCCGCCAGCCACGCCATGATGGGCATCGCTTTCACCTGGATCATGGCCATTTCCTGCGCCGCCCCGCCGCTCTTCGGCTGGTCCAGGTGAGCCCGAGGATCCCCAGCAGCTCCCGGGTCCCTCCATCCGCGCAGAGAGCAGGTGGCTCCCGGCAGGGAAGCGCTCGGCCTCGGAGGAGGGAAATGAACGTTCCGTTCCCGTGGGAGGGAGGGAGCGTCACAACACCACGCTGGCACCACGCGCTCGAGCGCACCCAAACCACGTGTGCCACCCTTCCAGCATCGCCCATCCTCAGGGAATTCCGTCCCTGTTGCCCCCAAGGAGGGTCCCGGAGCAGATCCCAACCTTTCTCCCCGTCAGGTACATCCCTGAAGGGATTCAGTGCTCCTGCGGGCCCGACTACTACACCCACAACCCCGACTTCCACAACGAGTCCTACGTGATCTACATGTTCGTCATCCACTTCGTCATCCCCGTCAACACCATCTTCTTCTCCTACGGGCGCCTCGTTTGCAAAGTCCGGGAGGTAACGGCCGGAGGGGACTGACGGGGACAGGGCGGGCGGCTCGGGCAGGACGGGAGGCGTGGGCCAGGGGTTGGAAAGCTGCCCCTCACCACCCTCTCTGTCCACAGGCGGCTGCCCAGCAGCAGGAGTCGGCCACGACCCAGAAGGCGGAGAGGGAGGTGACGCGGATGGTGATCCTCATGGTGCTGGGCTTCCTGATGGCCTGGACGCCCTACGCCGCGGTGGCGTTCTGGATCTTCACCAACAAGGGCGCCGACTTCTCGGCCACGCTGATGGCAGTGCCTGCCTTCTTCTCCAAGAGCTCCTCCCTCTACAACCCCATCATCTACGTGCTCATGAACAAACAGGTGAGATGCCCCGGGGCTGAGCAGCACACGTTGCTCCTTCCCGGAAGGGGTTGGATCTCAGTCCATCCAGGGACTCTTGGTCCTGCAGCACGTCCCTGCTGGCCCCCCAGTGCCACCATTCTCATTTCTCTCCCCTCCCCAGTTCCGTAACTGCATGATCACCACGATCTGCTGCGGCAAGAACCCCTTTGGGGATGAAGACACCTCCTCCTCCGCATCCCAGAGCAAGACCGAGGTCTCCTCCGTCTCCTCCAGCCAAGTATCACCTGCATAGACCATGGACAGTTTGAACTGGGGTGACCTGCCGAGCTCGGGGACCCAGACAGACGCCCCACAGCCACTCCCTCGCGCCCCGGCCCCCTCCCCTGCAGGAGAATTTAGCTGTGCCCGTCCTGCCGTAGCGTCCCCTGCGCAGACCCCACCCCACACATCCACGGGGACCCGCACGTGGCACTCTGAGCTCTGCCGCTCTGAGCCCGGGGATTCCAGGGCCGTGCCCCGGCTCCCAGGAGCCCGTCACCTCTGGGGGACCGTCCCTGCCTGTCCCCATGGTGTTCAAACAGCAGCGGTCACTGGGGACCCCCAAACCTTTTCCTGCCTGAGCCCCGCTCCCCGCCAGCATCGCCCTTCCCTGGGCTCCAGGGAGTGTCGCAGGAGCATCCAGCCCTCTTTTGCAAAAATCTGAATATTCTGGCAAAGCCCCAGGAGCAGGACCCTGTGGCCGGGGTGGCCCCACCTGGCCCTCAGCAGGGCACGAGCCCAGGGCTCTCCGGAGCCGCGCTCCCGCCGGGATTCCCAGCAGGAATCGATTCCCGCAGTCTCTATAAATCAATATAACAAACGGAGCCACGAGCGGGCTCCACTTCCAGCCCAGCTCCCTCTATCCCCAAGACAACACTGTAGATATATTTTTTTGTCTTGGAACCTGTAAATATTTGCTCATGTCCTTTGAAGTCTCTATCCCTCTCAGCCCTTTCCTTTTTCCTCCTCTTCCCGACTCCGAGGCAGAGAAATCCCCGTCCACCTCTGCTCCAGCTGGACAGGCACAGCCAACCTTGGAGGGTGGGGCCGGGACCGGAGCGCTTTCCTGTACATATTTTATAAATAAATAATCTCGTGTCAGCACAAGGACGTCTGCAGTCAAGGCGTAGGGATTAAAAAAAATAAGAAATAAACAGAAGCAGCACAGAGAAAAACACAGATGCTTGGTCCTTGTCCTTTCTCTTGGGCTGCAGGAACAAGATGCTGGTGGCCAGCTGGGGGAACACGATGCTGCTCTGGGAGACACAAGCCTGGAGCCGTCCCAAAAGCCGTGGGAAGGGAGATCTGTGGGTGACACCATCCCCACAAGGTGACAGCCCCATTAGCTGGAGCACCAAAGGTGTTTAGAGGCGAAAAGAGACGGACAGGGCACGGCCCTCGCTGCCCAGCCACTGGTTTCTATCCTTTAATATTTAAGATTTCCCCGGGTGGCCTTAAACAAAGCTTGAGCTGAGAGCTTCTCGCAGAGTTCAAGTTCCCCTTCCTGCAGGGCCCTCCCAGGCGGCACCGTGACGGAATTGGCAGAGTCAGGGAAAAATTGTTCCCGGTGTCAGGGAATTTGTTCTGGAGCGGCTGGAGAGCGATCCCGGTGCCATCACTGCCAGAGCCTCGCCCTCCTCCCCTCCCTGCTCAGCCCACACCAGCCCCCTCCGCTGTTTTTCCTCCTTTTCGGGTCCAAAGCAACCGAAACCAGCGGGAAGCCCCTGGGATGGGAACACAGGGATAGGAACCACCTTTTGCCCCAAAGCAGCGGGCCCTGGGAGGGGGAAGGATGCAGCCCCAGCCCCGGCTCTCCGGGCACCCTCCTGTCTCTGCACCCGCCCAAATTCGGGGTTCCCAGCCAGGATTGCCCCGGAGCAGCTCTCACACCTCTCCTGCAGTGCTGAATAATTCATGGCCACTCTGCCCGTCCCGGGAGCCTCTTTTCCTTCCCTACAGAGCCCCGAGCCCGTTTCCTTTAGTTCCTTTAGAGGCACTGGGGCTGTTTTACGGCGAGCGACCGAACGTGTGGAGGAGCCCTCGGCATCTCTTATATCCCCCCCAGACTCCGGAGTGAAAAGTGTTCCAGGAACAGATCCCTGCACACCCTGCACAGGCCTGGCCGTGGATCCCCCATGTTTGTGATTATTTTTAAATGCTGCAGCTCTAGCCCGGGGCTGCTGCCTTTGGCTGTGACGCAGCCATGCTGGGAGAACCCACAGGGAATCCACCAGGAATCCACCAGGAATCCACCGGGAATCCACTGGGAATCCACCAGGAATCCACCGGGAATCCACAAGGCCCCGGGTGAGGATAGGAGCAGTCTGTGATCCCTGACAGGGAGTTCTGGGGCGCCTGGGGGTGGGCTGAGGCTTTGCAGCTGAATTCCCTTGGGTAGGAGAGGCGGGGAGCAGAGCCCAGCCCCGTGGTGCTGCGGCAGATTCCGGCAGAGATTCCAGCAGCGATTCCTCCTGGCTGTTCCCACCCACGCTGCCCATCCAGCTGCCCACACCACCAGGGAGAATTAACCCCAGTAGAACAGTTTTACCTCCGTGGTGCATCTGTCCCGCTGCAAGGGACGTTCCCAAGGTGGATCGTGCCCGGAGCGTGGCCAGGGATGGAGTGAAGAGGGGATGGAGGTGTCCAAGGAACGCCTGGATGTGGCACTCGGTGCTCTGGGGTGATGACAGTGTGGGGATCAGTCACAGGCTGGACTCGGTGATCCTGGAGGGCTTTTCCAGCCTCAGGGATTCCGGGATTCTGTCGCTCTCAGCCGTGCAGGCAGGTTGGGCTCATCCGTGGGGCAAAGGAGCTGCTTTGTCTGGAAGCTGTGGGTGGGAGTAGAAAAACAAACCTGTCCTAAAAGAGAGACCCCTCTGCTCTGCCTTCAGCCCCTCTGCAGCAGCCACTGAGGATGATGATGGAACTCATTCTCCTTGACCAAATCCCTGAAAAAGCCTGAAACACCCAGCTCAGAACTGATTTCTTCAAACCATGGGGGCAGGGGAGGAGCAGCCACCAGAGACAACCAAAAGCCCAAACCTCGCCCAGCCCAACAGACCCAACCCTTGCATGGCACAAAGCATCTCATTCAAAGGCTCCTCTTGAAAAATCACCCAGGGGTTCTTTCTCTCCACTTTTCCACGGATGTATCCGGGCACTGAGTTTGCAACCAGCAGGGACCATCTGGGCATCACCCCCCCAGAGCAGGCACCACCACCTGGCCCTGCTGCCACCGAAATTCAGATGCAAACTGAGGAAAGCAGCCAGGCTTATCCCGGGAACTGAGACAGCTGGAATCTGGGGCCCAAAGGGCATTTCAGTGTCTGACTCCCATCCATCCCTCTGCAGCTGGGATCCCCCTCATCCCAGCACTGCCGTCAGCTGGTTTAGGAAAACTGCAGTAATTGGCTCAATTCATTTTAAATCAGCTCTCGTTTGTGCAAGCAGCACTCGGGGAAAAGCAG
The DNA here is from genome assembly GCA_013397775.1 of Eulacestoma nigropectus. NCBI lineage: Eukaryota > Metazoa > Chordata > Aves > Passeriformes > Eulacestoma > Eulacestoma nigropectus. Next base: position 136,543 of record VZTE01000394.1, on the reverse strand, counting down.
CTTGGAGTTAATAACATCCTGATTTGGAGCATCCGCAGGGATGAGGAGGGGAATCTCAGTGAGGGGCTGCTCTTGGTCTTTGCCCCACAGCCCTGGGTACAGACAGAACCCCCAAAAAAGGGGCAAACCAGGGTCCTGGCCCAGTGCTGTTCCCCACAGTCATCATCCTGCCCAGGGCTGATGTCTCCAGGCTGGAATGGCACTGCCTGGATTTCTCCCAGGACATTTTTATCCCGTCAGTGTAGAAGGAGCAGCTCCGTGCCAGAGGGTCTGGCTCTGCCCATTTGTCTCTGCCAAAGGGAAAACATCTCCTTGTCCAGCCACTCCAGCAGCTCTGGGAACAAGATTAAAACCCTCAAACACTCCCCCCTTCCCTCTGTGCCGCCACAAACAGGGCTGGGGGAGCCAAATCCCTCTCTGGGGTGCCCAGATCCCAATACCAGGAGGAAATGCTGCTCCTTAAGGGAAAAACTGCTGGGATTACAGCTTGGGAGAGGCCAGGATTTCCCCTGACAGTGCCAGGGGGACCTTGCACAGCCCCGGGAGACCCAGGCAGCGTTTGCCTCCCACCCAGCAGGGTGCACGAGCCCCCCACGTTTGTGTCACTGCCCGGCACGGCCACGTTTGTGTCACATCCCCAGCCCGAATCCATCACGGCTGCCTGTGTCACGTTAGCAGCAATAAAAAGATTCAAACAGCAATTCCTTACTTTTATGAACAAATGGCCCTGGCTGGATGATTCAGGCAGCGTTCAATTCCCAGCCAGAAAGTGTCAGCACAACCCCGGCCTGTGGGTGGATAACGGCGAATGAAAGGAGGGAATTATTAGCACTTAATGCTCGGAGGGTTTGCGCTCCCCAGGCTCCTCTCCGGGAGATGCCAAACGCTCCGGTGCTCCAACAGCTGGGGGGGCCCTGCCGAGGGGGGCTGCAGGGATTGGGGTGACGGCTTTGGGCACTGGGATCGTCCTCACCCCACTGCCGAGGCCCTGCTCCGGCCCAGCCCCTCTAGAGCCCCTTTCTCCTCCAGCCTGTCCTGTCCAGAACCCTTTTACCTTCAGCCCATCCCCTCCAGAGCCCCTTTTCTCCTCCCCACAGCCCATCCCCTCCAGAACCTCTTTTCTCCTCCATCTCATCTCCTCCAGAACTCCTTTTCTCCTCCAGACTTTCCCTTCCAGAGCCCCTTTTCTTTTCCAGCCTGTCCTTTCCAGAACCCTTTTAACTTCAGCCCATCCCCTACAGAACCCCTTTTCTCATCCATCCTGGCCCCTCTAGAGCCCCTTTTCTCCTCCAGCCCAGCCCCTCCAGAGCCCCTTTTCTCCTCCAGCCTGTTCCATCCAGAGCCCCTTTTCTCCTCCATCCCATCCCATCTTATCCCATCCCACCCCATCCCGAGCCCCTTTTCTCCTCCAGCTCCTCCCCTCCAGAGCCCCTTTTCTCCTCCCCACACCCCTCTCCCATCTCCCCCTCCCCATCCTCCCACTCTCAGCTCGCTGCCAACGCCACGGGAGCCTCAGGGACCCCAACCCCTTGGTGGGACCATCCCCCCAGCTCCAGAGGGATCCAGGGAAGCTTCCCCGTGCACCTGGGGCTGCTCCTGGCCATGGAGAAGCGCGCTCCAGCCTCCTCCAGACTCTGCATTTCTCCTTCACCCAGCCTGCCCGTATTTTTCTTGTTCATCAGACTGACAAATGGGCAGAAAACAGACTCCTGGCGATTTCCTGCACAGGCTGCCCACTCCTCCTCTCCCCTCGGCGATGACTGAGAGCTGAAAAAGCAGGAATAGCATATAAATTTCCTCGCTGCTTTAATAAATACCTCCATTACCTTGTGCTTTCCCCCAGCTCACTGTGCAGCTCCTGCTGCCCGCCAGGCAGACGTGATAAACCCAAACTCGCATTTCTGTGGGGAATCAGCAGCAGGGCTCAGCCAGGCTGGCAGCAGCAAGGTAGGGGTGAACCTCCCTCCTCGGGGCTCTGGCTGCAGCTTCACATCATCCCACGGGGAGATAAATTAATTCATTTCTTCACTGAAGGGAGCTGGAGTTTGTCTGGGCCCTCTTTGGACACCCTGTCCTGGTCCCAGGGGAAGGAGGGGTCTCACCTTTCCCAGGGGCTTGTCCCAGACACCTCTGTGCCCCTCGGGGTGAGCCTGGGGTTTTCTGGAGGTTGGGAATAAGGACAAACCCCGCTGAAATCTCACCCAGAGGGTGCAGGGGGAGCAGAAGGGCTTGGTGGTGGAGGGAAAGCTGTGCCAGCAGTGATCCGTGCTGCGGGCAGAGCCCCGTGCTGGATTTCTCCTCCCTGGGCCTCCTTCTGACCCAAATCCCTTCCTGGGGCTCTCAGGACACCCAGGACAGGACGTGTCACTGTCCCTCGGCCAGCAAAGCCCTGAGCAGCGCAAGAACAGCCGGAGCATCCCAGCGGGATGCAGAGACCTCGCTCCATCCCCACCCCACCCCATCCGAGGGGCCACAGGTAAAACCCACCGGCCTTTCACACCCCCAGCGCTGCCAGGAGCCCCTGGGGGCACCGCTGTCCCCTCTGCCACCCCCAGCACGGCCTGATCCGGCCCTGCCAAGGGGGCAGCGCCACTGTCCCGTCCCCCAGGAGCCACAGCCCCTCCTCCCCCAGGGCTGGATTGATGGCGCTGCTTTGCAAAGCCAGGGGAAAAAACCGCCCTCAAAAGGAGCATCAGGAGGTGGCAGCCACCCAATTTCCCCCTCAGCCAGCGACTGCTGTGTCTCATCCGCTTCCTGGAGTCTATTTAACTTCTAAATTTAACAAGCTCCTAAACAAGTGGCAGGAGCAAGTGGCAGCAGCAAGTGGCAGCGCCCGGCTCCCACCCTGCGAGCGGCATTTGGGGGCCCAGCCCGGGAATGGGAAGGTTCTCCCACGTCTCTTTGATTTATGGCTCTCGTTAATTCTCCAGGAGGGGCCCCTGAGCTGCCCCGAGCGCACCGAACCTCCGAGGGATAAATAATTTACCAGATGGTTAAATATTCTTTAAGGTCTAGCGAACATCAGCTGGAGCAGGGATTTTGGGGTGGGGAGTGACACAAAACTACAAATTGAGCACAAAAAGCGGGAGGGGATGGCCTGGAGCAGGGAAGGGAAGGATGGGGACATCCCAGGAATGGAAGGAGCGGGGACATCCCAGGAATGGAAGGAGCGGGGACATCCCAGGAATGGAAGGAGCGGGGACATCCCAGGAAGGGAAGGATGGGAACATCCCAGGATGGGAAGGAGCGGGGACATCCCAGGATGGGAAGGAGCGGGGACATCCCAGGAAGGGAAGGAGCGGGGACATCCCGGCACTGCTGCAGCGGGATCAGCACAGCCCGGAGCGGGATTAGCCAGCGGTTTTGGGGGAATATCCCGTCCAGATGTGCCCTGCCAGCTGTGCAGTGCAGATGTGCAGTCCTGCCCTGCCCTTCCAGAGGGAAGGATGATCTGGGGAGCAGGGAGGGAAGGGAGGAAAGTGCCAGCAGGGAGGTGGCCTGGCCTTGAGGGGCTCGAGCAGAGCCACCTCTGGTGCTGGGCGATGCTGGTGCCCCAAACGGGCACTGCCTGGTGCCCTCGGGGGCCGAGCTGGAGGGACACAAGGTTTTGGCAGCAGAGCCCAGGTGAAATGTGGTGCCAAGGGAACGTTTCCACCTCTTTCCTCCTCCTCCTCCCCAGGGATCAGGGCAATTCCCAGCGAGGAACCCCTGGGCTGATGCTGGAGGAAGATCGCAGAGCGAAACCAGCGCCGGCCGAAGCAGAGGTTGGAGAGGAGAACCCGAGCGCTCCTGCTGCGAGCTCCCAGCGCCTTTCAGCCTCGGCTCGGGATGTTTTGGGCTGCCCAGAGCA